>OY744540.1:49988265-50530765 GCA_963556195.1 Sepiola atlantica
GTTGTTATATTAAACGAAGAAAGTGTATTTAAAAATGAATTTTCTTTCAATACGTTCTAATATATTTCATTTATATTATGGTTTTAACTGATATTTTGCTCTTATAAGCTTATTTGTGAATTATAAGGAAACATTTAATGATGTCTTTTGATTCTATAAATAATCTAACTTTTATTGAGATTTACGTGAATGTTTTAACTGACAACATATCGTTGTCTATAAAAAATATTTTAATTTATACGGACATGCACAAAGAAATACTACAATAGCATATCTATGTGATCGACGAATAGTTACTAGAAACTAAAATATCAACCAGAAAAGTATCATCTTTAAATTAGAAGTTCTATATTGTAAACTATTGAAAAGAAAAGCTAACACGTAGTTTTTTGTAGTTGCTGATAAAAGCCACTAACGTCTTGATAATAAAAGAAAAGACAATAAGTGACACACTTTTGACGCATCACTTGTATGTGGAAAATTTTCACTAGGTTATTGTCTAATAGGAGCAGAACGGATGTTGAAAAAGCTAGCCAAAAAGCAGCTTAATTTGCATAACATTAATTGGTGTTCTAATACTTTTAAATAACTTCAGTAAAATAATGTTTTAAATGATGTGACGTATCTCTTCTGTTCATGCAAATGCAAACCTCATTGGATTCGAACTTTACTTCTCACACACTCGTCAATATGAACAGACGCACATTTTTCTTAATCAAATGATGTCTATCCTTCGCGATTAATACCAGCGAGATGAAAGGAACAAGTGATTCTTTGACTGAGCCGGATCGTGGCAAATGCACAGTAAAAAAATAAATATATGATTTTATATATTTATGAAAAATATATATGATATTATTTGGTTTTCTAACATTTTTGTATAACTTTACGAAGATTATGTTTCATAAATGTGACCAAACACTTTGTCTAAAGCAAGAAAACTTACCGTAGTTGTGCGTGCTCGAATTCTAGATTTTTATAAGCAATACTTGTCACAGTGGGCGATCGCAGGTAAGGTAAATCGCAGTAAAACTGTGATTTTCAACTTTCTAAAAAACAGTGAGAATTTTAGAAAAGCAAAATCAACCGCTAGGCCCTCACACATTTCTCCTGCATTGTGAAAAACAGTTGTCTTTCTTCTAGTCAAATTAAGGTAGTCACAAATGCTGGTTGCAGTGCAGTAACCAGCAGACGACACTTACGACAAAAAGGCATAGTAAAAAAAAAAGTGTACACACATGCCTCGGCTGCTTCCAGATCACAAGGTGGACAACTTACGGTTAAGTTGTGAATACAAAACATGGGATATTCAGAAGTGAAATAAAGTCGTGTTTTCTTATGAAAAACATGCCTCCTGAACATTTCTCCACACGACATAGTAGTGGATGGTCCCTAATGGCATGGGATGCCTTTTCTTACGGAGGGACGATGGAGTTCCAAGTGGGGCAGGGCCGTCAAAACATATTTTCAACGAAGGTTTTTAACATAAGTGAGTAAAACAGATATGATCAAACCAGTATGCGAATATAATATCATAAATAAAAATTAAGACATTGAAAATTCAGTAGTAGATATGAGGTAATAATATGTTTAGAGACGAGTAAATTAGAGACGAGTAAATCAAAAAAAAATATGTATCACAATAAATTAAGCGAATCTATTTAAAATACAATTAAAATTACAATTACGAGTTAAATATCAATCATTAATACAGAACTTAAATTTCAAAGAAGTTAACTTTTGAGACTTGAATTCTTAGACAATTAAAAGGAGATAACCAGCTTAAAAAATGTAATGATTGTTTAGAAAATTGAAAAAATAGAAAAGAAAGCAAGTAATTAACGAGTCAACTATTTATGTCGAGGGGACACCAGAGGTGCAAGCTTATCGGAGCACATTCCATTTAAATATTTGTCGAACAAGCACAAGAATGCAACATTGCTGCTATGGGACAGGGCCTGGAGCTTGTAGATATAGAGGAACCTATTAGATTAGTGGTAACAATACTGTATGCGTAGGCATAGAATGGCTTTGTAGAGATATAGGTTAATGTGAGGTAAGAGAAGTTTTCAAGCACGGTAGAAAGAGCCAACATGATTTGCAGCAGCTTTGGCAATGCATTCTATGTGTTTGTTCCAATCTATTTTAGCTGGTAATATTGGGCCGAGGAGTTTGAACGTTGGACTCTCGGGTAGAGTGTAATTTGCAATAGAAATCGGTGGTTTAACAGGTTACTTGTAGTTGCTGAAAGAACGGAGAGTTGCCTTAGCAGCATTAAATGTTACCATTCATGTATGGCCGTATTCACTTAAAGACTAAAGGCCACTTTTCTAAGGATTCAGGCATTGCCTCGTATATGTGCGCGTCGTTTTACCCACATGACAAGAGCAGAGCGTGGTTTTGTCAGCAAATATACCCATCTAAGACACAAGGATATTAGGGAGAGCATTTATGAAAATCAGGGCCAATAAAAGTCCAACGATCATTCCCTGCGGTTCACCTGCATGTATGTTATGCTGTTTGGATGAACGGCCATGGAGGATAACCTGAATCTTTGTTCTGGATAGGAAAGGTCTAATTATATTAAATATTCATCCAGTAATCAGCAATATGAACTACTTTATGCTAGACCTTGTCAAATGCTTTGGATATATTCAGTGCGTCTGCCTTAGTTTCGCCTGCCTTGTCAAGTGTATGGCATATGCGTTATGAGATGACCGTAAGAATATCCGCAGCATACTGTGCTTGCCTATACCTGATGATCACAAAGAGGTTTAGTATTAACGAGGTGCCAGAATATAGCTAGATTAATTAAACATTCAAAGATTTTACCGAAAAGCGGGAATTGACTGATTATGCTATAATTCTGAGGGTCACTTCTAGCTCTAGAATTCTTGAAGACTGTTAGCACAGATCCACTTCTACTATCGGGGAAGTAATATTCGCAAGGCATTTGTTGTAGAGTTTGAAGAGGACAGGGGCCAGTTATGCAGAGCATTTTGTATTACTATTGCTGGTATAATATATGACCCACATGGTCTGGAGGTGTTAAAAATTTTTATAATGTACCTGACATGAGATTTAGTGATTGTCAAGTCATCAAGTGATGATTCAGTCCGCAATGAGACATTTGGAAAGCAGTGGTTAGCGGAGTTCAAAGTGGAGGATAAGGCGAAACGCTAAGCATGTTGTTCAGCCTTATCAGTTGCCGTGCACATTACCTCATTGTGGTTGGATAGCGAAGCAATTGATGATTGCTTATTGTTCACGACAGTATTGAACAGTTGCCAGAAATCATGTGCAGTTTTCTTCACAGACTGAGTTTTAGAATAATCTCTCTATACCTTCTCTTTGCTTCATTTATTTCAGTCCTACAATGATTTCTTGACACTCCAAGTTTATGCTTATTTGTAGTTGACTTGTGGCGGCATAATTGTCGAAATGTTTGCTGCCTCTGTTACATAGCAGCTGCATATTTCAAGATAGACACTTGTAGAGAGTGGAACTTGCTGTAGAATTTTCGGATAGGGAACATGTGCTTCAATACCTGCTTTGACACATTCGGTTACCTCATTTGCTCACTGCTAAACACGGAGAGAAAAGTTGCACTCCATGGGCCGTCTCTAATGTGATCTCTGATGGATTCCCAGTCATCTTATGTGTAGTATCCCGTTGTTTTGAGCAACGGCTCATTAGCTTGGGAATGAACTTTTAAAGTGATATCATCTATTACTACAAGCTGATGAGCGTTACTGAGCGGACTATGGATATTCGTCGCACCAGAATCGGGCAGTGAGGTCAATAACAGGTCGGGAAGTAAGGCTTGCTGGTCCACATAATCAGAGAGGCTGGTCGGTAAAGTTACAGTCTGTGAGAGGGAGTGCGTTATGAAGAAACTATACGTGGAGTTACCAGCTTCGTCTGTATACCTGTGGAATCTAAGCCAGTCACTGTGATGTACATTTAAATCACCAAATACATTTATTAGGGCACTTGAGTCAAGTAAGACTGCTGTATCTATGCTTTCAGAGACAAAGTTGAGCGGGAGAACGATATATGAAATATAAGTAACTAACGCTGTGCTGTAAGTTAATCTAAAGAACATGTAGGCTTTATAATCTGATTCTCGCCTATGTTCTCAATCTAAGGTAGAGAATGTTCCGAATATAAACTCTTAGCCCGTGCATATTTTTGTCAGAGTCTATATGGAAGAGTAGGATGTATACGGTCATGTAAGCCTTGTATAAGTAGATTGAGAAACGTGGGTGTGTTTCACTTAGGGCTACAATATCCTGGTAGTTTACTAATATAGAGGTGTCTACATTATTGATATTGTTTTTAATCCTACGGATGTTTGTAAATACTAGCCTCATGGTCGGAGGCGAATATGTATTTTTAGTTGGTGTCTTTAGTTTTTTTTCTTTGTACTGTCTATATAATAATAATTGTGTAATGATAAACACATATTAATTTTGAATTTTCTTAATATTCCTGCACTCTGCTGGAGTTCTCTTCCAGGTGATTGGGTAAAAACAATTCGACCTCTCGAACACTTGACCATTTTTATATTGAGTATACATTGAGATGTTGCTTACATTCAGCAAGTGTTGGATGACAGCTCAGACGTAGAAGCACCGACTGTTATCTCGACAGTCGATTCTCGCATCCCAGCTTGAGGCACTTGCTGGTCTAGCGGCACAAACGGCTGTGATACAGCTAAACATTATGTTTGTTAATAACGATTTGCCCCCCCCTCGTCTTAAGCATAGTACTCGTAAAAAAATCGCAAATAGCAATTACCTTTTAAAGCATTGCTCATTTGGTAAAAAACAATTCGAGCTCTCAGTCACTTGCCAATGATTTATTTATATTTCGGTTACATTCAACAGGTGTCGGATGAAAGCGTATTGAGTAGAAGCGCTGACTTTCAGCCTTTCAGTTTATATTTTATCTCAGCTTTAGGTACTTATGTTAGTTAAAACTGACCATACAGTAATTATGCGTGTCTGGACACAATAGATGTACGAATATAACGCGACACTATTTATTAGACATTAAGGAAAATAAAAGTAGCCATGAGACAAAGAACGAGAGATCGATCATGTCTGCGAAAATTAGTAACTTTATAGATAATATTACCGTGTATAATAATAAAATGTTGATGACTTATGCATATTGAAATACAAAAATCGGATAGATTTCGCTACGATAGGAACTTACGATCTACGAAAAGCATATAAATGCGCATTGTAGGCTTAATGCATACAATGATCCACTTTCGAATATGCTATATCGAGTCCGTTTTCTTATTGGATGTACATCATTTACACACTAAAATAATGAAAACGGTTTTAACTTATATTTCCTACTAGCTATATATAAAAAGAACTTGTGTTTAATAGTTTACATATAATGAATTTTATATCATTTTTTATTATGATTTCGATGAAATAAGTCAAACCAGGTGTATATGCAGTTAAATATATAAAGTATACGAACACTTGTTTAAGACTAGTACATCAGTCCCAGATATGTCGAAATCAGATTATATTTAAAGTAAACTAATGAATTCAACTTCATAGGTGGGAGTATTGTTGGGCATTGGTGCTGGTATGTGCTCCATAAGTGCTGTGTTTGTAATACGATATTTACTTATCTATTTATATTAATTGAGCCGTTACTAAGCAATCGTGTCAATTCCGTGTTGATTACAATTCGCATGCACATTGTCATCGTCAATCTTCCGCAGGCTAATTCTCTGTCGACAACAACGTAAATGCCCATCCTAAGCTATTATTAAGAGCGTCTCGAATCTGGATGTGTCTCATAGGACGTAAACAAGCTTAAGAATCCTGACGCCATCATCCAACCTCTAGCCACATGTGAAGAGATCTGCAGACGTACAGCCTACGCGTGCACTTCTTATGAAGTCTGAATGATGTTATTATCATTTGTAATTTCAACTTCCATGCAGATAATATGGAGTCAAGGTGGTTCATAATCTAAGCGTACGTATGCTTCTGTCTAATTTTAGTGATCCCATCTAACTATTTATATTTCTTTACGTTTAATGATTTGAACATGTTCACAGACTATTCGAAATTCAGTGAGATTACAAATGGCACAACGTCTGTTCATACAATTCATGCATTGTTTATAGTGCCTCTAAAAACAAAACTTTAACCAACATTGCCATTACAACATGAAAATACATACATTTATACGTGTGACATATCAGAAATGAAACGGTACTGCGTTTGTTGTTTGTTGCATTAACTATGTTGAAAAGGGTTTCAGCAATTCCTATTACATATTAAAACTAATGTATTAATAACATTAAATTGTATTTTTAGCTTTTTTCAATCGTTGCCTTTTTAATCACATGCTTATGTTAACATCCTTTCATCAGGGCAATGTACCTGCTCAGAACGACAGGATAATCAGGCAGATCCTTGCTGCGAACATTGCAATATCAACACAACTATATTATTAACCTGATAATTAATTTATTCAAGAGGATCATCTAGGCGTGCATTTTGAAGGGTTTGTTCCCATCAACAGAATCGTCACGACAAATCTGTGTGTTACTCGACACATTTGTTTTTAAGAAGTGCAAACGGACGTGGCAGAGAATGGTGTACAATTAATGCATTACACTTGAGGTAGATACGTCTGAAGGGTAATGCTTTCAGTGTGTTGTTTGAAGAGTAGATACATTATTTAAGATCCCGCCCCGTTTAGTTTTAGGGAAAACTTCAAATTTTAGTATTTAGACATTTTATAGTAATTAGAAATTCCCAATAAAACAAAAACAAATAACTTTCGACGACGATCGCTAAAATCGCAAGCGCGCGATGTGAACGAAAAACAACACTTGGATATATACTGCACAAATTAACACGATATACCCGGAAACTAGCTCGTTGAGTCAAGACAACGATTAAGAAAAATGTCCGTATTCTAATAATACTAACGATAACAATAATAATGTATATATATATATATATATATATATATATATATATATATATACATATATTGAACAATAAAGCTTTACAATTATATGCATGGCGAGAGATAGGCAGGCATATAGAGAGAGGATGAAAAAATCATATATATGTATTCAACATTAATAATATATTATACAAGTACAAATATATTTAAATATGTAATCATCAAGTAATGTATCCAGAGAAAAAAGCCCTCACTGCTAATAATACAGAAACATTCCAATTGTTCGTATTCCTAGTGATTGCGGTCTGCAGCTTCTAAGGGTTATGCATCCTTGTAATCAAGGGAGGCACGAGAGCGCTCTATCCCTTAATAGCCTTCAAAAATGGCCTATGCTGGAAATCTCATTTCTTTGATAAATCATAACTCAAAAACCAATCAACTAAATTAGTTAAAACTTTGCACAACATTTTTATTTGATAGGTTATATAAGTGGGTATCATTTCAACATCATTAGTCAAGGCACCCCAGAGGTCCAGAAAGTTCAATCATGAAATCATGTTATCTGTGTGTACGTACATACGTACGTACGTATGTGCCACCCTGTATCTCATCAACTATTTGATGGATTCAGCTGATTTTTGGCAGAGATAGAGGTTCTAGGGTCTAGTTGATGCCATTTTAATTTCAGTTTACCATATACCTTAGTTGTTATAGGAAATTTCAAAAAAACTTTAAAATGGGAATTGCATTGAGGCATAGCCATTACAAAAGTAGTGAAATTCCATGATAAATGCCAGTATACTGAAATCATATTCCCTTAATAGGGTTGAGATGAAAATTCATATACACTAAATGTACAAAAGCAAGGACATTCCGAAATGTTTACACTTTCATTGTCATTAAGTGTATGCGAGCACAACAGGGCTATGTATTTTACTGGTAGGAATTTTTCTTCAGCGCACCTCACACACTTCATCCACTCATGCATAGAGAGTTATACTGTAGTGATGTGATAATGAAATTGTTTGGTTGATATGTAGTTATACCCTTAATTAATGACAATAAACATGTAAACATTTGGGAATTTCCTTTCTTTTGAACATTTAGTGTATATGAATTTCATCTTAACCCTATAAAGGGCATATGATTTCATTATACTGGCATTTATCATGGAATAATAACTAAATGCGTATCGAATAAATACTTATAGATACACCGATTGTTTGGTATGTAAGACGAAAACATAAAAGATGAATCTCACGTTAAGCGCGGAAATAAACAATTGAAGGAACTGATGTAAATTATGTATGTTTACTTTGGAATTAAATAAATATAATAGCATATGCATGCTCACATTTTTAATAACATATCATAGAAATTGTATGTGAAAATCTTCGGATAATGATAGAAATCTAAAATATAAAACATATTTTACTAATAAAAACCTAATAATATATATATATATATATATATATATATATATATATATATATATATATATATGGAGATGTGTGTGTATATGTGTATGTATTTGAACACATTTAACTTCATAAAATATTATTTGGCAGAGAAATGATTAAATATGTATTGTAATTCCTATAAAAGCTGATATTATCCAACAAAGATTTCAGGCTTATACTGTTTTATGAGCGTAAAAAAATGTAACTTTTCCGCCGAGGCCATTTAAGTTTCGTTTTTCAATTTGATTAACCTCACACAAAAAAACATTCTGGCTAATGCGTAAGGAGCTACTCTGAATATTAGCCATATATACATGCGCATCATTTGTCATGAGTTGTGCAGCGAGATGTTTGTTGACATTATATTTAAATTTCTTTATGTTGGAACAGTCAGGGAAACAGAGCAAGAAGAGAAGTCCACAGCCTAGCTGTTCGAGGAAAGAAGGTATTAGAGTTGAAATCCTTCTGGAATCTGTGGAGAGGTTAGTGATTGGTGCACTATCCCACATGTAACAACACTACTCTATGAATTGAGGAATAGTGGCTTTGTAAACTATGGGATACTGGCAGGGGCAAGAAGTTATCTAGGATTGTAGGGAGAAAATACATTCTTTGCAGCAGCCTTGACAATGCCGTATATGTATGTTTACTAATTACCTGTAACTATGAATGCTAGACCGATGTTTGAATGATGGACTCTGACGTAGGATGCTATTAGCAATGGCAATCGATAGTTGAAATGTTTTTTTTATAATTATTAAAGTGATGAGCTTTATTTTTGTTTTGACCTTGAATTCCCAATAATAGTTAAGACACCACGGTTGTATATTTACACGAGTGTATTCAACATATATATAAAATAGAATGTTGCAGAAAGTTTGCCTCCGCTGCTATGTCTATGAAAGTCACTATTTACAGTATTAACGTCCTTCCCACTGCACAAAGATTTTGCACACGGCCGGAAAGTGGTTAGAATCAAGTCAGCGCCTTTTATAAATGGGTAACTCTGACCCAATAAAACAGTCTGGGCAACCCCTTTATAATTCTCTTTGTCGGGACACCTCAGATATTTAGCAATACACTAAGTACACATAAAATAGGGATGCAGAGCCTGAGAGGGTGCACATCTTAGAACTACCCAGGGACATACGTTTATCGAAAAATACATGGTCAACTTTTTTGTCGGACTATTGTATGGTCAGAGTTTCGACTGGTTTGCATACATACAAGAAACGGCAAATGTAATACTTCTATATATAGTGTCTGGAAGAGTCTATCTATTCTCGAAATAGTATAGATAAACGTCACATCATAACAGTCATAAAATAATTAAACGTTACTATCAATTTAGTTTCTTATTTGACGACATACTAGAGGTCATTCTTTAAGGATTCAATCATTATTTTGAATGTGTATGTGTTCGTTTTTCCGAAATGCCGAAAATAAAACATTATGTTGTCAGCAACTATAACCATCTCGAACCAATTGCATCAGAGAATAATGACGGTGGAACTATCGCCCCCCCTAGTTCAGAACTGCATGCTTGTCATATTTTTTTAGATATACAGTAATCAAGGACAACCTTGATCTTTCTTTTAGCTAAGAAGAATTGGTTTATATAAAATATTCGTCAAGTAATGCTGTTTGAATTCATTTTAATGGACAGCCCTTCATGATAGAACTTGTCTAAGGCTTTGTATTGATCAAGCGCTACCGCTCTGGCTCCACCAGCCCTGTCCAGTCTATGGTTATTGTGTTTATAGATGACCGTTAGGATATCCGCAGTAGAAGCTACTTGTAAAAACCCACCCTGTTTGTCAGGATGAAGTTTAGTATTGAGCATGTGGTGAATTATTGCTAGATTTATAATAATTATTAGATATTAACAAAGACCGGGAGTAGACTGATAGGACGATGATCCTTTCAGCGGAATTCGTGAACACAGGGGCCACAGAGGCAATTTACCAGCTATTCGGCGAGTAACTTGTAACGTTTTGAAAGAGCCAACCGCCAGGTGAGCAGAACATGTGTAATGGATACACCAAAGATACGGTCAGGCCAACATTCTTTTGAGGTGTTAAAGTTTATTGTGATATTCCGATCTTAAGAAGAGGTGATGATCAAATCATCAAGTATGGCTTTAGTCCGTAGACTGCAGTTTGGTAGGGATTGGTTTGTGGGTTCCAATGAAATATTCGTTGCGTTTATAATGAGAAGAGTCTGGATTAAACACCATTCAGACGAGGGGTGGTAACATTCGAAAATCAACATATCACTCTTGAAGATGCAAGGTTCAGTTTGATGAATCTTTTCTCAAACGATGCGATTGATCATCGTCATCTTGATAGACAGACCAAATACAAACTGCCCAAATGAAATAATAAATATACTATGAGATCATATCAATCAGTATGTAAACAAAAATAAACCTTTTACTAAAAATAATTTAACCCTAAATATAAAATGTGTTGGGCAAATTTTAAAAGGTGGACCTACAAACAAATCAAACTGCAATTTTCATGTGTTATTACTGAACCAGTTTATTAGTAATATAATGACGCACTTTGCTACAATGTATATAAGGTAGTCTGTAGTTCCGCCCGAACCACTTATGATGTGTAAACATTTATCAATTATGAGGTAACGCTTAAACATTCATAGTAGTTTATACTTTTCTTAGAACTACTTGATTTTTAGATTATAACCACTATTTAAACTGATGTTATTTTTTGTAATGGCGCAAGCGGTATTAATTGCTAATCACTGTTTGCTTTTTGTTTTCATTTTATTTTTAAAATATTTGAAGATGGAATACTCACTACAAGTGTATACGTCACACGTGCCTTTAATGACTTTTCTTAAAACATCCAGCTAAATTGTCCTTAATCTATATGTTAATTCCGCTATTTTAGAAATACTAAAAACGATGACATATTTTCCTAAATAAACAGAACTTAATTCTATTTCTTACTCGACCATATTCTTTTTTAAGCATATTCCAATGAGAACGCAATTGGATTAGGTTATATAGTTTTGCAATAGTGGTCTAGCGGTAACGAGCAGACTACATAGAAATAGAAATTTAACGTTAAAACCTCGACTCGTATCTAACTATTTTTTAATACGCAGTTAAAGCTAGTCAGTTGGTATTATAATATTAGGCTATTTAAAGAATTCTACTTTTCTCTTTTTGTTTACAACCTAATTTAAAGAAAACTCAGACATTTCTTAACATTTCTTGTAAAAGATGAAATAGATTTTCTATTTTTCTCAAGAAGACGTCAAATCTGGAATTTTTAAGTTTATTATTGATAAAAAAAACGGTTAGCGTTAGCTTTACACTGGCTTTAATAATTGTAATCTGATAATGGAATTTCATTTACTTTCGTTTGGTATCACCGCCCTGAAAAATCAAAATCTGCACTGTTCACTCTCAACTGCTCACATTTCACTGCTTACTGTTCACTCTGCGCTACCCAGAAATCAACGCGCTTTTCAATGTAAAAAGATTAGAATCTCATAGTAATAAATCCACCACCTATGCAAATTGACTACTATTAAGCGACATCTATACCCATAGACTCCAAACAGCCGATCTGCAAATGGGGGATAACTACATTAACAGATATTGTCACCGATGGAAATTATCACAATATCTTAATCCAAACACGACCATGATTATCACCACAGATCATGACAAATCACATAATTCTGTGCCCAAATCGATACATTACGTTCTTTCAGCGATCTTTGCATTGCAACCCCCTCACCTTCATTGCCCTCGTGTTCGACACTAACATCTCCAACGTTTACATGGACCATACAATGCAATTTACATATAAAATTGGTCACCGCATACCGTCGACGATTAAGTTGTTAGGGGGTTGCACTCCAGTAGTCATCGTTCGTTCTCATTGCGTTGTGCATCGTACATTTGAATTCTGGCTGACCCTCGGTCTTCCATTTCTTGGGATGTATCTCTTAGGTGCCTCCATTCATAATTAAAACTTGATCTATGTGGCACTGTCTCCTCTCTCTGTGAAATTCTGGGTGTCATGTTGTACTAGAATGTGCCCTCTTCAGGTGATATCCCTTCTCTCTCAGCTATTGTCGCTCTAGTATTCCATTTCCCCCGGGTCTGTAGGATGCTCTGTAACATCTTCTTATCTTCCATTTTTTTAGCATTGTATGGAAAAGTTGTCAGCGAAAAACTGTGCCATTGTCCATTATCACCTCCATTACTGGACTCCGTTTAAGCACCCCCTTCTCAAATTACTTTGTAACAACAGCTGTCGTATCCGCATGTAACTCCCTCCATATTGCTAGTCTCCCAGGTCAACAGCTAATCATTGCCAAATATACTCCCCTACGATAGTGTGTTATATAAATAGCTAATCTTGTCCAATTGTTTTTTGTTTCAATTTCACCAGGGCAATGTATAATCGAAGCAGGATCGATTGATTGACATCGACCGCAGTACCTGACCACCTTCTGAACTTTTCCCGTATTATAAGTGGATCTACTGCCCGCACTAAATATAATGTTCTATCCACTCCTGTGCAGTGAATGCAATGCAAACTTTCTAGTTCTCTGGTTTGTTTATTCGGGTCAGAGCATTCGCTTTTTTTCTCTCTGAAGGCACAAACATTGCTTTTATTCGCAGTCCAAATTCGGATATTAACTTGCCAAGTATTCCTAATCTCCGCTTCACAATTATTTCTCCTGAAGATGTTCCACCACTTCGTCTATCGATCCCTTTGTCACATCTACGATTATCATCAATGTACGAATAAGTGGCTCTTTTGTCTTATTTCTTTTCGTTAACACAGTTTGTAGAACGGGCGCCATAATCTTTGGTGCAACGTTAAGCCCAAACCTTAATCGGGTCTGGCAGTAAATTATTTCTTTATAGCAGCCCAGCTTTGAATGCCAAAGTTCCCCTACCCCGCATAATGAACCGGTATTGTCCGGGCCTTTGGGTCTGGATTTACGCCGGTCTATGGGGGTTGTCTGGCCCTGTGCAGTTCTAGGAGGTGCACCCTCCCAGGCTTCGCCTCCCTTTTTTGGGGAGGAGTAAGTTTATTGCTTACTGTCTGAGGCGCCCCTACCGGGAATGTCGACGGGGCTGCCCAGGCAATTTTTAAATGGCAAGGGTGCTCACCTCTCAAGTGCTGACTTATCTAATCGCACTTTCCCGACCTGGTGTCACATCTTGCCTTGTGGGAGGTAGATAAATATAATTCCCCTGCCACATATAGCTGCAAGTAGGCAGACTTAAGTCCATAATCGCAGTTCCTCCTGCCACCCACCCACATTTTCTCAGCATTTTATCACACACATATTTTATGTCGCTCCCTGTACGACATGCTACAAAACAGTTCAATTCCTGAAAGTTTAAAACTGGCCTCACTTTATCTTTTGTGGTCTGGAACACTGACATCAACGGTAGCACACCTTTTCCGTCACCCTAACCCACTATCTATCTTTCTACCTTTTTCTCACACTCTGAGGTTTTTTCAACATTTTACTTTGTTCTGAAACAGAGGAGGTTCTTCCATCCATTTCCATTTTACTGTCTATTTCTTTTCCATCAAAATATGCTTCAAAATAAGCAGCTACGGCACAGTACACGTCTCTAAATTTCACCGCAGTTGTGTTTATAGGAACGCCTCATATCACATTGATTACATCAATTCCAATTATGATATCGATTCTGCCAATCATGTGATCTATTGAAATCACTTCAAAATCCCCTCATACTCCACATACTTTTATCTCCACTTGTCGGGCTCCCTTACACTTTACGTCTTTTCCATCAACCTCTTCAACAGTGCTACTTTTACAACACCCACTCACAAGTTTGTTATTGATTAAAGTGGTGGTGCAACCAGTATCGACGAGTGCGTCATTACACTAACATTTCATCTATCATTGGAAAAGGTCCGTACAGGACCTTCATTCTGCTGCCGGAGTAGCTACTGGCGCAGAAGCTCTCCCTGCCTGTTTCCTTGAGTCTGAGAACAACATATAGCAATGTGCTTAAATGTTCCACACTCATAGCACCTTACTTAGTCTCTACGTAGCTTCGGTCAATCTTTAATATAATGCGGTCCTCGACATCTGAAGCACCGAATGCTTGATGATTCTCTTTGAACCGCATTTTTCCGTGTAGTGCATTGTGCACTCTTCTTATGTGTGGTAGCTTTTGGAGTGCCACTCATACGTTATCTGGGAATCCTGTGACGAATGCCAATTTCGCCGCATGATTCAACTCTCTCTCTAGGTGTCCTGCCAGTCAAGCAAATTCCTTGATTGTATTTGCGTAAACGGTCACCGATTCTCCAGTCCACCAGAGTCGTTTAAGTTATTCATCAACTACAAATAGCTCTTCAGTGAACGCTTTCACTAATCTCATCAGTTCCGCATCCAATGGGTATTCATTACTAATCTCAAGGTAGAGAGCACGTGCATTTCCGTGCAGAAATAGTGGAATAAATAACTCGCAAGGTCTTTCTGTAGTTTTGCCACCAGTTTCACTTTGTTCATCAACCAAAGTACACCATCTTCTCATCACATGTTTGCTCAACCTAAAATTTCCAGACTTCATGGTCTCTTCTTCACACCGAACTAGGTTGTAATCCGATAATCGAATTAAATTCACCTTCGTTCGGTGTCACCGCCCTGAACAATCTAAATCTGCACTGTTCACTCTCAACTGCTCACTTTTCATTGTTTACTGTTAACTCTGTGCTGCACAGAAATCAACTCGCTCTCAAATGCTTAAATATTAGATTCTTGTAGTTATAAATCTACCACATATGCAAATTGCCTACTAAAACCCACCATCTATTCAAATAAACTACTATTAAGCGTCATCTATGACCATATACTCCAAACAACCAATCTGCAAATGGGGGATAACTTCATTGACAGATATTGTCAGCAAGGCAAATTATCACAGTATATTAAACCTAACCATTGTTTGCATACATGTTTTTTTTATAAAAAAAGGAAATTAAACGACGTCCATTAATATTTTATTATGTGTATAATTACGGTAAATAGAACATCGTTGAACATATTGTAAGAGCATATGCTCTTGGGAAACGTCGAGTATGGACTGCTTGTGTTGAAATAAAATAGGTCGGCCTATCAATTATTTCCTGACTATAAATGTATGTCTATTAGCAGCTGGATTATGGCGGCCGGATTTACGGAATTCTTTCTGCCTCTCAGCAATGACAGCTGCATATTTCGGGGTGAATTATTGAGGAGAGTGGGGCTTGCTAAGTAATTTTCGCATGGGGACATAGGCTTCAATGCCTGTCTTGACCCATTAAGTTAACTTATTTGCACACTGATCAACAAAGAGTTAGAAGGTGTCCTTCCATGGCGCGTCGCTGATGTGATCTCTGATGAACTCAAACTCAGTTTGCTCGTAGTATCTCGTTGTTTTGAGAAACGACTCAAGATTTTGGACGACTTTTTAGGGTAATTAACCTGACCTTACTTCTAAGTGACGCATGGGAACAGAATCTCTTGTAAATACGATTATACGATTTTACTAATGAGGGTTATTTTAAACAGACGACTTTACAGATATTTGTATTAATGAATTGGGAGAGTATCAGACTGAAAACATCGAGTATGGGGTTTCGGTTCTGTATTACGAATTAAAAAAATTATATAAAGTTGAAGAATATAGTTTTCTTCTTTTTACATGTAATAAATACGAATAAGAAAATAGTATATTTAGTACATAACGCCCCTCCCTTTTTTATTACCTGTCTGCCTCTCTCTCTAACTATCTTTCTCTCTTAATATCTCACTTTAAAGGTCACTATACACAAATATTTATCTGTCTTTCTCTCTCTCTCTCTCTCTCTCTCTCTCTCTCTCTCTATATATATATATATATATATATATATATATATATATATATATATATATATATATATGATGAAAGTACACAGGTATGTCTATGTTGATAACTGCTATGAAAATAAAGGCATACTAGAGAGTCTACATCAAATATTAGCGTATTAAAATGTACAATGTGCATGTGACTATGAAAGAAGAAATTTACTTCTTTAGCTGCCCAATACATGACCTAATTGCACTTTAACTAACGAAAGTAATTTATTTGTAAGCGCAGTGTTAAGAGAATTTACATATATCTGAACAACTAAGTGGGTAATATATCTAACTGACGATATTACAGTTGATGCTAAAGTAAAGTCTCCTTAATATGATGTAACATATGATGCTATCATACACTATAACGTATAAACGCCGGATACCCCTTTTAATGTATATATATATATATATGTATATATACATATATATATATATATATATATATATATATATACATATTATAGCAGGAGAATAGACGCTATTAACGAAAACCTCAAAGATGAACCCAACTTAATTTTCTCAAGTTATCAAACACTGAATACATTGGAACTACTGACTTCTAATGACCTCGTATATAAAGAAATACGTAAACGAGTGAGATGATATAAATAAAGCAGGGACATAAATATTTGACCAACTGAATATTGCACATAAAACGGAAATATGTATATACTTTGTGCACCTCGAATTACACTAAACCGCCGAAAGAAAGAGTTCGTCACTAACCCAAAGGTGAGATTAATTTCACTTAGTATATCAGATATAGCAATTCTAAGCTAAACCATTTTGGACAGGATTGTACTCATAATTAAGGATAAGACAACATTCGGAATGTGGTAATCTTCAACATATGTTATTAAATCGTTTAAGAACATAACACATAAGAATAACGTTATATTAATACAATTTGACGTTAATGCGTATTCCCCATCGAAAACCCTCGAATATTTGAATAAGGCTATATTAATGCCTACAGAATTTACTGAAATACACTAGTCTAGAAATCGACATAGTAAAATTAGCTCGTAGAAATTTGATTAAATATGATGATAAAATAGTGACTAGAAGTGATATGAGTTTGAATTTCGATGTTACGATGGGGTCACGAATTCGGCTCAGGCTACTGATTTGGTAAGAATGCATATTCTAAGTGAAATTGAGAAGGTAATACCTAGGTTACAAGTGAATTATGTAGAGATCATGGGTTATTCATTAAAAGAAGTTCAGTTAGACAACTAGATATAATAACAAATGCTCTTCACAGATTATTCAAGAAAGTAAGCTTAAATATAACGATTGATAAAAATGATGAAGACACCAACTTGTTGGATATATCCCTTAATCTTAATGACAATACATTCACGCGATACCATTAGTCAAATCACAAAATGTGTTATATAGATAAATTATGCAAACCCCCAACACTAGTGTGCAAAACCATAATAAATAATATATCTAATAGGCTTTCACAACAATGCACCAATATAAATATATTTAATGACAATTAGCAATACTATGATGAGGTATTAAAAAGATCAGTTTACAATGAAAATATAAAATATTTTAATAAAAATGTTCCAAACCAAAATAGGAAAAAAAATACTAATAGAAAGTGTAACATTATATCGTCTAACATGGCTCTTGGGGAAAATGTTAAAACAGTCAGGAGGAACAACTCTGGAGATAGCGATACTAATAATGCCAATAAAACAAACAGGATAAATAATAATGGGATTAATAGAGGAAATAGGTATACTAAAATATAAAACAGAAAGATATAGATAAAAGAGCGGATAAAATAATAATATATTTAAAATTAAAGATATAAATAATATGGATAAAAGAAGTAATAAAATATATAGGAAGATAATGGATTCATGGTTTACACCTCTCATATCGTATCCATGCAACATGGGATTTACTTAAGGGCTTCTATAAAATAATCGATAATAAATTAAAAGAAAATAATATATTAAGTAAACTACTAAAAAACACACACAATAAAAGTATCCTATTCAACAAAGAACACATTACAAACACTAAAATATCATCGAATAAAGCTAAGATTAAAACTCTGAAAGATAGTCTTGATAATGTAGGAAACTCGAATAAAGCAGGAAAATTTAACTGCATGCGGAAACATCAATGCTTATTCAAAGGAGGGTGCATGACAGAAGTGTATACGTTAAATGCAGTGAAAAATAACAAGTGTTCAGCATACGTAAGTTCGACAGAGCCGCCTTTTCAATATAGGTACGATAACCATATGACAAGTATTAGAAAAGCTTGTAGGGTAGGATTTGATAAATTTACAACTTCCTTAGCTGAATATATAAAATAACTTAAAAAGAAAAACAAATATACTAATGATGAATATCAGTCAAAGCCAGTAAATATTTACCAAACAAGCTGGAAATATGCAATTTATGTATAGCTGAAGCAGTTGAAATAATGACATATAGACGAACTATGATACACAATATTAATAAGATAATGGACGGTCGTTTACATGCAGGTCAACATATATATATATATATATTAAATATGATGGCGTGATAAACGAATAAGTTAATAGAATATATATAAATGAAAAGATAATACCTGTGTCGCTCTTAAAATAAATAAATATACGTGAACGGCATATCTATAAAGAATAAATAACGGACTAATAGGAAAATAATAAGTACATATGTAAAGGACAACGTAAAATAACCAGTCCATTTTTGGTATTCCTGTAAAAACGGAAGTCACAGGTAAAAAACTAAAAAAAAAAATCAGAAAAAATATGTACAAAAATCTATAGACACTGCATGTCTCACTATTCGAAAATAATATGCAACTATGGGGTTTGTTGTCCTTGTGATTGCACAACTGGGGATGTTTAGATGTGTGTTACTAATAAAAAATACAAAATAAGAAACTTTGAATAGCGATTATGAACCATATCTGATAATATAAATAAGTTATTGTAACCACTACATATAAGTACATATGATGAATTTGATGAATAGATTAAATAAATAAAAATTAGAATAAATGTTGTATTACTTTTGGGGGATACTATAATTGGATAGATTGCCCACAATGTGAAGGCTATAATATGAAATCTAACGAAATGAAAAACAAACGCTATATAGAATCGATAAGCACATATACATTATACTATTGAAATATAATTTAAAATAAGATAAATGATAAAGAACAAAACTCTGCATAGCGCATTAACTTAAATTAAAATTAAATACTATAAATACCTTTACATTAGGGTTAAACCCAGACATTTCATTAATAAATACACAATCGTAGTACATAGAATATGATACGTAACAGTAAATATTTTGCATTATAAGATAAACATATTGTGAGTTTAGTATGTATCAAACAGAATTCGTATAAAAAATGAATCAATATACTACCTTAATCCAATTAAAAATGCGTCAAGGAATATCCAATGCAATTACTTACGGCGAAAACAAAAATATGAAATAAAAAGAAGGAAGTGTGAAATATAATACCACATTTTATCAATTATAGAAAAAGTATATATAATTAAATATGAATTTTTTTTGTTTCTAAAATATTTTAAATACTACGGATGATCTTCACAATTGTGTAGATTAACTTAGATATTAATAGACTAGAAAATAGTTAAGTCTGCGCTGATCCGGGCTAAACAGAAGTCACCTACATTTACGGTGATGAAATATAACAAACAAAGAAAAGACAAAAAGAAATAAGTTGACAAAAACATGACGAAAAAACAAATGACGGCAGTGGAAATATATATTGTAATGCAGGAATATTTAGATCAATACTTATAGCGGATGATGAATGCTACTAAACACAGATAGATAAAAGGATGGGTTACCTATATGTAACCACATTAATTTAACAATATAACGAGTCAATCATTTCATGTTATATATATATGTACATATATATATATATATATATATATATATATATATATATATATATATATGAATAAATAAAATGTTAGTGATGAGTACTGATTGTAATTTTACGCTTTAATCGTGTAGTTCTTTATGTTTTATTTTTCATTGTTGCTTTTGCTTAGTAACATTAGAACTACACATGGCCACCCTAAGAAATGAAAGCGCAGGAGCTGTTGCAAGTATATTGGTGTTTGCATAAATAAGTGTACGCTAAATAACAAATAAGTTGTATGAAATGACAGTAATCTGTCTTTTATAACATAGAAACCCTATAAAATTACATACACAATTGAATATAGCATAGCTCTGGACTTACACGATTGAGCTATTATAATTACTTGATGTTATAACATTTATATTTGAATAGAAAAAAAATAATATGAATAATTTAAAAAACACACAAGTATATATATATATATATATATATATATATATATATATATATATATATATATATATTGAGCGAGAGAGAAAGATAAAGAGAGCGAGAGATACATTTTTAAATTATTTATTTCATGAATTAATGTTTGTATACATAGATTTGTTAAAATAAATTCATGAATACATTTTTGCGAGCACAAAAGGGAGAAATGTACACATGTAACTGGCTATGAGCTGTCATCAGCATTACTTATCCGAGCCTGGATCGAACAATTTATATAATTATTCGCAGTCTAGCGCTTTACTCCTATGATGACTTTTCACATTTATTGCTTAACTTTTTCTCGCCTATAATGTTATGCTAATTTGTTGGTATTGTGTTTTCTGTCCATAGTCAACCGGTGTTTACGGATGCGTTTTTTATTATTTGTCGCTACCCTATATATTTATATCACCGAAGTTTAGCGACGTTTGTGCCTCACTTGTACCAGATGGACGAACATTTGTGAATAGCAAGCGTTGTATGTTGGCACCTAGCGTTGCGACTATGGTTGACCACCCTGAATGACACTCACCAATAAGGTGGGCGGGAAATCAGGTAAGTGCTCCTCAACCACGAGTAATCAAACCCCTAACGGTAAATATATATATATATATATATATATATATATATATATATATTTGTATGTATACAAAGAACAGAAAACTTCAAATATAATGAATACTTTTAATTAGAACCTATCATGAAAGCAATGATGTGCGATATACAAATTATATCAATTATATAGACAAGTAAAATATGAAAATGAAGATTTCAAAAATACAACATATATTACGTTCGCAGTTGCTCAACACGAGATGTTCCAAATAAGATAGATTATCTTTTTGCATGGCGTTTAAAAGAAATGACAACTTATAATCAAAGTAATTCAAAAATAGGTAGGGAAATTAACAAAAGTCATAATTTGAAAATATATAAATATAATTAAGATACATACAGATATAGAAAGTATATAAAATTCCCAATCCAAAGAGAAAAGTTTCAAAATATAGGAAAAATGTTCATCTTTGAAGGCGTCATGAAAAGTGTAGCAGCAGGTTTAAAAGTTGTCAACCCAGCGTCAAAAATTCGAAAATTCGTTGAGTGTCGGAGAAATTACCCCATTAAACGGCCAATTAATCAGGCTGCAAGAGATGGCAATGAAAACGTTTAAAATGTAAGTTGCGTATTAAAAGCCAGTTTAAGGACTGCCATTGGCTTTCCAGATACAGTTTTTATAAAGTTGAATTCAAAGTTAGATAATAAAAGGTAGTTTGAATCCAGTCAAGAAGATAGTAAAAACTAGCGTCTCGACATAAATATAAAAGTTGACTAAGCCGTTAAACTAAGTTTAATTGACATTCAATAGGATGTGTTTTAGAAGAGGGAGGTAACAAAGAGGGAGTGGTGCGAGGAGGTAGACGGTAGATGTAAATGTGTTGTGTAGCGGTACTTCGTGTATTGATGCCAGCTTCACAAATAAACAAATACTTTAAATACGGTAGTGATTAAGTAGGACTACAAAGTGACTGATTTGTAATTAGTAATTAACGGACACGGAGGGTGTATCAAATAAGCGGTCGGTGAGGATATCAGATTAACGTGATTTATTAATGTTGGGATTAGCAAAGGGTTAATGCTGGGCATAGTAGTTAGCGAAAACAAACTCAAAACTAAAGGCCAGATATAAATGAGAATCTTATTAAAGTGTAAGAAATTATAGTTAAAATTGACAGGAAAAATACAATTATTGTCGAATATTTAAATAAATGAAGAAGAATAAAGGAAAATATATCTCAATAGGGAAAATGACCCGTGAGAGAAAATGCCAGATAACAGTATTAAAAAATATTGCAACACTTTAGGGGGCGGTGTCTAGTCTAACGATGCTAAATAGATCAATATACTAAAGGTTAGTTTGGGGTTTGGATGATTATTAGTAAGTGTGTAAAAGTGAAATATCTAGCGTGTAATTGAATGAACTGAACTGTATAAGTAATAAATTAGATGTGAGTAAGGTATAGGTAAAAATAGAGGTATAACATTTTTGGGGTCGGTTACAAACATACACGTATAACGGCTATTCTCAAATTTACGTATGTATTTAAAATATTTTTCGATAAAGTGATATTAATAAAAAAATATTCATACAATTAATTAAAGACATTTTATTCAGCCTGTTTTTCAACCATACTTTGAATGGCAAATTCTGTGAAAATTGCTAACCCATCCTTTCGGAAGTGATGTCATTTTGAGAGGTGTTGTCATATTATTCGTTACGTTTTTAAGACAAGGTGTTTTGTTGTAAATTGAAGTTAAGCTAGGCATATCCCGGCCATTACTAAATGGGTGAACATTTTGGAAGAATAACAAAATTGGTTATTTGATATGACGTAGGTGCCTTCAATACCATATTAAAACATGTGCACTAAAACTGTTTTTTCATATGACCGAGACGCCTCCAATATTTTTTCACGGGGCCGGGTATTTTTTTTTTTTTGTGGGGGGGGGGTCGGAATTCTTTTGTTTTTAACTAAAAATATTTATTTGAATGGAGAAAGGCATTTTTTGGAAATAGAAGACGGGATTTTTTTTTTCACTAAAAATATTTCTTTCAATTTGGGAGGGGATTATTTTGGTTGGGATTGAAAAAATGTTTTCTTTTAACTAAAAATATTACTTTGGATGAAGGAGGGTAAAAAAAATTAAATTTTTTATGTTTTCTCACAAAAAATAAATATTTTTGGAGGGTTAGCGTGGGTGAACACATTTCATTTTTTCCAACTAAAAACATTTTTGGTCCGAAACAAAGAAAATCAATGTCTCACGACCCAAAAAATATGACTGGGGCGCCATCGGTTTACTGGTGAGCCTTCTGTTTGTGAGGGAAAAATATACGACCGTAGGGGGAATTTTTTTAAACGTACGAAATACACCAGGGCACATCTTAACCACTAAATCTAAATGAATAAATGCGAAAAGTAGACCCATTTCTTGTACGAACGGTTAAGTCAAATACGTTATTTAAAGTTTAGTCAACGTATTCAATCTACGCACCATCTTTATTAACTGTTTATGTATATGCGATATCAGAGTCGCAAGGTTTATTAATTTTAATATTAGATTCTTAAAAGTTTGTTTTATTTATTTACTATCATTTGTTATTGTGTTTTAGTTCAATGATGGTTTTAATTTCAAGATAACAAATTGTTCTGGTTCGCAATATTGTTTGAATTTCGGGACACATATTTAGTATTTCTGATCAAATATTCCTTATTTTTACACGCAGACTTGATTTTTCTAAATTGCAAGTAAAAAAGCGAGTTGAGTTCTTTCTTTAGGTCACATTTAAAAGTAAATACAGCTGTTTCTGTTTTGTGTTGTCAAAAAGTTATGAATGAAAAGTGGATTTAAAACTAGCATGTCCACCCGGTTCTGCCAAGGAAAATAGTAATGTATTTTGTATTAATAACAATGTATATCCTACTGTTGTTACACGGGTGGTAAATCTTACTCTATAAACCTCTAATTAAACAAAAACTTACAAAAGAACAAAAAACAAATACGCGAGTTAAATCTTACTTAAAGAAGGAAAATGTTCCAAGAAAAAATAAATTCTGTGCGTTATTGTTTTTTACGACTTTGTCAGTCGAACTTAGGCTGTGTGGTCAAAATAAATAAAAAATACTTTACTCCCTTAATAAGTAAAATGGATTATCATTGTACGTAAGATTTATATACGAAACTGATCACCTTCTCTAAATTTGAAAATAATTCCTTATTCTTTTTTTCTGTACCGTCAAGTTATGCAGGGTGTTCACATGTAATCACCTAAAAGAAATATGGCATATATTTTAAGGGGTGTTAATCTACCAATTTAGCAATGCGTTTTTTTGTTTAAATTATGGGATTCTCTGACTAAAAATATATTTGTTTACCTATACCCTTCCTCTTGATTAATTGCTGACCGGATGGCGAGTAGGTGTTACTAGTAAAACAGAAATAAACAATAAATAAACTGAGAATCGAAATTCAACTTGACGTCTAAAGTATACCCTTCCTACCAACGAGGTTATGGAGCTAGGTTTAAAGAATAGAGTCTAATTACATTACTTATTTCTTTTGCTTAGTAAAATATTGGAAATGTAGCTTTGGTCACCCTCTCCCTTCCTCTCTCTTTCTTTCTCTGTCTTTTTGTCTGTCTGTTGTCTGTCTGTCTGTTTAGCTCTCTTCCTGTTGAATAAACACACACAGACAGCGTTATTTTAATTTCAATCTCATTTTTTTTTATTTAACTTGAACTGCAGATTGGCGTTAACACAATTTATTATGAGATACACATACACATTACTTCATAAGAAAAATATACACAACTTTTTAAGAAAATTAACCCAGTTTTTCATTAGTAAATAATCAGTAAGGCTATCTTTATTTGAGTCGGGCAACATATAGTAAGCTTAGCGTTCGGGCCGGGATTCCGCTGGTCTTAGGTATTTTTTCTGTGCGGTCCTAGGAAGGACATCCTCTTAAAGTCTGCCTTCTCGCTCTTTGAGAAGGCGGTAACTTTATTGCTAATCGCCTGAGTCGGTCCGACCCTGGAATTCCTACGGGGTCCCAGGCATTTTAGTAAGCCAGAGTGGTTTCCCCTAAAGGGCTTATGTTCAATCCCACTTTCCGACCTTGTGTCACATCTTACCGCCGTGGGAGGGAGATCAAACATTTTTTTCATATTTTTAATTCACAATTATTTAAAAAATAAGATCTGTATTTCCAAAAGTTGGGTACGAGAGTATTTTATTTCCAACTCTAGAAAACATATTGTCGGTTCATCTCGCATGTGATGCTAAGTTTCATAGCACACGTAAAACGCCGAACTAGAACATACGTCGGAAATTATACTTAAATTTTGTTAAGAAAAAAATAATTAAACAAACAGTTTGGATTCATTATGTGTTACATTGTTTTTTACTTCATAATATTACTAGCAGGCTACACGGCGTTGCCCGGAACTTACTCTATCCAGATCGCCCCCCCCCCACACACCTTCTACCGTCCCCCGGAGACGAGAGTAAAACAATGACATTTTGTAACCCCTGCCCCAAAAAGTGCCGTGCGGGTTTGGCACAAATAAATCTATATTTTTATTATTGTTAATTGTTAAAATTTAAAAAAATACCTTTTTTATTATTTCCAGTCGAAATTTCCGATTTTCCATATAGCGGTCATGACTGAGTGGGAATTTTCTATTCAGAATGATCACCAAAACCGTTACACCCATTCATAACCTATGAGGTGTTAACCTTACGTATGGAAAAAGATAAAAAGGTGTCCAATGTAATGTCGGTACTAATTTTAATCTAATTTACTGTTCACCGACAGCTCGAACACATCTGCTAATCACAAAACTTCGGGTCGATATGGGTTCCATATTTCTTTCGAAATGAGAGTTTAAATTCTTCAAATTCACTTACGAATTTTTATTATTCGGACTAATATTCTCATCTTATTATATAGCACTCCAGAAAAACATCGACTCTGAGTCAGTTTGTTTCGCTCAAATTCTGTAGAAGCACCTAATTTTTGTCCGCTTCGAGAATTTCGTCGGCAATATTCTGTACTGGATACGGCATTACTATGTTTAATTTGTTAATGATGTGAATGTGTAATATATTGGAATTAACCAATTTTGTTTTCTTTTGAATGAAGATAATAGTGTTTATTATAAATTTGTAACAACCGTCATGTCAGTTTAAAGTCATTTCTCTTCGATAGTTTGCATGCTTCGAACTTCTTTTCAGATTTCTAAGTCAATGTTTGTTTTTTTAAACAGCTAAACACCTGTTATTAAAATATATTTGTATGTGTAAAAGAACGAACATTTTATTTATTTCTTCGTAAAAAATAAATATTTCTTACATTAACTTTGACGAAATGTATTTGATTTATTTACTTAATTTTATTTAATGTACAAGCTAACTTAATATTTAATACGTATTGGCACATTTTAACATTTTTCACTTTTCTTTATAAAGTTACTTATACGTATTGTTAGTTTCGTTTCGATTGTTTATACAGATGGCGACTATATTTTTCAGCATACACAATTTTCAATCTTTTACTACATGAGGATAAGCTAAGAATCAACATCCTTAGCTAACCGTCATGCCGGTTTACACTTCTTTCTCTTCGACAATTTAAACGCTTCTAAATGCCTTTCAAATTTCTTAAAGTCACGAAGTAATTCATCCAATTGTGTGAACTATTAAAAAAATTCAAATGATTGACTTGTTTACTAAGAAACCAACATGCATAACTGATCCCCCAATCTACATTCTAAAATAATTGTTTCTTTCCGGGAAAAACGAGTACTAGAGTACACACCTTTTTAAATGTATTTTTCGTTTTACCAGCCGGACTTAATCGTAAAAATGTTGCGCGGCAGCAGTATTTTCGCCGCCATATACCGCCACTAGACTCTACTGGCCGTCACAGTTGTCTCACGTGACTCACATGAACTAAACATCGTAATAGATAATCATCTTTATTATCAAAAATAAACATCGAATTGATATTTTATCTCCCCCCCCCCACACACACACGAATATAATATTTTTATTTTCGGTTTGTTTTTATTTTGTTACTTCTACAAAATAGAATTTACCTTAATTTTTTTTTACCTTACTCAAAAAAAATCTCCCTCAAAATTAAACACTACAGTTTAACTTCGTACCTGATATAAAAAAAGGTTTACTATACATTTCGGGGAATATCGAAGCGGTGAGCTTCCAAAAAGAATGCTATCTTTTGTTTTGTAAGAAAAAATCATAAACTCAGTCTTAGGTATTAATTTTTTAAAATTTATAATGGTTTCTAAATAATAACGCTATACTAGCACGGATCTTAAACTGCAAAAGTACCGAGAAAATAGTAAATATAACAGAAAAGATAAAACAGTTAATAAGACATAGAAAAGTTTTAAAAAATCAACGTAAATTCTATTTTGAAAACTAACAAAATAAAGCTTTGGACTACTATAAATACTTTGGTAGCCCAGTTGACATTACCCGGTAAATACGCCTCATGTGATTAGCAATAAACTAATCCTTTATAAAAACTGGGAAGTCAAAACGTGGGAGGATGAACTTCCTAGAACTACACATAACAATACCTCAGACCGGCGGAATAAAATCTTGAAAACCAAGACATTACCGATCTACAGAGTGTTGCATCCATCGGAACAGATACTGCACTATAATCTTAACCCAAAAGCCAAGTTTTATGAAAGTGCCAATGGGTCAATGTTA
Organism: Sepiola atlantica; assembly: GCA_963556195.1. Classification (NCBI taxonomy): domain Eukaryota; kingdom Metazoa; phylum Mollusca; class Cephalopoda; order Sepiida; family Sepiolidae; genus Sepiola; species Sepiola atlantica. Next base: position 50,016,278 of record OY744540.1, read on the forward strand.
CACTATTTGTAACAAATAATTAACTGTAAGGTAGTCGGCTCGCAGAGTTAGTCGTTACTGACTGAGCTAAGCGACTGAAATTATGGAATTAGGTCAAACTAACTCACTTAAACAATTCACATAACCCGCTTGGTTTACAGTGAAAGTATTCAGTCACAGGAGGAAGAGACGCGGCAGCCTAATTAAAATATACGATCGCGGGGAGGATATTTTGGCTAGGCTTATATATAAACTAAAGTCAGAATATCCACTATTTTTTTGACCGATATGGCTTCACAACTAAAACGTAGATAACATAAACTCTAAGTGATTAGCAGACTTATTGATTACTGTTGTACAAAACAAATATTTCTTTTCAATCACAATCATCGCTTTTTATATTAAGTCCTGCTTAATATTTGTGTATAATTATTAATAGATACTGTGAGTTGACGGCGCTTTCAGTCCTGCACTAAGATCTGCTAATCCTGCTATCCACCTTGACTGGAAATAGATTCTGTGTAATGGTATATTTACCTTCCGTGTATGTAACTATATTTTTGAGAAGAAATATTTTACATTATTTTGTAAATTTTAGGACGTATGTTGTTTGCATTTTAGGCTGTAACCATATCACGGGTAGATTTGACTCATCAGTCTGGGAAGACTAGTCGTATAAGAGAGCGAAAGCTCTGATCTAAAACATACGCAGCATCATAGCGAGATACCCACTCATTGGAAAGGCTTCCGACAGCAACTTCATAGACGAGACCCTAAGACAGTCCTTTGCTTAAAACATCAATGTTCTATAAACTCCTGCGACGGGATTGCAAGATGTGTATCAGTACTCACCTTTAAAATAGATCATTCTAGCGGCATACTCGTTACATTCTTTTTATTTAAATAATTTTAATTGTTATAATTTTTATATAAGTTAATTATTCAGTATATATTATTTAAGTAGTTACAATATATAAACACATTTAAAGGTGACAACGTACGTTTTATTACTTTAAATATATATTCATCTGCAAAGTATTTTACAATAACAACAAAAAGAAAGTTGCTAGGAAAGAAACCGTTGAATATCAACTGGGTCCTGTTTTAATGTGTTTATATTACTTTCATTATGTGTTTCTTCCCCTTTTTAAAATAGGAAACACTTTGTTTGTTTAAGTATTTTTTTGTAATGCATAGGTGAAGAACTAACCGTCAGTCAATTTGTTTTACTGATGCTCTTGGTTATTTCTGAAGAAAAGTCCTTTAAACTTGTGTGTAAAAGGTTATTGCAGAATGTGACACATATACTAATTTAATATTTTCTTGTTGGCTGCTACGAAACGGATACTCGGTGAATACACACAACTCTGGTGTATTTATATAATTAGATAATAAGAGATTTTCTTTAGAAGTGGAAAAAGAAGAAAAATCGGTAATATACAGAATGGTTGCAAATAAGAATAATCGAAGCGACGTTTGGATCTTTCAATTGGGTCAGCTTGTGAAAAAAGCCTACAGATAATTGGCAGATGTGAGTCTCAGTTTTTATCTTATTGCTAATTGCTAGGCTGGCCATCGATAAATGTTGTACAGTGTCGGATTGTTGAGAAGAAAGAGTGGAAAATAAACAAATAATGATGATAATAAGTGAGAACAAAAAATAGGGAGACAACTAGGAGAGTAATAAAACATCTAAAACTTCGCAAGTGAATATGTTTCGTCGATTACAAAAAGAAAACGTAATTATGAGCGAAGCATCACCCACGCTCTGAAAGAAAATATATGGCACGGCAATATGAAAACACAACTTACATTATATATATATATATATATATATATATAGTCATCCACATACAAACTGTGTCGCAGCTCTCGGTGCGGCTACACCAGTTAGTGCCTGAAGCCGAGACTGAAACTCAACCGTCTTCCCCTGCGCAATCATACGACACTGAAGGATTGCAAGTGATATCTCAATGTAAACATTGTCAAGCGCCGGTAGCTATAAATATATATATATATATATATATATATATATATATATATATATATATATATATATATATATATATCGATAGATAGATAGGTAGAAGGATGAAAAGGAATTAGAAAAGCAACGGAGGTAGATCTTTTTTCAATTCAGTTGCTCAATGCAAGGTATATTCAGCAAAAAAGCAATTTATTCAATTAATTTCTTCCTTAAGCAAGGCTTTTCAAAGATCAAAATCTTATCATCAGAGGAAATTGCTGGGATAGAAAAGTTGGTTAAGGCAAACATTTAACATTTGAAAAAGTTTAATAAAGATTGTGGGGAAAAAACAAGGCAAAAAGCTGTCCGAATATTAAGCAAGTGTCCAATTGCCAAAAAAATCTGGTGTCAAAAAGTTCAGCGGAGAAAGTGATTTGTAGGTAGGTCGTTAGAAGGCACGGGGAAAAAAATGAGAGGTTTCAAAGTTAAATTCCAGAAACTACCATCTTTAGGTGCGGCCAAAATATATATAATCTAGAAAGACTGTTAATTAAATCAATAGTACAAGATACTCTTTTAAAATACTGTATATAGTGCAGAAAGCAAACATCCCAAATAAACTTTCAATATGCTTAATTTGCATAAGTATCTTTTTAAATATTTTATTTTTTGCTATTCCTTTGTAATTATTTATTTTTATTTTTATATATACGCAATAGATTTGACAATGTTAATATTAATTAATGAAAGTTCTTTTTGTAATTTATCATATTTAATTTATATGATAAATTAGAAAAAACTTTTCGAATGAAATTAAATTCAATTTGAAAATAAAGAAGCGCTGAGATTTAAAATAGTTTCGCTTTTTATTTGTATCTTATTAATAAAAGTGTTTGACCATTTTCGTGGGTCTGCGCGTGCGTGTTTCTCAACTCAACGTGACTTATGAATTAGTATGGACATTTACTATTTGATCTATTATTTATAAAAATAATAAATGTAATAGCATTAAATAAAAATACAGTTTTGAAATCCTATTTACCAAATTAAACCGAATTAAATGTATTTCATTTTTTGTAAACATGTCAGCAATTAAATTGTTAACATTTGAAGAGATTAATGAATTAGTTTATGATACATTGATATTTAAAAAAAAAAAAAGCATAAACTGTTGAATAGAAAGTGATTAATGGTTTAATATTCAGAGCTAATCATCATGAATAAACAATAATAGTTTTGTTGCTTATAATTCTATAACTAGGGATTAAACAACGGTAGTTTAATGAAAATTGGCTTCAGACTAAACACATTTTGAATTAATTAATAGTTCAATGACGAGACGATGGCGTAATAATCTAATTAAATTTGCTAAAATAACAACGACATTATATTTTAACAATCGAAACACAAAAATAAAAAAAATCTTTCGTAGCTAGTATGTATATATATATATATATATATAGTCTAAAGAAGCTTTGAGTTATTTTAAACAAAAAGACAAAAAAAAAAAAAAAAAAAAAGAAAAAAAAAAAGAAAAAAAAAAAAAGGAAAATGCAGTTTAAATTCCCAGAGAAACTAACTAAATCCGAAATAGTGTAGACTTAACATTTGTTGGAAAATTCATAAATAAATAATATATAATAGTAAGTAAATAAAATAAAAAGGGGGATTTAGTATCTAACAGTGAAACAAAAGCAGGAGACCTTAACGTAAGCATCTAATATTAACACGGGGATCTTCAGCTGTTTACCATGAAACTGTTTCGGAGATTTAAAAACAGGACAGTTATATGCATGGCTCTCCAATGGTACAGATAAAACTACCATTTATATATATATATATATATTAAATCACATAAATAGTATTACAGTATTATGGAAAAAAACAAGTGTTCGATGCTACCACATCATATCAAATGCTGAAGAATACACACACACACACACACACACACACACACACACACATATATATATATATATATATATATATATATATATATATGATATGTACTAGAAAATGAATGACTGCATACCAAAGCTCGAGTGGGTGCCGCATCCGGACCTCGAGTATATAGATTACTATAGAGAGAGATAGAGGAGCAAGCAAATTAGGCTATATCGAATCATATATACTGACATTAAGGTAGAGATAACTACTGGCTAATTCTATTCCTATTATGCGTGTAACCAGATAAGTTAAGGTAAGGAATAAACAAGTAAAAGTACAACAGACGGGTTAACCTACTAAGTTAACCTCCGGATGTCTAATTGAATGTAGTTACAAAAATAACAGTTAAGCAACCCCTCAAATGATGTTAGTACTATATACGTATGGTTTAACTCTCTACTGCCGACGTTTCGCCCTAATATACTTTTGGGTGATTTACGATTAACATTTAAATAGGGTAAAATGTTACTGAAAACTAGCATCTCGATAAAATGTGTTCATCTATTATCACTCACACGTAGTGAATAACATTTCTGCTACATAAATAAGACATGTCTTTCTTTTAATTAATTGAAGGTATTGGGTTGCAAAGTGTATCTAGATGTCCATGTATGTCATGAATGTATGTATGCCTGAAATTATACCGTTTTGTAATCTACTTTGAAAATAATCTGGGTTGTTATTTTTTTATTTGCAAGTGAAATGATGCAGCAGAAGTTGCCGTCTTCTAAGACTATGGACAACATTGACTCAAATCAGAATCGAAAATACAAATTGGCGGTGAACTTAGACAAAACAAATTGACAATTTAATTCATGAAAATGACAGAAACACAAATAAAAAATAGACCATTATAATTTCGAGCGACGATGACAAAATGAAAGTCAGATTTATTATCGAGAAATGAAATAAAAGTCAACCAGACATCAATATGACTTATAGAGGCACATATTAAGACCTGAACCACGCAGACAGACCGTAGGCACTACGAGAAATGGCTATCATAGAACATAACAGTCGAGATTTACAATATCATACCGAACACATTGTGTTTAACGAATTATGTTTTTTTTAATGTAAAGACGTATTTTGTCAGAAAAGACAAACACATACTTTTAAGTAATGTATGCGTATCTATGAATGACAAAAATACCAAAATCCGTTCAACTTTACGTGAATGAAAACACAAGTTGTGCAACATGATGTCTGTATATTTAGGCATCTTTGAAAATAATAAATAGTGTATAGTATGTTAGTCTAAGCGTATTATATGCAAGGTGAAATTAGAAGATAATAGGTCAGAACATATATATTTTGATGAGATCATGCTGACACACGCTTGTGTGTATATATATATATATATATATATATATATATATATATATATATATATATATATATGTATATATATATATATATATATATATATATAAGATAAATAGCGGAAGAGAGTAAAGATGGGCGGTGACAAATATATTTCATCTTCGATTGTTCAATGCAATGTGTAATCGATAAAAAAAAACATGTTTATTTTTCTTTACTTAAGCCAGACTTTTAAAAGATTAAAATCAGAGGAATTACATATATATATATATATATATATATACATGATTATTATATATATATATATATATATATATATATATATATATATATATATATATATATATATATATACATGATTATTTTTATTTACACAGACTACAAATTTTGCGACACTGTCATGTCGATGTTATCGATCAACAGTTATTATGAACTGAGATCTCATCAGAGAGAGTTAGAATCCGATCTTAACCTTAGATCATATTTTCAAAGAATGAAATGGAGAAGAAAAGAAGAAAACAAATTTGCAAATTTCAAAATTTAGGAAGTCACGTAGTTGAGAGCGTTTAAAATCAAAATGATAAAATCAAAATCTAAATATGAAATATGAAATAAAATTAAATAAAATGAAATAAAATGAAATAAAAAAACAGCGAAAAGAGAGAGATATAATAAAAAGGGTAGAAGAAAAAGATAAATAGAAAGATAGATAGATAGACAGATAGATATATACAAAGCAAATAAAATCGTCTACGATTCAGACAGAAGTAAGGGAATGGGATGGACATGCAAAAGAATGTGTCAAAAAACCGTTGAAAGTTATTCTTTAACTTGGGCAAACAACATATTCTCAAACCAGCTCTTATCAGTAGCAGCATATATGTGTGTGACTACTAGCAGATAAAAGTTTACACAATTAGTGGTAATAATAATGATAATAATAATAATAATAATTAAAATAACATAAAATAATAATCATAATAATAATAATAATAATAATGATAATAATAGTAATAATAATAATAATAATATCGGTAATAATTTGTAGTGCTAAGTGCTGCTTTTGATAAGCATTATTATTAATAATAATACTACTACTAATAATAATAATACGAATAATAATAATAATAATAACAATTATAATAATATTGAATACGATAGCAATAATATTAATCATCATACTTATGATATTGATAGCAACACACATTAATATTAATAATATCAATAATAATCTCGATAATTGTGCAGAAATGGCAAATCAAAATATTTAAAAATACCACTACTAATAATAAAAATCAATAATTATAATCAATAATAGTGAGCAATAGTTGGATAAAAATAATCAGGAAATATTAGAAGATAAAGACAAATAAAGAAGATAGTAACTAATATTAATCATAGTAGTTGTAAATATGATAATAAAAATAAATGATTTGATAATAGAGAAATTATCTGTTGTAATAATACTAATAATATTAATTATAGTAAATATAATGATGATAGATATAATAATGATAACAATGGTAACCACCATAATCTTAATAATTATAAAAATAATGATAATGATAATAATAAAAAAAATAGTAGTATTAATAATAGTAATAAAAATAATAATAAGATTTATTTATAAAACTAATAATAGTAGTAGAGGTGGTTATGGTAATAATATATATAATAGTGGCTATAAGTAGTAATTGTAGTGAAAACTGTAAAAAAAAATAATAACAATACAAATAGTTAATCAAAATAATGACAATAATGATAATAAGATTAATAATTATATATATATATATATATATATATATATATATACACATGCCCATACATATATATATATATATATATATATATATATATATAGAGAGAGAGAGAGAGAGAGAGAGAGAGAGGAAGAGAGAGAGACACTCACCCACCCACACGAAACATATATATACAGGTGTGTATATATACCTATCCATATGCCATTGTTATAAAAGCTATTATTATTACCATTTTTAATATGATTAGTATTATTGCAAATACTAATTCTACTATTATTAATAAAATTATTCCTATTACCATACTTACAAACATCATGATTACTATTATTACTATCTACATCTATATTATTATTAGTTTTATTATTATTTATTATTTATTTTTGATTATTATTCTTACCTTCTGATATTTCCGGATTATTTTATTTTTCACCTGCCTATTACTTATTATTAATTATTATTGATTATTATTGATTATTATTATTATTATTATTATTATTATTATTATTATTATTATTATTATTATTATTAATACTTAGCAATAGCACACTTAGCACCTCTACATTAGTACCGATATTATTATTATTATTATTATTATAAATATTGATATTGTTATTTTATATCATTTTAATTATCATTATCATCATAATTGTTACCACTAATTGTGTAAACTTAAATAATCTGCTAGTGAATTTGTTCGATTTATTAATGAATTAATGATAATTTATAAGTTTAAAGGAAAATAAAACAGTACAAGATAAATACAAAATTAATGACACAATGTGTTTACGACCCCTGCCCCCAACACACACATGTCTGCACGCACACACATATATGCTGCTCCTGATTACAGCTGATTTGAGAATATGGGGTTTGCCTAAGTTGAAAAAAAACTTTCGACTGTTTTTTGACACATTCTATGGCATGTACATCCCCTTTCCGCTACTTCTGTCTGAATCGTAGACGATTTCATTTCATTTTAATCTATATATCTATCTATTTATCTATCTTTTTATTCTACCCTTTTTATTTGATCTCTCTCTTTTTACTTTATTTAATTTAATTTTATTTTATATTTTATATTTTGCTTTTAACATTTTGATTTTTTACGGTACCAACCATGTGACTTCCCAAATTTTGAAATTTTAAATTTATTTTCTTTTTTTTTCTTCATTTCAGTCTTTCCACATATGATCTAAGGTTAAGCTCGGATTCTAACTCTCTCTGATGGGATCTCAGTTCATAATAACTGCTAATCGATAACATCGACATCCCAGTATAGCAGATTTTGTACATGTCTGTGTAAATAAACATAATCATATATAAAAGTTCTATTTGATATTAAGCACTTTTTATAAACCCGGTTGAAATTCTTTGGATTATTACCCTGTGGACGTTCTACCTGTAGTATTATTATGATATATATATATATATATATATATATATATATATATATATATATATATATATATATATATATACATATATATATATACCCATCAATTGAACGTACTATTATCATGAATTATCGATGGCTTCATTATGCCATTGATCACGTCTTAAGACAACATTTAAAAACAAAATAAAATAAGTTAAAAAGAAACGATCATACAACATATGATGCAGACAACGAGAATATTTTGCTCAAAAACAAAAACAGATTTAAAAGAAAGTGTTCTATTTGCCAAAATATATTACGATATAAGATGCAATTTAGATCAGAAAAACTATACAATTGTATTGTGCTATAATAAATATTTGTTTTCTGGCTGTATCTTATACAAACATTTCATCAAAAGATGAGCTCGGCGATTCAAAGTGGCTCTTCCCAAATGTCTCACTTGCAGTGGTATGAAATAATGTAATATATAACTTACTACTGATAAAGGATAATCCCCTACCCCTTACTGTCTTAAATATATATTAAAAAAAAACATTAAATACCGGATAATTATTTTTTTAAAAACTTAATACAAACTATCTATTCATAAAGATCCGATGAGCCAAATAATGAATTATTTTCTCAATATTACGATTTCGCGTGAGAAAGCTTCCATAGGAAAGTATATTAATTAATTAAATATCTCAAATAATTTAGCTCTTGACATTCACTTAATATGTTTTGCTGAATTCCTGCATTATACTTTGCTTTTGATAAAATTGTTTTAATCTTCTTGTTTATTACGGCGTTGGATGGGCCTTTCTAAAACATTTAGCGTATAAATAGGGTTGCAGTTAAAGAATACCAGATTTCAAAACCTAACTTAACTCAATAGAATAAGCAAGATGATAAAAAGTACAAAAACCCATAAAGATATATATATATATATATATATATATATATATATATATATATATAAGGTAACACAACTACGTCTACTACGACACAACTTCACCGCCTACTACAATACTACTACTAGAATTACTACCACAATCATGTTAAGACAACTACTATTACTACTATGTCAATACTTCTACTACAATTACTACTATCATACTACTACACACTACCATACTACAACTACTACTACTACTACTACTACTACTACTACTACAACTCATAATAATAATACTTTCAGAAATGTTGGTGGCAAATACTTTCAGAAATTCGAGTTTCAAAATGTAAGAATTAAACGCCTGTATTTTTGCAATTCTATTTGAATTTGATTGTTTTAAATAAGTCAAAAATGACGGTTACATATATATATATATATATATATATATATATATATATATATATATATATATGTGTGTATATATATTTATATATATTGTCTAAGAACGCTTGACAACTTTTGATATGCAACAAGAGACACTATTTATTTTGTGAGAAAATTACTAAGAAAAAGGGAAAAACAATTCAATAAAATAATAAAACGAATTCGGTACATGCAATTTAGTCTAATATATTCCGAAGGCCAATCAATCCTGAAGCAACTAGAATAATCACAAATGTAAGTTCAATTGAAATAATGAATTTTGCTTCCACTTGTTACTAAAGACTCTTTTTAGATTTTGTATTTTCAAATCATAAGAATTGACCAAATGTTTGACTAATGTAACCTGGCAGAGTGTTATTGATGTATTGTAATGCATTAAATGCTAGAATTAAACAAACATAGAATAAACATCTGAATTGAAATTGAATTGAAAAGATAATAAGGTCAACGACAAAATTAAATCAAGATATTCTGGTTTCACTGATGCCACAGGCTGTATAAAACACACATTGAAGAGGTCATAACGAGCCTCGAACATCTTCTAGAGGTAAGTTCAGTTCAAATTGTAAGAATTAACTAAAAGTGTGACGGAAATAAAATATCTTCCGTAACATTGTGGTTATGTACTAACGAGCCACCGCTAATCAAGCCCCAAAGGCCACTCGAGGATAAGGATTAATGAGTTTGACCGGAGGATATTAAACGATGATTGGGACTGAGCCCAGTTTGATTATTAACGAACAACGGATGCACAAGTTGTTAACATTAGACTTGAACATCACTATGTTTTACTTAGCTGCGAAGATACACCGTGATATTGTGTTACCCAGACGCGTAGTTCTTGGAAATACATTTTCTTCATGAAAGTTATGTTTAGTTTAAGAAGAAGAAAATAAAAAATAGGTTCAGTGCTTATAGCTAGACGAGTTTTTATTGTGAATGTTTTACAGAGAGGAACCATAGATAAGAGATCTGTGGATGACCTCCCATGGGAATAGAAATCACCTCTTTTCTATAAGAAATAATTCGATCATGCACTCTCTCAAGGCATGCCAGTGTGCACTGAGCGGCATACGAATGTTCGGGTCTGAAAACTCCCTCTGTCCACCCAGCAGTAAATGGGTACCTGACTAAAACTGAGGGTAGGTCCAAGGCAGCGTCTTCCATATGCTGTGCCCTAGACACGGTGATTCTTAACCAATCACCGCCGCTACGGCCATGGGCAGTGTGCGATGTCGGCAACGACACTCGTGCGCGTCCAGGCTATGCGACCTTTACCTTTTTTTTAATATTTCACGAAAGTGAAAGATCAAAATTATGACTGTTAGAGGATAGCAAGTAAATAAATATTAGTCCCATTATTGTCAAATATTCCTTAATATACAATTAAATCGAATCAAATCAAAAACTGTGAAAGGAAGATCTTATTGTGATGTGTGTCAGGTTTTTCTACATTGTAGACTCTATCGGCATTCTGAAAATGTTGACTGCTCTAATATCAGAAATATGAGTATAACAAACCAAAAAACAGCAAGATTACCCCTCCAGTTTCAAGTACAACAATAATATGGTCATACACAGGCACACAGAAATGAACAATACTACATACAAACAACGTGGAAAACGAAATGAACCACGCTAGGTAAACTACTGGTAACGGAGGGCTATACAGAAGTAACTCTGTAGAAAGAGACTACATAAAAAGCTAAAGCAGTAAAGGGGAAAAAGAATAGAACACAGTGCAATTTGATTGATAAGAATACGAAAAACTGAACTAGTAACGTGATACTATCGAATAGAATATACTAGAAACTGAGTGAATACAAAAATGCTACAGATCCATACAAATCTGAACATTAAAAACAAAACGAGACTGCTGAAAACAAGGAAAGCCCATTTTACAAAATCATAAACACAGGAAAACCAGAACAGAATATTTGACTAAACAGAAAAAAAAACACTTCTAGAACAATATATGGAAACATTGAAAAGACTACAACACAGATGCTGAAGGGCTGAAACAAATGAAATTAGACCTTTCTGGAATTTAGGATCAGTAACCAATATACATGAAAACACATCTGAGTCAAACCGAAGATTTATTACAAATCTAAAGGCACCAGACCACGATGACGTACATGCATACTAGTTTTTAGAGTTCACGATGTTACATGAAAAGCTGATACAAAAACCTGAGAAGATGTATAGAAGAGATAAACATACTCGATTGTATGACCAATGGAACAACTACCGTAAAACAAAAACACACCAAGAAGGGTAGTTCCCAAGTAAATACAGACGAATCCCATATCGACCACGTGGAACTCCCCAACGGCTCAACTCTGTGAACAGATCTACCACTACCTAAATAATCGTGAATTACTACCCGAAAAACATCAAGGGTTCTGGAAATTTAACAAGAGGCATAATCTTTTATAAAAGATCAACATATCCTAAAACAGGTAAAGAACAGAGAAAATGAGCATAGCCGTGGCTAAAAAATCATAAGACATAGTTCCACAAACATTGATAACTACGTGCTTAAGGATGTACAAAATGTTTGAAAAATTGCCAGCCTTATAAATAAAACAGTGAATACATAAATACTGGAAGTAGCAGTTGGAGAACGTCACCTAGCTGGGGAAAAGACTATTGAGACGCATTTTCCGGAGATACCCTCTATCACCACGACAGTGTATCATAGCCAAGATGGCACTCAACAACACACTCGGAAAGTGTAATGTTGCATACAAATTCACTAAAACAGAAAAAAATAATTAACCACCTCATGAACACAGAGGAACTGTAACTGTTAGCAAAAAAAACATCAAGGAATTCAAAAAGCTGATAAACACAACCAGTATATTCAGCCGATACCTACCAATTGCATTGAGAATGAAAAAGTGTGCACTGCAAGAGACAATCTCGAGGCATCCAAGTAAATAGAACTACTTTACTATACATAGATAAGAGATTTTGGGAAACCTAACATACAAACGCCTAGGAATTCTGAAAGCAGACGCTATAAAATCATGAAAATGAAAGGGAAAATTGGAAAACAATACCCGAGGAAAACAAGAATATGTTATTAACAAAGTTATTTTATAGAAATTGGATAAAAGGAATACACAAATGTGTAGTTTCCCAGTAACATATTTTTAATCATTCATAAGTTATAAAAAAAAGAACTCAGGCACATAAAGCAGAGATCAATGAAAAAACGGGCATGTAGAATGCACTCAACCCAAATGATGATATTGACCAATATTCAGAAACAAAGAGCAAAGAGTATAGAAGAACATTTTCATGACGAACAAAAATCTTGAAAAATACTTGATTCAGAATGCTAACTATTAAGGCAAGACACACCAGAATGATGAGCAATACATAGCCCATTGCAACTGAAAACATAAAACAATAAAAGGGGGGAGTATAGCAGATACAGGGGGAGTTCACAAGCCTGACCAGAGAGGAGACACACGACCACACTTAGACATAGCTATGAACACGTCAATTTATAATAGAAACGGAATCGCTAGTGACAGCCGCACCGAACAAGGCGATCAGAACAAATTATAACGAAGCTAAGATAGCTAAAACTAAAAAACAAACAGTAAACGTCAGGAAACTCATCCTCAGAGAAAACAAAAACAGACATGACTGCGGAAAATATAGTCAATTTGGAACTATGCAAATGTCTTTATTTTGAAGATGCAGACGAAACTTACAGACACAAACTAGGGAGGATATCGGACAATAGATGAAACAAAATATATTTGGACATGGAGGTAGATACTTATCTACGCAATGGGACAGGGCGTGATAATAGTCAACAACAAGGAGAAACTTGCCAAATCGCACATTTCGCTGTCTCAGCAGTCCACAGAGTGAAGACTAAGGAGGAAGAATACCGAATCAAATAAAGGGAACTTGCCAGGGTACTGAGAAGAATATTGGACATTAAGAACGTCACCCTAATACCAATGATTGTTGGAGCACTAAGCATGACTCCGAAAACAGTGGAGAAACAACTATGAGAAATATCAATAAAAGGATATGTTGAGACCATGCAACGTAGACAATGACGAAAACAGCTGTGATCTTAAGGAACATATTTGAATTAAAATACAAACAAACATAACGAACGAAGACGAATCTATCACACACAATTTTAAATGGAAAATACCAAACCATATAGAAATAAGAACGAATGAGCCCAAGGGACGTGATAATCGCTAGAAATCCATTAAATTGCTAAAAAAGCATACATACATTCATATGATGACATCAGTCTTTGCTGAGATCAAACCAACACTCGTTAGGGGTCAATAAGTATTAACAACCTCCACTGGAGACGGGCAGTTAGTTTTAGGATTGTTGGGAGGATCAGTACCATGCAAATTCCAGAGAAAAACAACAGTATTGTTAGCGATAAATCAATGGTTAACGACTGTTGTGTTAATGCAACGTGATTTGAATTGGCTATCTGGGATTACTTGTTTTAACTCGGACTCAAGGGAAAGCCACTTGTTATTGTCAGTGATGAATTGTTGATACTGACTTGTGTAAACAATCTTAATGTGTGTAATAACAAACGGACATCATCCAAAGAAATAACACATTCATACCAAGCAACGGCAGCGCCGCGTGTCATCACACATCACGGTTCCAAAGGGTCAAAGAGAATGAAAAAAAACGAGGAGAGAGAGAGAACCATCACTGGAAGCATGCGAAGGGGTGTTGCCACTCAAATTCTATATAAATCAATAGCCAACAAAATGATTTGTAGTAGTTACTGAAAATGACGTAGAGTGCTGGAAATATTGGAGAGACTTGTTGCCACTTATACACCATAGGACACAATTGTAATTGTCAGTGAGTAATCGCCGATATTGACTTGTTTATGCCTTCTATAGTGAGAAGAAAACAGTAAGCGGTAATATTACTAATGATGATGATGCTGATGATGTTGATGATGGTGATGATTACGACGATTATAATGAGGATGATGATGATGATTAGCTATGAATGAGGAAATTGATATGCATTGCCGGACTGGAAAGAAAATAGATGATGACATATTTATAAAATAATCGATCATACAAATTAAGCGGCTAACCTGGAGAGAAAATCAATATACCCTGGCAAAACGAATGGGTTTTGCAAGACACACACGAGTAAATTAAATTATTTGGCTCCAAGAGACGACATCCATTAGTGACCTAGTCAGATTGTTGACTCATGTGATTCGGTTTTGATAAGATTTCGCGCGACATTTTGTCTGGCTCAATCAGACTCGAAAATGGCCGATAATTCTTGACAAATATTGAAGTTATCGGTCGGGAAAATATAAAATCGTCTAAATGAATTAATAAGTAATAAGAAATTAATAGAAAGATACACAAGAAAATGGGGTTTGTACACTGTGCTTTTATATTTTCGGTTACAAATTGCATTCAGTACGTATAAAAAAGGTTTGTACACTGTGCTTTCATATTTTCGGTTACAATTTGCATTCAGTACGTATAAAAAAGGTTTGTACACTGTGCTTTCATATTTTCGGTTACAATTTGCATTCACACAGTATCAAAAAAGTGTGTACATTCTGCTTTTATATTTTCTGTAACAAGTTGAGCACACACATTATCAAACGGTATTAGTAAACTGTGGTTAATATTTTCGGTTGCAAGTTGCATACACAAAGTATCAAAAGGGTTTTGTACACATTGTTTTCATATTTCCGATTGTAAGTTGCATTCACAAATTATCAAATTCGGTTTGTACACTGTGCTTTAATATTGTCGATAAAAGTTGCATTAACGAAGAACACACCTGCAATTTCACAATGTGCTTTTACATATTTGATTACAAGAGGCATTTACAAAGTATCAAATAGGGGTTGTACACTGTGCTTTCATACTTTCGGTTACAAGTTGCATACAGTGCATATCCCACCAAAAAGTGTGTACACTGTTCATATTTTCGGTTACAAGTTGCACACACAGAGTATCAAACAGGGTCTGTACACTGTGCTTTTATATTTTTGATTACAAGTGGAATTCACCAAGTATCAATTTGGGTGTGTACACTGTGCTTTCATATTTTCGATTGTTAGTGGCATTCATAAAGTATACCATCGAGATTGTACACTGTGTTTTATTCACAAATAATCAAATGTGGTTTGTAGACTGTGCTTTTAAATTTTCGGTTACAAGTTGAATTCACAAAGTATCAAATTTTGTTTGTACGTTTTTATATTTTCGGTAAAAGGTTGCATTTACAATGTAAAAAAGAGTTTGTACACTGTGATTCAATATTTCCGGTTAAAAGTGGCATTAACAAAGAATCGAATAGGGTTAGCACACTGTGCTTTTATATTTCATATTACAAGTTTCATTCACAATATCTCAAATATAGTTTGAACACTTTGCTTTAATATTTGTTATTACAAGTTTCATTAACGAAGTATTAAATGTAAATTGTACACTGACATTTCATATTTTCGGTTCAAAGTTGCATTCACAAAGTATCAAATAAAGTTAGGACACTGTGCTTTAATATTTTCGATTGTAAGTTGCATTCACAAAGTATCCAATACAATTTGGACACTGTGCTTTAATATTTTCGATTGTAAGTTGCATTCACAAAGTATCCAATATAATTTGGACACTGTGCTTTAATATTTTCGATTGTAAGTTGTATTCACAAAGTATCCAATAAAATTTGGACACTGTGCTTTAATATTTTCGATTGTAAGTTGCATTCACAAAGTATAACATGCGGTTTGTACACCGTGCTTTATATTATTCGTAACAAGTTGCATTCACAAGGTACCACACGGGGTTTGTACACCGTGCTTTCATATTTTCGATTACAAGTTAAATTCATAAAATATTCATTGGGGGTTTTACACGGTTCTATTATATTTTAGATGATGAGTTACATTCACAAACTATCAAATGGAGTTTGTACACTGTGCATTTCTATTTTCAATTGTAAGTTACATTTCGAAAGTAAACAAAAGAGTGTACACTGTGATGTTATATCGTCGATTACAAGATGCATTTACAACATAGCAAATCGGGTCTGTACACTGTGCTTTAACATTTACGATTGCAAGTTGCATTCATAACGTATAATATGGGGTTGTACACTGTGATTTCATATTTTTTGTTATAAGTTGTATTCACAAAGTATCAAATAGACTTTGTTAACCGCGCTTTCATATTTTTGCAGCGAGTTGCATTCACAAAGTATCAAACGTGGTCTGTATACTGTGCCTTTTATGTTTTCGATTACAAGTTCGTTTCACTAAATATCCTATGGAGTTTGTACATTGTGCTTTTATGTTTTCGGTAACAAGTTACATTCACAAAGTATCTAATGGGATGTGTACATTGTGCTTTCACATTTCCGATTCAAAGTTGCATTCACCAAGTATACAATCGAGATTGCACACTGCCATTTCATATGTTCGATTAAAAATTGCATTCAAAAAGTAGCAAATGTGGTTTGTACACTGTGCTTTTATATTTTTGGTTACAAGTTGACTTCACAAAGTGTTAAATGGGGATTGCACACTGTGCTTTTATATTTCATGTAACAAGTTGCATTCACCAAGTATTAAAAGGAGTCTGTACACTTGGTTTTATATTTTCGGTTACGAGTTGCAATCACACACTATCAAATGGGGATTGTACACTGTTCTTTTATATTTACGATTACAAGTTGCATTCATAAAGTATACAATGGTGATTTTTACACTGTGCTTTTTATTTTTGATTACATTTTTATATTCACAAATTATCAAATGAAGGTAGTACATTGTGCTTTCATATATACAATGAAAGTTGTCTTCTGTGCTTTTATATTTTCGATTACAAGATGCATTCACAAAGTATCAAATGTGGTTTGTACACTGTGCTTTCATATTTCCGATTACAAGATACATTCATAAAATATCTAATCGAGTTTGTGCACTGTGATTTTTTTATTTTCTCGACTATGTCATATTTTAAATACTACCTATTTGGCAATATTAATGAAAATATCAGTAAACTTAATGAAATAACATATGTGAAAGTGACCTCAAAGATTATCCCTGAAAAATAACGGTAAAAATATGAGTCACCATTTTTTGCTTCGCTATTTACCAGGTTATATTATTAAAATATTTATATAAAAATAGAATTACGTCAGTATCTAAAATGTTATATATTGATTACTATTATCACTTCGTGTGATATCATAGCAAAAAACATGAACTGTTTTCGTTTTTATTTAAGAGTGGACTATTAATTTGCAATTCATTAAATGTCGCAACCTAAGACTGATGTGTTTGCCTGAATAGCTATTTTCCTGCCTCACTCATTGCTTAAAATACATTATTGTGTGACGATATGGAAGTACATATACTAATAACAATTATACATGCACCTTGCAAATAAATGCACATTGTCTTGATTGTAAATGGCGGAATTACGATTAACCTAATATAGGAATCAATACTTGACCAATAAACAGTAAATATTTCTATTATCAAAAATAAAAGTAATTGGAAAATGAGGATGGGACAGATTGTAAGTTTTATAACAAGTAAATAACATTACTAAAAAGTGATTTTGTGAAATATCTTTACGGTTATACGAAAGATATACATGGTGTAGATATATACTGTAATAACTGTGAATGTTAAACATTTGAAGATATAGGTCATTCCAATGACCAATATATGCATTGGATGTGAGGACCGTCATAGTTTTAATGAACACATTAATATAAAGGAAAGCCAACACATTTTATTTTCATTCATTCATTGATTTAAATATATGAACACATTGCACCATATAGGAAGGCGGGTCTTGCTTAGTAAGTCAGTGAATATATTGATTGACGGAATGATGATTGTTTGAGATAGTTTTATGGCAAATTAAACATAAAACGAAAAACAGTCAAAAAAACGAATTGTGGCTGTTGAGGAAGTTCAGATTTCAAGTGAAATACGCGATTTAATTAAAATGTCAGATCAGAACTTTTTCTTATTTCACTCGTCTCAGAACATCTTCGACAATCGATCATTTCTTACATTTAAGAAAAATAAAATATAAATAATTGCATTTTTCTTTGTCTATCTTGAACCGGGACAGACATTTAGCATGCAAGCTTAGAAATCATCGCTTCAAATAAGTATTGATTTTAATCAAAAGTTATTTAAAAAAGAATAAAAACCAAAAAAACATGTTTGTTTCTACATATGCATGTATATCGTTATATACATATACATATATAGGCACATGTATATGTATAATGTATCTGTATGAATATATATGAGGAAGTGTATATATATGTATGCATATGTACACTCATATGTGTATATGTGTTCATATATGTGTACATATTTAGATATAAATGTATATATATATATATACATTTACATATATACATATGTGTATATATGTGTATATATGTACATGTATATATATATATATATATATATATATATATATATATGTATATATATATGTATATATATATATATATATATATATATATATATATATATATATATATATAATTTACCGGTAAGTGGAAACGATTTTGTTGAAAGGCTTTGAAATTAAAAGCAACTTTTCCAGCCTCTTTCATACAGTAATTTCTTTAGAGAAACAAAAATACATAGAAGCGAATAAAATCTTGCTATTTTCCAAGGAATATAATGGAATCGTTATTTTCAGATCTTTCTTTCCATTGGCAAATCAATTGACATAACAGTAATCCGACATAAGCAGCTCCGATTCTCCCGCAGTTTTATTGATTGACAAAGGAAGATGTGAATAGGCTGTAAAACTTTCTAAGGCGGAAAAGAAGATTGTCAAGTCTCAGTGTCTCTTCTACTCTACAAAGGCGTGGGCAAATTCCGTTGTTGTTTAGTTTTAGCCTGGACTACTATAACATTTGTCATAAGCTATTAGTTTATGTATCAGCAGGCTTCCTAGTGAGTATGTTTGTATTTATGATCACCCAAAAAGTACGGCTTCCAATTCTGTATGAGTAACAACGTTTAACAACGTTGGATCTGATCTTTAGAAAGACGGCTTACTATTTCAGAATATCAGGTTAGGTATGTATAGAAGTTCCAATGGTTGTAAGATTACTTTCTCTAGTACCGTGAACCAAGGTATACGCACATCCAGCTCTGCGAGAATTAGTAAGTATGTATACGCTCTCACTCGTTTGCTTACACTTTTGTCTATGAGATGGAAAACTCCAAAGAGATCGCACTAGAGTCATTCTTTGCGATCGATTGTCTTAGATTTCTCCTTGGTAAAGTGCGGTCAAGAAGAGGGCAGTTAGTGATTCAAGATACGATCATCGAGCAGGTACGTGTTCAGGTAATATATATATATATATATATACATATATATATATATATATATATCTGTATGTATTGTGAGAGAAGCCATCAGATAAAAGAGGTTTGCATGAAATAATATTTTTACACGTTCAATACTTAATTATTACGACGTGCATTGCTACAGATGTTTATCTTATATTTTGTATTCTTAAAAGTGTTAAGTAAAGTTTGCTTAATAATCATGACAGCGTTCACATTAGATTTACAGCAATCCGAAAATGCCACTATTTGTAATAAGTTACTATGACACAAAATCAATAAGCTCCAACGTGGGTCATTTCTTAATATGCAATATCAAATAATGTTTATTATTTATAGCATTCACGTGTGTGCAATGGCATCTGAATTCATACAATTTAAGTATGTGTATATAATTATATATTTCTATTCATATCTTATCTTCTAAACTAATTTACCGATCATCATTACTTTTGGAACATAGCTACTAGGGGTAATAGTGTGTAATGCGATCGGTATTTAGTTTAATTTACTTTTGTTCAAAAGGGGCAAAAATAAGGGTTTGGTGTTATTCGTTTCAATTCAGAAACTTCAGATGTGTCTGCAACTTTCACAAGAAGTATTGCACTTCACTAAATAAGTATCTCACAATGGCAACGAATGGGAACAACCTCCCATTGTAAAATATTATATTTAAGATAAGCATTCATACGTATTCATAGTAAGTAACATTCAATTTTCTATAATGAAAATGATGGAAATAATTTTTTAACCAAAATTGGAAAAAGGATTATTGACATCAGTTTTAGTAGCATTACATATTAATTTTAATATTTGTTAAAAAGCATCAACTATTTATTCGTGCGGAAAGACGATGTATCGTTATATATATATATATATATATATATATATATATATATATATATATATATGTATATATATATATATATGTATATATATGTGTATATCTCTATATGTATATATATACATATATAGGTATATCTATATATATACATATATACATGCATATATCTCTATGTATATATATACCTATATATATGTATATCTCTATATGTATATATATATATATATATATATATATATGTATATATATATATCACTGTGATAGTGCGACGCTTATCCCCCCTTTTTCGTTAATATATGGACTATTCTAGGCATCACGTATTAAAAAGCCTACGGCGAAGGATGAAAAGTCTTTCTTTCAGATACTATTGTGTGCTTCTGTAAATACATCCTCTTGTAAATATACCACCATGTTGTCTAATTTATTATCGCCAATTCAAGGGCATAACATTGGCGATGAAGAAATCAGACTCATTATTACATAACACGGACTTATCTCGAACACAAGACTGACGATACAATCACTGGCAATGTTTGATTGCCAAAACACTGGAGTGTTAACACAGAGAGTCTACTAAATCTGCAAAAATAAATTCTTAAACATCACAACATCTGATTTTAGAAAAGTGTTAGTACTTAAGGTAGGTAACAAAATTCAAGTAATTTCCCGGCATTTGGTGTTGCCATCTAAATCGGTCGACCACGAAAATAATCGAGAAGCGCTATGTCGATTTTTCGTCGTTTTGTCATTGTTTAAACAGGAACACAAAAAAATAGTTTACATTTTACCCGCACTAAAAAGTGAACCATTTAACTTTACCGTGGAAAAAGTTACAACAGTGTTAAGAAAAACACGACACTTTATTTAAAATGAAGAAAAAGTTAAAATTTAAAAGTGTCAAGTTGAACAACATTAAGCACCATCAAGAACATAAAACTTCCCCCTAAATATAAACACAAGAGAGCACAACAACTCATGCTAAAAGAGAACTTGCAACAAAAACAAATAGAACAGACAGAAACTCAGAAATATGTAAATAAATAGACTCTTTCTAGAAAATAAATTCATAGAAACACAATTGAAACACATGAAAACATTTGTATGTAAATGTTTTTCATACCAAATAAGAACAGAAAAGAATTCTACGAATTATCGAATAAGAGGCAACATGTTAAAGAGGAAAGTGCATTTTCACAAAACGTCATTTTGAGCGGTCTCTCAAATTTTACTTTAACCGACATTACGGATGTTTTGTATTTTAGACGCTACAAAGACTTATAAAAGAAACTGTAAGTTTTGAAAAAGTCCGTTTGCCTTCTAGAATGTTCGGTACAGTTCAACATACCAAATTCGTCTATTATATAAATATAATACAAACGTTATTATGCAAACATATTTATTTATGCAAAACCTCTGCAAACTTATACTTGTTTAAGCTATCCAATTATACACTTAATTGTTTAGCCTTACAACGTTTCTTTTCAATAACAAGTGGAAATGTATAAATCTTACAATGAAATAAAACAAAGACGACACTATATTTGCTAGAGTAATAATAAAAACTGGGACAATTTCAAATGTCTTAACTTCGTGCAGGGCTTAGTATTAAATATGCAGAAATCAGACCAAAGATTCGTAATAAAATACAGAATGTACCTGATTTCAACGATTCAACATATTGCAGATTAATGCGGACGTTTGAGTAGTCTCTGCAGACATTCTAGACATTTATTAGCCAAGTGAAGTGGCATGTATTAGAAAATACGTAACAACCAGAGAATTAATTCCCCCACGAAATTGTATCAATCAGATAACAATACTTGCCTTCCTAAATCGCGTTTTGTTTGTGGACAATAACATTGTTACAAATATTTTCCATATAAACTGAAAACAATGTTTGAATTGTGGTCGCATGAAAAACAAAATTGCCCATTGCATCGTTAAAAATAAAAATAAAGAAACGCTTATTAAAATTGATAAAAGTTTCAAAGCTGAAAATATTAAGTTATTGTGTAGTTAAACATATTAAACAAAACTACAAATTTACAACATGATTCCGACTAAATGATAATAATTCGTATTAGACGAATATAATGGATTGTATATTACTACCAAGTTGTGGGCGAGTTTCAAACGCGCACAGACTCACACGTATATTTATATATAATAACAGTTAAAATGACCGATCAAACTTTCCTGCTGATGTGTCACATTTTTTTACACATCTGAATGAAAAAAATTACATTCAGCTGTATATGTTTAATGATCACGAGATTGCAGTAAAATGTTCATATAAGTCACACTATTTATCATACATCTTAAAAATTATCGAGGCTGTTATGCGGACAAAAATGTGCTGTTTTTTTCTGATGCGAATAAATGATGGCTTTTCTAAATAACATGATTTGTATGTACACATCTACAATATTACACACACGCTTCATAGGTCTAGTAACTGTGATAATTCAAAGAGTCCAAAAATTGTCTTAATTTATTTCTCTTTACATATTCGTCCATTACATAGTGTTGACACTAGAACAGGTCTATGATTTTAGGATTAAGTTTAAGTGTACTTAATATGAAATAAAAAATCAGGTAATTTTTCTTAATTGGTGTCTAATTTATATGGATGACATTTAATGGGAATCTAAAAAAACTTTTAAATTGGAGGTCGTGCCTATATGATGCTCCTTTTAATACCCCTATAAAATATTCCGAAGAAACTGACATTTGTGGTATAATTTAAAAGTTTGAACGCAAAACGCGATAAATCCAATTCGTTTAAATTGAGATTTAAACAATAAAAACACGAATATATTAAATCTAGGCATCGAATAAAAGCTGATTTTAATTGAAATTAAAGAGTGATTATTTCGGTATCAAATCTTCAACACATTATTTAGAGGTATTGTCGAGCGTTGAAAGGCCACACTTTTGTAGGGACAGTTTTGTGTTTTTAAAAATGGAGTATATCGCGTTTTGCATTCAAACTTCATTTATTAATTGATGTCTAATAGCTATTATAACAATTTCACACAAATCCAAGTGACTTTAGTTTTTTGTAGAGCTTCCACTTCGTTTTTTACTTTACATGCAACTAAATGAAACATAATATCTTCTATATTATATCGCGTTATTCATATAAGCTCTGTTACAAAATTCATGAGAATCGGTTACATAGTGTTAGAGTTTTTCCTGTAAAACAATATATGTACACGTGCCGAAATGTATATACATGCACACTTAGAATGAAAAAAATAAATAACGTACGAATATTAGTCACAGTGTTGCCTAGAATATATATGCCACATTCTATAATAATCCATTCATTAGTATACAACATTATTACATATATAAATATATATATATATATATATACAGATACATATATTTACTTATAATATAAGGATGCTATTCTCTGTCACAATGTTAGGATGTCACAATTTCTGTCTGTCCGTGGTAGATATTTTTTGTAAATCTAAGAAATACAATATGCCACATATTAACCACTAAACTATACATAAATAAACAATAAATAACTTTCAGCCGAGACTGATAATAGGAAACGGAAATTCGAGCTCTCCAGTCTCCCTCTTTACAAATGAGATGCTAATCTGCACTTGTAAGTGGGCTTACTAATTAATCTACTTATTTATTTTGATTAGTGAGAACGAGACTTTGACATTCCTCCGTCTTCCACTCCATCTCTCTCTCTCTATCTCTCTCTCTCTCTCTCTCGCTATATATCTATCTATCTATTTCTGTTTAACAAACACGCATGCGCCGTTTTTATTTCAAACTTTTTTTATATTGTACTTAAACTACTTATTAGCATTTAAATAATTTATCATTAAATAAAAATAAATAAAACTTCAGATGAATAATAAACAAAGCTTTCAAATAAAAATAACCCAGTTTTTTCGTAAGAAAATATCAGTAACCAGGCTATTTTTATTCAAGTCAAGCAAAATATTGGCAGCTCAGCATTTATTCGTAGGGATTGTTCTTCGCATTCCTCTAGTGGCCCATCCTCGCAGCGTTTGCCTTCTCAACCTTTGACAAAGGGATAGTTTTTTTACAAAGGCGCCCTTACCGTAGAAAAAATTGTTGGGGTTTCGATTTTTTTTGTAACTGAAAATATTTCTTTGGGTGGGGAAGGGTAAAACAATAGGGGATGGGTAAAACAAATTGTCTGAAACAAAGAAAATCAATGTCTCACCACCCAAGAAATATGACTGAGGCGCCATCGGTTTACATGTGAGCGTTTATTTCTGACTCGGCGGCCTAGCAAACATATACGACCGTAGCGAGTATATTGTCGCTAGTCTACTTATTATACGAACCCTCTCTCTGTCTGTCTGAAAAACAACTAAAGTATGATCCAATCGAATGAATTTGGAATCAAAACGGCGAATCTGAGGCCTGCTGTCTGAACTAACTAACTGAACTTATAAAATTATTTCAAATTAAATGACTAAAACAAGTTACTGACCTCGTTCGGTTGAGTGTTACACTCTTTAGTCACGGAAGGGTGATACACGGCAACTTAGCTTAAATATAAGACCGTAGGTAGTATATTTAAGCTGTCTGTCTGTCTTTCCGTCAGCGGAACTTTTTCTAAACAGAATACACTTATTTTACGTGAATAAATAAACAATAAAGAAACTTGACGCTGACACTGGGAATCAAATCCACAAACTTGAGACCTGCAGTTTTGTCGTAACTGACTGAGCTTACTCATTGAATGTATTAAAGTCTTTTGAATTGACTCACTTAAACAAATCACTGAAGTCGCTCGGTTGACCATGGACCTTGTAATAACAGCAGGTAGAGACGCGGCACGCTAGCTTTACTATACGATTGTAGGGATGCCATTTTGGCTAGTCTATATATTAAAATGAAGTATCGTATTTTCCGCGAGACATCGGATATAATAGACTCCACCCACAAGCTTAATATTCGAACATTTTCTACTAACAACTAGCGGCAATTTTTAAGCGTGTTTTACGAAAATATTCTTAAATTTTGTCTCCTTACATATACTATTACATTTATTCTGAGACAGCTGCTACTCTTAAATTAGTATTCCATAAAAAAGTAGCAAATACCTTCCATCCATAATAATTTTATACTCCCACATACCTTTTCTACACCGTTGCCTTTCATTATACAAGAGTAACTATATAAAAACACGTAATTATTTCATGTTTACACCTTTACTATATTCTACATGATATAAAAGCTTCTAAATAAAAATAGTAACTGCTCCCTAAGTAAATATATAGAAATATCAGATTTATAACGTTAGACTGTTAGGAATCCCTGTTTCTTATAATGTTGTCAACCCTTTCGCTGTTATTAACAAACACATGATCGCTTGAAAATGCCGCTATTTCCGTGATTCTATAAATTCTTAGTAATTTTCTTTCGTTCGAACAATGCCTGATTCATTTATAAATACATATTTGTATGACAAAAAAAATCAACACAAAATATACTTATTTTTTTCCAACAGAACAATTTAAACCATATCTTTAATTAGCGATAACTTAACATGATTTATTTCGGAACGAATAAGCTATTTAACATGTTTCATTAAATATTTAAGTATTTTTACTTTGTCTGCTTTTTATGATTTCATGAATTCGAATTCATTTAATATCGAACGAATGTTTATCGCACGTATACATTATTGATTGTTATTATCACAATTTAAATGTTAACGACTTTCATTTAAAATCATTTTCAAAAACTGACAAAACAATGCTATGCAGCGATTAAAACACTCAATTAATGTTGGATTTTCCCGTCATTATAAGGTAAATATTAACTTTATTTCATAACTAATAACTTAAGTATGATCATCAAAATATGAAGGGGATCCATTGTAGAATTAAACAAATGATGTATCGCACGGAAACTCTCATATTTCTGTTTGTTAATGATATTTTTAAATTCGAGTGAATTTTTTTTTTCTTGTTAAATGTCTCCATCCCCCACGATTTATCGGGGGCGGATGCTACATATATTTCTGTTTAGCTGACTTGTCACACTTTAAAAAGAGAGTCTATTCTACGATTGCCATATCCACCTTTCTTTTTCTGCCCGGCACTTTCTTCCTCTCCCATACAGTTGTTCCTCTTCTTAGCCGGGTTTAATTTACAGAAACAAGTTTGTAGTACACATATACTTTATTTTGAAATATCTATTTGCACACGGTATATAATAAATACAGTCAAAACAAAGTATGCACACGGTCATTAAAAGTGTAGGGTAAAACGAGATCGTAGGTTATCATTGGTCTAAATTTAGAATACTTTTTAGAATCATTTTAGTCCTTAAAATACCACATATACTCTAGGGAGGTCGTCTTACTTAAGTTATCCCCACATTTCCAAGACATTTTTTATTTTCTAAAATTCTATTTATCTACAAAGAAATTATTAAAATTACATCGGAAAAAGAAAAGAAAAACAAAATAAACATCGGTTTGTAAGACCCTTCCAACACTTTCGTAATATCTACCGCCCACTGTGGACGTGTTTCTTCAAAACCAGAAACAGGCAGTGTGGGATATGATCGGTATTAAAAAAACGGGGGATGCGTTTGCAGAATGGGTACTCTCTTTCCAAGATAAATTTGATTTGGGGGAGGTTGAGGAAAAAAATAAAAGTGAGGAGTCGGCATCTTAGAGGAGTTATATTACCAGTGGTGGTGTTTACTCATTGGCTCAACAAGCAATGCCCACACTTACCATAAGGGCTACAATTCGATGGACCAGGAACCACGTGCGCTATGCTCAGGCAATGAAACGATACAATTTGATCTCAACCAACAGGCTAACAAAGTACAAACACGCATAAAAGTTACTACGATGGCCTCCTTTATATCATATTATTTATTTTTTTAAATGAAATAATTAATTTTGAGTTCCACCAGGCAACGCCGGATACGAGTTCAAAATCAAAATTGGACGAAGAAATTAAAACTGTAACTAATAGTTTGTCCAATAACGGCTATCCTCTTGATTTGATTAACCAAAGAAAAATAAATACTTTTTCCGAAATAAAACCAAATACGGTGACGAAATGTCCGATTTACATTCGTTATCCTTGGTTAGGCACAGTATGTGTGACATTCGCCAAGCAAATCAGCTCAGCAGTTGAAAATTGCTATTTTCCATCGAATGTGCGTGTTGTGTTTTCTGCAAAAAAACTTCATTAGGGTCCTCTCGTAAAGACGGTTTTCCCCCCTAAACATAATGTAATTTATCCTTTTAAATGTAGTTGCAGTGCTGACTACGTGGATAGGACGACGTTAAGATTGGATCGTAGATCGAACAGCACATTTCGAGTAAGATCAGGAATTGAACCTTCCGGTGAACGGGCGTTCAAAATAACACATATGCGTCTTCCATTATATACGATTTACTTTTTAAAAAACCGCCGCGCGCTACGAATTTTAGCATTGACTCCTTCATCATTCTAAGCCATGCTCACTAATTATACCATCTATGAGACGATCCACATTCCTCTTAAACGTCCCTCCCTTAACAAACAAAGGGAATGTCTATTACAACAAGACGTGATCAGTCTCTAAGATTCATCCTTCACTGTACATATACCATAACGCTATTTTATTTTATTTTCACAGCCTTTTTTAAATCCCTTGTTTTTTTAATTTTTTATCCCCTCAGTACAGCCTTTGAAAAGAGAGGGCTAAACCGGTCGGCTCACATTTTGTTTTTGTTTTCTTGATTAAGTTTCAATCACGAACGATAAAATTCGTCTTCCTTTCATGTTTGCGAAAGTAAAAGGGTGTACTCCCATAAATATCATGATATATATATATATATATATATATATATATATACATATGTGTGTGTGTGTGTGTGTGTGTGTGTGCACTATTGCGGTTAATGATGATCGATATCGGTTTATAAGTAAGCGGAATGCTGTAGAGAAAAAAAACAATTGTCTAGTATCAGATGCTAAACCCGAAAAATGGCATACAATATCAGAACTGAAGGCGAACGCTTTCTTCATACCTTTACAGATGAAACGCAAGAATGTTGTTTTGTAAATTACTTAAACCGATTTCAAATTCGGAGTATGGATAACTTCTCTGCAAAGATCTAAAAAAGTTATATTGTCTAAAATTAATAAAGAAACATAATGAAGACTTCAATTTTTCATAAGAAATAATGTAAAATACGTGCAATGATTTGACTAAAACGAATTTTGAACTAATCTTATATTTCTTACCGACATGGGAGAGCTTCTGAAGCATTTTGTTAGATCGGCTCAGAAACATAACGCTAAAATTTTCGGAACATTGCTTTATTATATTATATTTACGTAATTACTATTTGAAATAATGAGTTTGAAAAAAGGATTCAAAAACGTCTGACATCGAGAAAAACATTGGATCAAAAGTTCCTTTCAAAAATATGAGTTTTTCTTTATTTTTCGATCAACTGTTTAACATTGATGCCGCGATAAATATACACATACACGTACAACTTTGCTTTATATATATATATATATATATATATATATATATATATATATATATATATATATATATTAATTGGAGATTTACTGCCTAAATATATCATCATAAACGTTTACTATTATTTTTACTGTTCAGGGAGTTTAAATTATAGACCTTATTTTTTGTCGTATGAAACAAATCTAAAGTACCCCCGTTTTTAACAATGCATTTTTATCATACATTTTATTGCGTTTGACCACGCATCATCATCATTCTGTTTCAATAAACACTTAGCGCATAAAAACGTTTTAGGAGTTTGGATGTTTCCACTTAAAGTAATTTTTCACGAGGAACTGCGATGATACTTAATTGATGATAGTTGCAAGTTCAAACGTTGCAAGAGAACAAATAATGGAGAAATACTTAACAGTCATTAATGGCTTCGCATTAAGTTTTTAGTCTTGGAATTGGTTGAATCTAGACGTTTATTTTTTAAACATTTTATTTTTATTTTTTCGAATTCAAAGTAATTTAACTCTCTTCATACATGTTATGCTTTTTGCGTTATTTTAGTTACAATGTTTGTTAAGAATTTTAATATCTTAAAAACGATCTCAAATATCTGCTAATTTGTAACCCAGTATCCATAAATGTATACATTAGATATAGGTTACAAAAATGTATCTTGTGTTTGGTGTAAATTTCGCTTTTAAAATGTAAAACACAATTTTTGTTTAATGATTCATTAGGGACGATTCGTTATTTTATCATTAACTTGTTTTATACATTTCCCAATTATATCACTGCCTTATTCATTTACATATTATTTCCAGAATAAAACCACTTGATCATCCCTCAAAGTAAGCATAGTTTTATAGTTCTGATAAACGTTTATCCTCACTTACCCTAACCTAACCCTAACCTCAGTTTGATTAGTCGAAGAGTATAAAACAGTTATCCATGGAGTACTATATATATATATATATATATATATTATATATATATATATATATATGTGTGTGTGTGTGTGTGTGTGTATGGGTGTGTTCACTCTATATATGGGGCTGTTCGCCCTACTTAAAGGGTTGAGCCTGTTGGAAAGGGGAATTATGACTTCCACTTAGCGGTCACGCAATTCAATTCTGTAAAATTCTGAAAAAATAGATTTCTAATGTTTACAAGCAGCTTGATAGAAAATGTAAACATTCGGAGAAACTCGCCATATCGCTTTCTCAAAGTTAGCATACTGGCAAAGTTCTGTTTACAGAGTAAGGTCACTTATTTCGTTCATTTTTAGTGAGGCAAAAGTACAAAACACTTGTATGTGTATGACTATACGTCGTTCCCGTTTTCTAATATTTTTGTGTACACTTTTCATAACATTCATATATTGGGTAGTGCGAATGCAACGATGCACTGTCGTAAGGATTTCCGTTTAAAAGCCTATATATCCGGAGTGCATGCTGGTCACACGGAGGGAAAGTGTCAGTGAATAACAACGCCTGACAATGCAGTGGTAGAAACGCTTCAGAAATTATGCGCTCAGAACTAATAAGACACTGGAATATGTTGTTTGTTTCTTTTCGGTTTTTTTTCTTTGTGACGTATTAGAACAAGTAATCCATATATATCTGCAACTATATCAATATAGTACAAGTAATACATTATTTAATTTGCTTTGTAGGTAGAAGTATAGCTGAACGAAAAACAGAATACAACATTGCGTACATTTCAGTTTCGCCATTTACAATAATATATTCAAAATAAAACATTTTCTCATTTTTCTTCTTCTCTAATTTCTTATTTTGCCAAACGCGGAACATATCTGTCTTCTCACTCTTTTCCGAAGAATAGTATATCAGACAATGGTGGAGCAAAAATAAAAATCCATTAACTCTAATAGTCTTATTTCATTGCTGATAAACTTTCTGTAGTGAGTAATATCATTAACAGCATAAAATACTTCACCTTGTATTTTTTTTAAATATTGCAGCCAAGATGTTAGTCTATTCAGCTAATACGCGTCGTTTGCTAGGCTTCACATTGGCTTAAAATAGTATTATATGTTATTGCTAACAAATTGATTATAATCCGACTAGTGGAAAGATAGGATTTTCCAGATGACGTCTACTCTAGGTGACAGTCATATCCTTAATAGATACCATTACTAGTGTAGTACACCAGGCGTACAAAGAGTAAGTTACTATAGTAAATATGCGACTAATCTGAATAGGAGTCTGTAGTGAAGCAAGGGTTGCTCTATTCGCAGCATAACCTCTTCTGAACATGAATCTGTATTGAATAAAGTGTTGTTCAATCACAAACTGCACCTCTTCTTAACATATATATTTAGTGAAGCAAGAGTTGCACTATTCGCAGCATAACCTCTTCTGAACATGAGTCTGTAGTGAATCAATGGTTGCTCTTCTCAGCCGCACCTCTTTTGAATATTAGTCTTTAGTGAAGCAAGGGTTGCTCTATCCAGCTGCGTCTCCTGTGGATATGAGTATGTAGTGAAGCAAATAATTGCACTATCCTAAGTCGCATCTCTTCTGAACATGACTATGTAGTTAAGCAAGCTGGGCTCTATTCTCAGCCGCCCCTGTTTTGAACATGAGCCAGTAGTGAAACAAAAGTTAAGCTATCCCCAATCGCATTTCTTTTGAACATGAGTCTATATTGAAGCAATAGTTGCTCAATAACAACTGCATCTCTTCTAAACATGAGTATATAGTAATGTATTGTTTGATAAATAACCTACTGAACCTCTTCTGAGCATTTGTCTGTAAAGAAGCAAGGATTATATAGGAAAGTGAAGGAGTCAGATGGTATGGGAAGGAGTCGGATGTTACGGGAAAGAGTACGATGGTATGGGAAGACGGTAGAATGGGATAGTATAAGAAGGAGTCGGAGTCATATTGTATAGGAATGAGTCAGAGTCATATGGTATGGGAATGGGGCATGCTCGGATTGTATAGTAACAAGTTCGCGTCTGATAGTATGGGAAAGAGTCTGATACGGATGGAATGCGAATGAATCGGATGGATGGTATGTAAATGATATTAATTTTACTGGAAGGAGTCGAATAGTATGGGAAGAAGTCAAATAGTATGTGGATTAATCAGATGGTACGTGAAGTAGTCGGTTGTTATGGGAAGGATCCGAGTCGGATAATATAGGAATGAGTCCGAGTCAGATGGTATGGGAAAGAGTCTTAGTCGGATAGTATGAGAAAGAAACTGAGTCATATAGTATAGGAAGGAGTCGGTATGTGTAAGAAGGAGTCGAGTATTATGGGAACAATAAGAGAATCGGCTTGATGAGAATCGTGAAGCAGTCAGATGTTATGGGAAGTAGTAAGATGGTACGTGAAGAAGTCGGTTGGTATGGAAAAGTGAAGGAATCGTGAAGGTTAAGGAGTCGAATTGTATGGGGAGGAGTAATATGTTATAGGACGGTGAAAACGTCGAATGGTATAGAAAGGAGTCCGAGTCGGATGGTATAGGAAGGAGTCCAGATCGAATGTGTATAGGTAGAATTAGGTGGGTTAAGGAAGGGTGCAATAAATTATTAATTGACTATGATCATTTGTTCTACTGAATTTTTACAGGAATCATGAAACGTAAGATTACAATATTGCTTTTGGTAAGTGGTATATAATAAATCTCTTCAAACTATTGTCTTCATAAACTACATTTTCTTTATAATTATATATAATTGTTAAATCGATGAGAGTCAAGATGCCAAACATATGGTATTGATCGTGACCATTTGTTCTACTCGGCTTTTTCCAGGAGCTAAAATCGTAAGATTACGGTATTACTTTTGGTAACTGGCATATATAA
The DNA here is from genome assembly GCA_963556195.1 of Sepiola atlantica. Classification (NCBI taxonomy): domain Eukaryota; kingdom Metazoa; phylum Mollusca; class Cephalopoda; order Sepiida; family Sepiolidae; genus Sepiola; species Sepiola atlantica. The sequence goes on from OY744540.1 coordinate 50,049,545, forward strand.
ACTCTCTTCAGACTGTTGACTTCATTAACATTACGCACTTTATTAACATGTTAACGTTTAGGGGGGGCAGGAAATTAAGAATTGAACAGTAATATATAAGAAAGAAATTAGGTGGACGGAGGAAAAAGAGCGTGTTCGGGAGCGTGACAGAAAAATTTATGAGAGAAAAAGAGAGAAAGATAAACGCATTGCTAGAGAAATATACATTTTAATATAAAGATATCACACACACTATTTAACTTCTTCTATTTTGCTTGTTTATGGTCCCGGCCAACGCCCTATAGCTCTTCTAATATCATAATAAAAGTCTACTGGTATTTCTAAAGGAAAATAATAATAATGTGATAGTAAGTATGACATCGAATATGTATTATTTCTATCGTTTTCTAAGATAATCTTAAATATCTTTCAATTAATAAAAAAAACATATATATTTATTTTGTTTTTGTTTTAATTTCAATAAGGATATTATGATAGCTGATACCTTATTACACTACCTATTATTCCCATACTATTTTTCATTATTACGAAAGTCTTTAATGCTTCTCAAAACCGAAACTTCATCGAAGCGTTTTAAAACTGTTTTTAAAGCAATCAATTAACAATTAAACGTTGTTAAGCTTTCAGTTCTACTAGAACTTTACAGGTCTTTTATTCATCGCGTGAGTTGATGGATTTGCAAACTCTTTTAACCGGACATCAATGTGTGGGTGATAATGTATGCGTGTGTGTGTCTCTTAAAATGCAACCGACAGATCATATGCTGATAAAAACTTCATGCAACCTTTTATTCATTTGTTCACACAATGAGTGTACGTGGCTTTTTCAAAAGTCTCTGTTAATGCAATAGTTCATAATTTACCTGATAATCTTCTTAATCTTCTTCGATCTCCATTTCTTCGTCTGGTTGCGATCTACTTCGTGGCCATCTAGTCTGTGTGCCGTAGGTTTATTTTAGATTCTCTTGCAAACCTCCCGATCGTCTGGCGTGGTGCATCTGTTCTCTGGGAATTACACTTTGATGCGACAAAGTAAGAATTCAAAAGACATGTGTAGACGGATATGGAAAGTAGTTTATTGATATTTCCATATAACGCCTGGGAGTGAGTCAACGCTTTTAAGGTTTTTCGTTTCTCAGTTTTTGTTATACTTATCTTTTTGACTATATAGAGGAAACATGGATGGAGTCGGCCATTTTCGTCTCATTTGAGACCAGAAGTTTACGTTTCATACTATTCTCAGACGTCCACCCGCTTTAAGTACCATCGTGGACTGACCATTTGGACATCTTCTCGCTTCAAACCCCCATGGCTGACTGATATCGACTCTCGTCTCGACAACAAACAGTTATCACGTTACCAAGTGCATTTTCTATCGCTTGACCTCACATGCCCGATCTGTCGCCTCATGGGGAATGACTCACACGTTGGAACAAATTTAGTTAACTAAAATATATATCAGTTTAACTCTGCACTCAATCTAACAAATTCACTTAGGTCACGATCGATACTAGCTAACTTACACCTTTTCAGAAATGCAGGACCCTTCATAATCCAACATTGTAATAGTATGGAATATGTCTAATAAATATAGCAAATTTACATCACAAGTCTTAACTCAAAACGTAAAATGATTGATAAGGCTCAATAGTCGTCCATTAGGGTTGCCGAGTAAACGACTTCAAGTAAAACAGTTTTGTTAAACTTGTTTTATTTGTGTAATTTATACGATTGTGTTACTGTAAAGCATTTTTTCTTTCTGCGCCTTTTTTCCACTCTCATCACCATCACATACTTGTACAATTAGTATTGGACCATTTAAAACACGCTAAAAAGTAATCGTACAGGCTCCGACTCCAAATTGTTCTGACGTAACACAACCAAAACAACTTACATCCTTGAAAGAAAAACGATCACATAACTACAAATACCAAGTACTATTTTCGTAGTTTACTTTATTTTAAACAGTCTTCCTGGTGTGTAGGTGAAACACTGTTTTAAACTTCCCCGCGGAAATAAGAGATCCTTACCGACCACTGACACACACAGCTTAAAGGTAAGTATTTGTGACCCATGTAAAATAAGACAGCAACATTGTGTTTAAGATCTATTGAACGATGTTTGTTACCGTTCACCATACTCTCTCCGCTCTTAAAGACAAACATAAACACATATTTCTCGATGATTTTGAAATTACTAGAACTGTTAATTTTTCTTTAATATCGTGTATGCCTATAAAGGTCCTCAATATGTAATTATTAATGTTATTTACTTATAACTGTGAACAAAACGGTTAAAAAAGCAATTTATCTTTACAACCAATTCCAAGCACTACAAATTATGCTCTGCTCTTTAAGAATCAACTCATTTCCATTCTTCGATTATTCTAGTCAGTTGGTCTCTGCAAATGCAAATTAGTTATTCTCATCTTACGCTCAGTCTCATCTATAAACAATCTGCAATTGTGAAGAGAAGGCTTTTTTTACTCTGGTATATAAGCATGCACGACAAGCGAAGCATTTTATTAACTTTTCAGCTGGTAAGTATTGCTCTTTATTGTCACACTACTCCCCTTATTGTATGATCACACACATTACATTGGGTGGCTGATCGTTTCACCATAGTACTTCTTCGTAGTAGAACATTTATGCCTTCCTCTCTGACCGAAGCGTCAGCAGTACTAATATCTGAATTGGTATTGGAATAAATATATCACTGATGTTGCCCACAACTAGTGCTAATATCAGACATAGGCGCATATTTCGCACGTGCCTGGGCGTGTCATTGACCACCATTGATTGTCGACTTATCAGTCAGATGTTAAGATATTAATTCTGACGTGCACCGACTTTATTAACTGTTAACCCAACCTGCGCCCCTTAAAAATGTGTAAGTATGCTTTGGTGATCCGGATGAGGCATAGCATGCACTCCTTTCACTTAGATCTGGTATGAGTGCAGAAAATTGATGGTTCTGACGAGGCGGACACATCATCCTTGAGGGTAAAGTTGCCTCAAAAAATACCATCAATAATTGAACCGCTTTCTGTGTATCGATCCGCGTTACTGTCCTATGGCACCATAACATTATACCATTTATCGTATAATATATGCGCAGCATTGTCAGAACAATATACTACATTCATTTCTGAACCGCGTGAATTCTTGGCTACAGATGTCAGTGCCATTATCAACCAGCATCTCAGCTGGAGGTCACGTTAACACAACACTGAATATAATTTCATATTAATTAGCGGACTCAAGATTGAAACCCGCGGGGGGCCAAAATAAATTAGTGTAAAAAATGTCAACCGTTGTAGTGCGTAATGACCATGTCTAGCCAGTTTTATTGTTCATGCACCTAGGTCCTTCTTTTTCCGATCGTACTGGAGGTGCGTCTATTGCCTGGTATTCATTACGATTCAAGAAGATTGCTTATACATCAGCTTTAGACACGACTATATCGATTCAACGTACAAACTATTATATTCGCGTGACCCTAGGATGCCTATTATATTGATGCTGTGTTAAGTAAAGGTTCCCTGTTGTACAAGCATAAACTGGCTGTGTTGATTCAACCTCTCTCTTACAATGATTAAGACACCGCTGTTGAAATCTTCTCATTGAGTTCGCTCAGATTTGGTCAGATCTTCCAATAGGTAGATCAATCGAAATATTGTACTCTTTCACAAGTAAGATTATCGTGCAATCTCTCAGTAATATAATAATCTCGCTATAGCCTTGCCCCCATGATCGAGATTTTCACGTAAGGGCATTGGTCACCCAGTGTTTTTATGTGTAGCCGATTGGCTCTCCATTTAAGCGCTTCCTCCAGCTTTCACACGATTATATCGTAAGTGACTAGTTTTTGGTCGCAACCAGGATGCATCCTCGATTATGGCCCACAAGATAACCTCCACCCACACATCCAGTTCTCTCATGGTTACGCACCAGTTTTCTTTTGACAAGAGCTGCACCCGAGCATATCGCTAAGCTTGCCATCTTAGTACTCTCTGCCAGTTGTAGCACGGCGTTTGGTAAAGCCTGTCGACACTAAAAAAACATCCACACACAGTAAAGTGTCCGAACATTTTCCACACACGGAGAAGATATATCTTCGTGTCATTGTTATAAGACCGTACAGAGTACTGTTTCCTCGTCGCCATCGAAATTGACTCTGTGCCTCCCAAATCTTTTATCCCACCAGTCTTGCACACTTTTCCAACTTCTCTGAATCGTTACTAGTTAGTCTGTACAGGTCAAGCTACTTCCTCAGGAATTCTGCCGACGCCATATCCTAATCAATAAATATTTAATCGATATACGCCGACATTGCTCTTCTTATCTGTTCATTCTGGAGTAACATAGCGTCGAGAACAGCAAGCATTACCAGCGGCGTAACATTTCAGCCAAACCTTTACCTGTTTGGTCAATATCTTTGTGATTAAAATATTACTGTTCGATACAGCCGGATGTATCCGTCAACATAGATCTGTAATGTGCTCTGAACAAATATGTGCATAACCAGTGAATGCACTTTCTTTGAATAACCCTTCAGTACGGTAAATTGAAGTATCAGTCCTTGAGTTGGGCCAAACTTTTACTCATTATATGACAGCAACCAACCGTTCTGTATCCAGGCCCCTAACTCGTGTTTGTGCTCCACCCTTTATTCATAAGGCATAGGATATTAAAAAAAAACGCGTTTTAAGCTCTCCTGGTGCACAACTCGCTAACCATTACCATGCTGCAACACATACGCTCTTTCACCCGTCAAATTATGCAACAAAATCAACTTCGTTTATACGAAGCACTTCACAGATGTGTTGTGTCTCCTCAAACTCAACGCTTCCAGACAACGTGATGCGAACGCCGCGGACTGCATTAATGGCACCGATGCTAAGTAGCATATGAAACTCAAGTGGTTTCCCTTGCAAAACCAGCACATGAATTGTGTCATGGTTAACAGTTTCTGTACGAATCCTAACGGTGCTATTTCCACAGCAGGTCTTCGCAACGCCGGTGAATGTGGTAACAGCTATCTTCTGTTTTGCTCAAGACTGACATACATTCCGACCAGTGTCGAGTAGAGCCACGCATGGTGTTCAGCAACATAGATGGCAAGGATAGGTAGCGCCGTGTTTACATTCTGACTGAAGAATAGACTTGCGCTGATGTTTCGTCACCTAACATTGTTCCCCGGTTAATCGCTTACTAGATGACGTATCATGCAACATCGACAACAGTTTTTGCCCCTCTGCACGCATTAAACCTCGAGCTCGAGCCAAGAGCTCTTCTACGGTCGGATCATCTACCTTTGAGCACTACCACAACAACCTTTTACATGATCAGGAATCGGTCATACAAACACGCACCCTATTATATTATCTGACATCCCTCCAGATAGGACTGACAACTTCCGCAAATCTGTCAAATACACGTCTACGGTCTCACTCAGATGAAAAACACGGTTATCAACTTTTCACACGTCGTAAATCGGTCATCGGCAAAGGCATAAGATAGTGCTTCTTTATTTCGCGGTATATTGGAGTGTTCATTTTTACTTAGTTGTTGGTAAACGCTCGCACAGTAAGCTGAAGTTCGATAACGAAGTCAAGCCGCATCACGCCCAATAAATAAAACACTAATTATACTTTCTCAATCAATCATTTATATGGAAACGGCTGTCTATTTAAAGCCAACATACCAAGTAAACTAACCGGGAGAGAAAAGAATGTCAAAGACAATCCAATATATTACAACCTTTAAACAAATTTCAAGCACCATCACTTTTTCTTTGCTCTTCTTTATGCGCGCTGAAAATAAATATACTGCATTTACTTCGTCCTTTTCTTTCAGTCAGTTGGTTTCCACACATGCAAATTAGTGCAGATCAGTTCCAAATATAATGGTCTATAATTGTGAAGAGAAGCTTTTTTTTTCTCTGGCATATATGCATGCATTATATGCGAAGCATTTTATTCTCTTTTTAACTGGTAAATGTTTATCTTTATTGTCACAGTAATTTTGGTAATACTTAAGCATTACTTATATTTCATGTATTCTCCAAAAGCGGATCTACGATTGTTAAATGGGCGTCGGCTATGTGTGCCAACGTATGCCGTTCAATCATTGAAAGTTAAGCATTGAGTCTCATGTAAACCTCACGTAGCTTTAATAAATGGTATAACAAACGACACGTGTTATGTTACAAAAAATATAAGTTCACCTTAGTTTGTTTACATATTACAATTGCATATTACCTACACGTAAGATGGCTGATTCCTGATATTTTTTCGTTTAATCTTTCAAACTCTTTTATCTTTCTGCCTGGTCGCAAATGTTTTTTCAACGGTTAATTTGTTATGACCGTTTTTTTTCTACCTATTGGCATTGTTTTTACACCAAACAGTCTACACTACTACTTCCCTGAGAGACGGGACGTTGAATTATAAGTGATATATAAGTCGTCTGATACCTTGAACATGACATGGTAAGAATTTTGCCTGTGGCAGAAAAGATTAAAACAGCGCCACATCCAAAACGCCACCACTTACACATAGACAGCTGTCGCCTATTATGGTTAAAAGAGAAGAACAGTATATAACAGTATAACATAGGTGGGGATTTTTATTTTTTATTTGAAGAGTTTCTGCTAGACACAACCCAATATAGGGTTAATTGAATTAGAATGATTTGTTCTCCGCCCCGATTCTGGACAGCATTGACTGCAACTAGATGTATTGCCACTGCTTGCTACTTCTCATTATTGGAATGTGTTAATTAGTGGTAGACTGACCAATAATTAGACGAGCTAAATACGTAAGTAGACAGTGGACAGTGTTAATTATATCGAGGTGAAAAGTTGCAGAATTGTGCGAATTGCAATTGGAGTTTACGAACAGCTTCTATTTATTATGTATGATGTCGATCCTGAAAGTGATAACTTATTTTGCTGTTTATGATATTTGCGCGTCGATCTTATACCTACGCACACACACACACTCCCGTATACATTTAAATATATATATATATATATATATATATATATATATATACATATATTAATATTTAGTATCACATTTCAAGTATTTATTTTAAAATTACCTGATCCATTAGTATATATTTCTTCTACTTGTTCTCTTCTTCCTCCTCCTAGCCCTTCTCCTGTTTCTATTATGTCTACTACTACTACTATTACGACTACTACTAATACTACTACTACTACTACTACCGTTGCTTCTACTACTACTACTACTACCAATAATAATAATCATAATAACGAATAAAATGATAATGATACTTGTACATTAACTTGAATAATATAAACAAATTAAACAACTCTATTTAAAACTGAAAGACGGAATAAGAGAACATGTAAGTATAGAAGACTGTGCGAAAGATGCAATACATGGACTAAAACAGATAACACAAAAAGCGTATATCGACATCAGCAAAACGGCAAAGAAAAGTCGAAAAAAAAAACGAAAAGTAGCAGCTACATGGAGGATTTATACGACTGACAAAAACAATGCAAAGAAAAACGCATGGGCACGTCTACAAAAAAGCACAACAGTTCATACAACATCATCTAGTAAAACAGTAAATATAAAAAAATAGCGAAACACTCAAGCATTGTGGCGATTCATAAAACTCGCTCAAAGGCCATACCAGACCGATGAGACTCACCTAAAAATATGGTTACCTGTGAACGATGTAAGGCATGCACTTGTAAACGATAGATAAATAACAGTAGAATAATATGTAGTAAGATGTCAGCGTCCCATGGTTGGTAAGTTGAACGTCAAGCAAGGAGATCTGCAAAACAAATACATTTAGCTGGCCAGAAAACTGACGGGAATATGGAACATGCGGAATACTATAGTAGTTCCCTAAGAATAGGAGCAATAGCAAAAGTTTTAAAAAATACTGGAAGAAAACAAGGAGGCATATTGAGACTCATGTTCCAGAGAACACCAACGCTCGGTATTCGCGATGAATCCATGGTAAATGGCTGTCATAAGAACACAAAAATATTTGCAGTGATTAAAGTAAACAGAGAAATCTTAAACTAGTATCAGATTGTTGTATCTTAGACTTCAGCGAATATAGTCTATCGTTGCCAGTGTCGAACATTGGCAATACCTGGTTTGATACTCCTAGGTAGAAACTACTACTACTACTACTACTACTGCTTATAAAATAGTAATTATAATATTAATAATAATAATAATAATAATAATAATAATAATAATAATAATAATAATAATAATAATGCATTAAAAACCGTTGTGAAACTTACACTGTTGTTATTATGAAACATTTTTGTGAAGGGTGTGTGAGGAAGGAAATGGTTATACAGGAAAGCACCATTCATACGTCCGAATGAACAGAAAGATCTGAGTTCCTTGTAATACATATTGTAACTAATTTACTAGAGTAATCCATCGGTGATTGTCAGCGAGAATTATGTAATAAACGGCTACTGAAAAACAGGCAAACATATTGTCACCCAAATTCTAAAAAGCTCACTTATTTTTTTTTGTTACGAATAACTGGAAATGGCACGTGTAAGAATTCCTTGTAAGAAATAATGATGATACAATGATAATTGCATATATATATATATATATATATATATATATATATATATATATATATATATATATATATATATATATATATGTATATAATACTTATTATTAATATTAATAGTAGTAGTAGTAGTAGTAATTAGTAGTAGTGATTGTCGTAGTAGTATATTAGTAACAGTAAAAATTAAGTAAATTTATTTGATGTTTACTGAAAATTAATATTTCCCTGCACAGATATACTGGCACTTTCATAAAATGGAGAAAACCGAACCTATAAATTTTGATCAAACAACCACGAAACTACTACACAGCACATTTCCTCTTACTTTACCTAATTACTAGAGAAGAACACTGATAAGTATGTAAACATTCGTAGACTATACAATTATAGGACTTGATTAATACATAAAATACAATAGAACAGGGTTTATTATCAGCGTCAAGCTAAGCAATACTGAAAGCAGCGAAACGCGAAATAAACAAAAATGAGAAAATCAAACAGAAAGGAAAAAAAGTAAGTACATCAACTATTTACATAGCGTGGCAACGGCATTGCGCACGAGACACTATTAATATGACTACGGAAACGATACATGAAAAGAGAAACGGAATCTCTACTAAGAACCGCTCAAAATGCGATCAGAATGAATTGGGTGAAAGGTACGATAGACAAAGCTCAGCTAACAGCAGATGCGCACTCTCTAAACAAACAACGAATCACTAAAGTACATCATAAATGAATAAGGAAAGAAATTACAAAATAAACTAAACAAACATGACTGGGTTGGGATGGTAGCTTCGTGAGAACTATGAAAATGACTGCACTTTGAACACGTAAGAAAATGTTACAGATTAAAACAGATACATCATTGAAAAACGAAAAAGGCGTAGAAATCTAAACGATATACTCATCCAAGCACGATATAATGATCAAGAAAAAAGAAAGTGAAACGGCCAACTACTTGATTCGTCTTCCTAGTAATTCGCAAGTGATATACATAAATGTATATACATATATATATATATATATATATATATATATATATATATATATATATATATATAAACCAAAAACCCCCTAATTAATAGTATTAACTTAAATATCAGTAATACTATTCTTAAATGTTCATAGCTCCAAATATAGTTTCGTATTTAGTACATAAGTGTCGCCAAAAACATACTATAAATACTAACACATGGTCTATACCTAGTTAACCTCATTCCCCCGAAGATAGACCCAGATGCGTCCGAAAGTACACGGTAGACAAACCAAAATTATGGCAAATTCATCAGCCAATTCTCCTCCGAAACTAAGCTCTTAATTCGGGCTATTGAAATAGTCTACCAAAAACTATCTCGACATTAGCTGTCTCTTATATTCAACAACACTTGCCTGCAAGAGAAGATCCTGCCTATATATATATATATATATATATATATATATATATATATATATATATATATATATATATATATATATATATATATATATATAAAGTTAAATGGACGAAGAGTGATACACATGTACGAATGTCCAAATTTATTTCAAACTTCAAATGTTCAAGACAGGGTATATTCTGTAATAAAAATTATGTTTATTGTTCTTTCCTTATATCAAGGCTTTTCAAATATCGAGATCTTATCATCAGAGGAATCATACAGATACATAAGTTGGCAATAGAAAAGTCAAAGTTCAACATTTGAAAAATATGAAAAAATATTTAGAAAAAGATGGGTGAGAAAAAAAGTTCGAGTAAAAAGATATTGGGTTTGTCCGGATGGTAAATTGTCCGCCGATTAGGTGTCCAATGGAAGAGGGTTTCAATGGAGAAGAAAAAGTTTCATAGAGGCATCATGGGTAGGCGTTCAAAAAATAAGTAAATCCAATGGTGAAAAATTGAGTTCAAATTTGTAGATAGAGCGTACTTAAACGGAATTAAAATGAAGATATCTGGCCATTTAGAGAAAGCTTCCGAGGCCGAAGAGAATTCCAAGTGAAAACGTAGCGATGGAGGATTGAAGTGGTTCTGAAAAATAATTAGGAGGTGGGAAAGGAAGATTAAGTTGGAGCATATGGTGGGAGGGTTAAATGAACAGAGCATGACAGCTGATGGAAAAGGGGGGAGGTGGTAGTGGAAGGGAGTTCTGGTGATATAGTTATTTTTGGCATATGCTACGTCCTGTCAATAGGGAATGGGTCGATTTAGGTCAATTGAGAGTAAAATTATTATTTGGAAAGGAGTAAAATAAGTGGGCTCGTAATTTAAAGACGGATTTTGGGAGAAAGGCAATGATAATTAAGAAATTGAAGTAAAAAGTCGTGTCCGGTGGGAGAGATGAGGGTTTTCTAGAGAATGGGACTCAGTAATTTGAATTATGAAAAAGTGCTAAGCCGGGCAGAGATATAGTGTATATATTAAAAAGTTTTTAAAAATGCTACAGGTATTTCCAGTTGGTTAAGAGAATGATTAAGTAAGAGAATGATTAAATAAACCAGCCCAAAAGTAAAGTGGGAAAATTAAATAAAAAATCAGATAAAAAACTAAAAAACTAAACATGTGAGGCAAGTCTCATTTAAACAAATTATAAACTTTAGGGTTGGGGATCAATTTGGGGAAAGACACCTTATTATCACTTGTAACAATTAATATCAGTTATGAGTATTCTAGGGTATGGTTTTTTCAATCATGTAAGATGTAAGTGTATCACCAGTGCGTTAAGGTAATGAATAGCTTAATAGGGGGAACCAAAAGGGTCTATTTAGGGAGTGACTTAGGAGCGTGTTTAAAGGAGAGATAAATGAAAGACTACGAAAAAGGTATAGTCAGTGGAAAGATGCACATACAGGGTCGATGAAGTGGGTATAAGGGGGAGAATATAAAGAGTATGATAGGAATGGAAGGGGTGGAATAAATATAAGCGAGGGTTAGCAAATAGAAAAGAAGAAAATGAAAGGAAAGAAGCGATTACAGTGTAGAGTAGGAATAATGGCATTTAAGTTAGGCCAGATAAAGGTCGGTGGGGAGTAAGGAGAAATAGTGTTAGTTTTCTAAATACGATAAGCGCAATGGGTTAATATAGTTATTAGGAGTACTTGAGAGGATATGTTATGTTTATGAGATGGTTATGTGTGAGGTTAGATGAGTTAAGGAATAAAGATTTACTAATTAACAAATTTAGAGTTTAAACATTTTTTTAATCTAAAACTAGAAAAAGGGGGGGGGTTGTTAGTTGGGAGGAGGGGTGTCAGAGGCGGTAATGAAGTTGATGTATTTAAATGTTCGTTTGTGCCTGCAATTAGAGACAAGCTCATTTTTAGAGTTAATAATGTTTAAGCTTTTAGGTGATGTGGCTATCATAAATGTTTCCAGTGTATTAATGTTGGCAGAAAGAGGATCCTGGAGTGTAAGAATTAGATCTTTTTAATACAGTCCAACGTAGGGAGTAGGGAGTATTATTAGTGTTAAAGTTTCTTATTAGATTGGATAGAGAGGTGCTAGTGGTATTGTTATTATTGTGTTTAGAAAGAGTAGATATGGGTCTTAATGGGGAAGGCGCTTGCCCGAATATAAGTGTGTAATTTGTATGGGGAAGAAAAAAAAAGGAAAATATTGTCTGTCCCATGAAGAAGGTTTATAAAACCGAAAATTTGGATATAAAAAAAATGATTTAATAAATATTTCATTTAAACATCTCGCGTTCTGTTGACTGATTCTTACATTTCAAAGTTATATATATATATATATATATATATATATATATATATATATATATATATATATATATATATACTGAATTTTACATTAGGTGATATCACATGTTTTAATGGTTTCGCGAACAATCACAGCCTGATTAAAAAGCTTTGTATTTGTTTGATTTGGTAAAAATGCTCAATTACTTCTCTAACACTCTTTGTGGTTAGTTTCCTGTTGTACATTTCCTTTTGTCTGCCAATAATGCATAAGTATCTCTATTTAGTCTGCTCTCTTTCGTTACCTATAATAAAAAGGAGTAATACTCGCAGGATTCCAACAGGGCTTCCGATGTTGGCTATCTAAGGTGCTCTAGACTAATATGACTTTCAAATTATTATCTTGAACCCCTAAAGTATGTGTATTTGTTTAGTATGATTTTACCATTGTTTTGTTGGTTTATGTGGCAACGCAGGCTTTAGTTTATTTGTCTTATGTATGAAGATTACGCGGCATTATAACACACATTGTAATGCTAGATGTTTACAATAAAGAATTTGTGAATCGAAAATGCGAATTTAAATACATATGTTTATTAAAAAACAGAAAATACTTTGCATTTTACTGGTTTCAAAAGCCGTTCCAAATTACAAAATTTAAATGCATTCTATACAGTGGAATATTTTAATAATATAATCTATTTTTGTTACGAAGAAAATATAATGAAACAATATTTTTCTGTTTAATTGTACTACTTTTAAAACACAACCCATAGGTTGGAGTTAGGGTGAGGTTATAGTTAGGGTTAGGTGGTTAGTTGTAAGGGTTAGAGTAAGGGTGAACGGTTAGTTAGGGTTAGGATACGGTTTATGTTGTTGTTTATAGGATAAGGATTAGGTTAAAACACAGCTTTTATTACAGTTATACTTTTTTTCATTCCTGTGCTTAGAATGTGTGCATTGTCAGGAATACTTTCTGTTTATGAAATTATTCTTTTTTACTTGCATATATGTGGGCATATTCTGCAACTTTGTTCTTGCCTATAAATCTTTTTCTCTGACAAAAGTAAACAATTCATCCGGAGACTCAAGCATATGTCCTTACTTATGGGCTGTTAATCAATTTAATGATTTTTTTTAATGTGACGCTATATTTAATTTGCGACTGCCAATTGTCGTCTGCTGCAATATAATTGGTTACGTAAACTGACGGAAGAATCTGACGAAACGTCAGTTTCAACATGGGTCGTAAACTGCAGTAATACCTAACATTTCACGCAGGAGAAGTCATGTTTAATCTTCGAATTAGGCTTTGTTTGTTATTCTATTTCAAAACTGACAGACAAACAAAAACGTACTCCGATTGCATTCATCTTACATATTTCATTAATAACTTCATTAGTATTCCTTATAAATATTTTGATATAATTATCGGAATTTCTTTTTGGGTTGAATCTAGTAAATATCAGAATTAAATAGGAGTCTAAATACGATATTCAATTGGTTTCTGCTGTTTAGAATCAAGAGTAAACAAACATCAATGTTTGAAGAAAACATGCCATCTGTCTGCCAAAGATGCATTCGAATAACCTACTAAAACATAATGTATTTTCAGGTTTGTCTTCATATATGGCGCTATTGGCTTTTATCTAAACATAATTTTCTTGTATATTTTATTTATGTTTTTGATTTCCAGTATTTCCTGAAAAATGCCATGTACGCATAAACTATGACAGAAGGCGCAGGTGATTATGTACATGGTTTTCGGCTTCTAGACACTATGTCTAAGACAGATTGGTCTGGTACGCTTTTCCAATGCGTCAGTCGAACTGACAGCATAATGGATATCATCTGGGTCTGGCTGACAAATTTCTACCGAAAGTCTCTTCACTCATCTTCTACACAAGTTCTATGAATGATTCGTAATGTCCATTCTACACTTGCACAAACCATGCTTTCTTTCAATTCTTGTTTCGTGTGCTAACAACGTATGTACTATTAGGATGTCATGATTACTGTTACGTATTAGTAATAGCAGAGAAAAAGATAGAATGATGTAAAACGAAACTATTGTGATTCAAGCACATTTTTATACACGTACTCAATAATTTGTCTTTCTATTTTAAGGCAAATCAACTGTTTTGTAGCATTGTTGCACTAAAGTTTTTAGTTTTTTATGTGAAGTAATTTAGAATTCACGGAAAGCAAGGCGTCATTCTGACGTACGGCCACTAGTAAGTTTGTATATTTGCGTTTATTTTACTGAATTACGACAAATAAACATGTTCGTTAAGTTGTTTCAATTCAATTCATTATATTTTTGTAAAATACTTTGCAATTTACAAAATATTGACCTTATTTCTGACGTCATAGATTAACCAGTACTTTTTTATCGATTAGTTTCACTGTTTTACGTCAAATGAATCTTATTGTTAACCTGTAACACATTAATTTCATATTCTTTTGTTTAGGGGTCGCAAAATACATTACACACTTTTTTACTCCATGGAAATATTCGTCACTTTGCCCTTGTTGGTGTTCAACAGAATTTAATGCCAGAACATAAAATAATATTACAAATGACTCATTGCATTCTGTGAGATCAATAGATCTAGTTGCAGGTATACTTTTTCCCAACTGCATTAATTCGAAACTGACCACAATAGATCCATTTTTGTAAATTCCGCAGATACAATTCTTCAGCCGCTAAAGCATACATTAGACAAACAACGAAAGCGTTACTGCCACAAAAAACTGGCAAAAAATACATACATCCTGAAAACTTACATCACATCAACTAAGTCTTATCATTATTATCGACGTATTACTATTTAAGTGCTTTGTTTTTTTTTTACATTATATCAGGATTTTAACATTATCTTTAAAGTATACATTTGCTAATATACTTTTTTATTTTTATTTTTATTTTTATTTTCTCCCATTTGTGAAGACAGGACATTCTTAAAAATGTCAGACGATCACCCGCTCGTATGGATTCTAAAATGATTAATAAGATTTGGATTGGATTCGCTAAAGTTTATACAAAAGTTGTATAGAGAATGGTTTGGTGTTCATTTTATTTCAGATCTCGATTCCGAATCTTCGGACACATCGCTACTTCATGGAAGAGAATATATATATATATATATATATATATATATATATATATATATATATATATATATATATGTATTTATGAAGCATACACAAACACATCAATCACTTAATTCAAATAATATACATTACTGTGTGAGTTAAGGATACATGGGCGATGGTTTTTTGGTAAACCTGGTTATTCTGGAATAAAGATAACATCTAGTTTGTGTTTGCAGAGTTTGTTAAAACGCAGTTGAAAAAAATTACTACATATAAGTTGAATGGCGGTTTCACTTGTTTCAGGTAATGTTGCTAATATTGCACTGTAATTGCATTGCCCTCGATATCAGAGTATGACACAAATTATGCTGCATCGGACTTGGTTCTACAAGGTAATATATGCATACTCACACACAAACACACCCACACACAATGTACGTAACTATTAATTTATGAATATTCATTAATTAATGAACGAATATATATTACAAATATATATGAATATATATATATATATATATATATATATATATATATATATATATATATATATATATATAAGTGCAGATTAGTCGTCCGAGGCTGTAATAATGCGATGTAGTTGCCGTACGATGGAAAAAGTGAAAAGAAATAAACGAAGCGAGAAAGTGAAACTCAAAACGATGTATTAATAATTTCACGAAAAACTGATTAAATACCAGAATAGAAAATACTGTCTGGTAAATACAAGTTCAGCAAAGGGTAATCTTAAATTTTCGAAGGAAAAACTTTCATTTTCAAAAGACAACAATAAAAGACCGAGAGGGTCGAACAAAACGGGAAAAACCGGTGTCAAACCATTGAAATACCGCAGCAGACAATTGGAAGTAGGAAAGCAGAAAATGTCAAAATTTAATTTAACAATTATTCAACTAAAGTTAAAATAGTATAAACATTTGTTTATTAATATACTAATTATTATAATTTTATCATATTTTATTTTATATGATTTATTAATTAATTTTTTTTTGCTTTTTCTTTATTCAATTCTAAATTTAAATTTACGTGTGCGCTGTCATTATTATAATATGTGCCATCAAAGGGGGATACCTTAAGAAATAATATATTTAGAAATGAGATTTGAGATTTGACCAGGAATTTAAATTATGGAATGGATCAATGCAAAGGATGTAGAAAGGAACCGTTGGAACGGGGGAAGGGGGGAATAAGAAGAAACGTTGGAGAAGGGGGGGATTAGGGATAAAAAATACATACACACATATACATACATAAAGTGTAAATATCTAAATACATATATTTTTAATGTAAATGTAAGTGTATTCCAAGGGTATAATACTCCTAGAACCACATTTATAAAAATGTATTCTATTTATTGATTTATGGATTTTTTCTTTCTTTAATTTTCTTATGTTATTATGATCTTTTCATATATTTAATGTATCCTTTTATTATCATAATTTCTTTTTTTATTCATTTAATTTTTTGTTAATATTATTTTATTTTATTGAGCATACACATACACACACATTAGAATACACCCATATTCATATACATGTATATATGCATACACATACACAAGGCTTAAATATATGTAAATAAAGTGCATATGATTTAATTCCATAATTATTATATGTAACACGTAAAAATGTGGGTTGGGGGCGCTGGCAAATACAGAGGAGACACATGCAAGTAAATATGTGGGGTGGGTGGCGCTGGCAAATAAAGAGGAGACAAAGGCGAATAAGTTGAGGGTGGGTGGGGGTGGGGGTGTGAGGATGTAAGAATCAGAGGATTTAAGGGGAAGACAACTCGAATCTGTTATTCAGGGTTTGACGAAATTTAGATATGAGAATAGCTTCCGAAATTCGAAGCTGACCTATATTGCCAACGGAGTTGAGGAAGCGGACACTAATAAAGCAATGTGTGTTGCCACCTTATATTAAGTGTTTGTGGAAGGAAGAAATGTGGGTGTTTAGATGCTCTTTAATGCGTTCGTGTAGAGGCCTAACGGTACTAATGATGTAGCACTTTTTACACTTAGCGCATTGTAGGTTGTATACTGTATAGGTGCGGAGGCAGAGGCCAGAGTTGGGGATGGTGCAACTAGCTAAAGAGCAGGGGTATGCAGTGTAGTTGCATTTTTGGATAAATGTTGTCGGAGAGAAGTGTCTGTGTAAGAAAGTTGTATGTTAAGGTCCTCACTACATATGACATTGCGGATAGCGGAAGTGATACGGTCGCTAAAGAAGAGGAGTTTAAGGAAGCAAGTGTATGTGAGAGTGTGGCGTCTACGTATTCTGGTGTTGTAAAGGCTGGATATGGTAGTTAGTGGGTAACCGTTTGTTAATAGGGTTTGGTGGAAGGCTTCGGTGTGTGTTGTTGTATCGGAAGTAGAATGGCATTTGTCCTGTATACGGGTGATTTCGGTTTGTGCGTAAATAATTTTGGATTTGAGGGGTAGTGCGGATTTGTAGTGGATGAAGAGGTTCCTGCAGGCGGGTTTTCTATAGAAAGTGGTGTGGAGAGATCCGTCGTCATTAATGCTGAGTTTAAAATCTAAAAGTGATAGAGAGTCTGAGGTGTTGGGATGTTCGATGGTAAATTTAATGTGGGGGTCAGTATAATTAAATGTCTTAAAGATAGAGGTAGCTTCCTCTCGGGATGAAGTGAGGATCAAAATGTCGTCAACGTATCTCGAGAAGAACATATGGAAACATTTTGAAAATTTGAGATTACCCTGTGCCGAACTTTTATTTACCAGACAGTATTTACTATTCTGGTATTTAATCAGTTTTTCGTGAAATTATTAATAAATTATTTTGAGTGTCAATTTCTCTCTTCGTTTATTTCCTTTCACTTTTTCCATCTTACGGAAACTACATCGCATTGCTACAGCCTCGGACGACTAATCTGCACTTATATTTACCAGCGATGCTTCAAACAAACTACAATCTCCTTTTATATATATATATATATATATATATATATATATATATATATATATATATATATATATATATATATATATACATATATATATTAATATTTAAGGGAATCGTCTTTTTTGTCAGTACATAATTTTCATTTGCATATTGATACAATGATTGAGTCATTTTCATACAGAGCTTGATACAACTTAAGAAGATAAGTTGATAATATATATATATATATATAACATATAAACAATATATATATATATATATATATATATATGTATATATATATTTATATAACTTACATATATATATATATATATAACCAACATACAAACAATAACAAATATTTATATATATATATATATATATATATATATATGTGTGTGTGTATGTGTGGGTGTGTGTGAGTGTCTGTGACTTAGTAGAACTAAGCCTGATGCAGAGAAATTTCGAGGATAACTCCGATTAGAGATGCGCATGCTATTGCAGAGCCATATCAACAACATTACGTGGAAAATCTATGACTATCATGTCAGGTTATTTATTTCATTCAGCTAACTTCACTAATATCCATTTTTGACGGCTGACACCGTTAAACTTAATATTTACCAACCAATTACTATATCTGAAAGGCAAAGCGAGATGTTAAGACACCAAATTTGGTAGACATAACTAAACAACTTAATGTATTTTTTGTCAAAATTATAACAGTCTACATTTCCTGCTAAAATACATTCATTAAACCAACTCCTTTTTTCTTCCTAGTATACTGTTGCAGGTTTTGTTGTCCTTACTAAAGTTAGAAGATCCAGATAATCTTTGTCAATATATATATATATATATATATATATATCAGGTTGGAAATAAAGAAATGTCGGTTTTGTCCAACACATGTATTTCATCTGAAACATTCACATTAAGGCATTGGTAATCTGTACACTAATTCCCCTCATTTTCTATGACTTCTGCCCAACGATCAAATAGCTTTATGATTCCTTCTTCAAGAAAGTTCTCTGATGTTTTAGAGAAAAACAAAGTAATGTCATTTTCATGAATTTTATTGTTTACGTGATGCTGCAACGACCGGAAAAGATGGTATTCGGAGTGGGCAATGTACGGTGAATAAGGCGGATAAGGCAACACTTCCCAATTTCAAGTCATGCCCTTTGCATCGATTAGTTTTGCTGTGTAACGTTTCTCGGGATTATGCTGAAGCACTACACCCTTCCTATTGAGTACTGCTGGTCGTTTTCTTTTGATTACGCATTTCTTAGATCATTCACCTGCAAAAAATCTGCTGTGATTGGTTAATTAGGCTCTAGTAACTCATACTGAATCAGTCCTCCGATGTCTCACCATAAATAGAGCATACTATTCTTTGTATGTAGTCCTTGTTTTGAAACAGGCTGTGAATGTTGATTTCAGTCTAACAATTGACATTTTCGCTGGATATTCTTGTAAACAACCGCGTTACATCTCCAGTCACAATCAAATCACTGAGACTCCAGAGTCCAAGTTTGGAAAGTTTTCCTTACTTGGGAAGGCATGAAATAATTGTGGTATACGTTGTATTAAATTGTTGAGCGAATTCTCTGCTGGTTACTTTTGGATTAGCCTCCACGGCGTCTTTAATGACGTCTTTATCAACTGATTTTGTCTTTCCCGAACGTCGCCGATCTGACAGGTTAAAGTCTCCAGAAGACGATTTTGCAAACCCTTGTTGACATTTTCGATCATTCAGAACATTTATCCCATAGACTTTTCCAATATTCCTTGTAGCTTCTGCAGCTGAGATTCCTTGTTTGATGTCATAGCACAGTCAATGTCTCAACTAATCTTCACTAATATCCATTTTTGACGGCTGACACCGTTAAACTTAATATTTACCAACCAATTACTATATCTGACAGGCAAAGCAAGATGTTAAGACACCAATTCACCAAAAAAATCAGAACTGTGTGAAACGCAGGAAGCTGCAAAGTGATGAAGTAAATATACGACATTACTTTAGTTATAACCTGATATATACAAAGGATGAAGAATGAGAATACAATCATGTATAGATACAATATTTATTAAGACATCAGAAGTTAAAAGCAAGGAGTTTCATTATCCTTTATCCATGAATTTTATAAAAACAACACTTATTATTAAACGATGCATCGCTTATCTTAAATTTAATGTTTATGTATATATATATATATATATATATATATATATATATATATATATATATATATATATATATACATATATATATAAATTTATTTATTTATTTAAATTATTTATTTGAATACTAATCTAATAACAGACAAAACGTTATTCATAACGTTACATGAAACACCATAAGAAACACGACTTAGATAATATGTTGACGGAGAGGCTGCTAGGCGGATCCGAACTATACCTACTTCACGGGTAATCTTGGCAAACCAAACACTCGAATTAGAATGTGCCAAGGATTGTTCGATAGCTATGAGAAATGAACCGAAATGGTCAGTTGACTATGGGGCAAATGAGCCCACTTCCGGAGATGCAGCATTGAAATGTTTTGTCATACTCATTTGTACCAGAACTAACACGCAAGTATAATGTAAAGTCACGATATAGGAATTAAGTTAGGGATATAAATAATACAATCTTAGATAAAGAAGTGGAAACTAAGAACTACGGGACGCATATATTTTCTAATTAAGAGGAGATGAAGGCGTTTAAAGAATGCAGATGTATACATACCTGGAAGCTAACGCGATTAAATGAACTGAGATGTAAGAGATGATAAAACCATCATATTTGAGAATAAATAATAAACTCATTAAAAATAAATCATAGGATACACCTTATTAAAGCAATAACTACTTGGAGAATACATGAATTGAACTGAATGGATTTCTCCATGAAGAAGTCAGTTACTTTGATAAGCTCTCTGGACTGACTTTCATCCTAGATATAAGATGGAAGATTTATATCCAATCTGTTATTAAAGAAGCCGGAAAAGTGGTCGGATCATTCTACTGATCTAGAGGATATCTGACTCTTGAACAATACTCAACGTATATACTCGTTAAGTCCGTCCGTTGATGCCGTACTGTTTGCACACCTGGGCAGGTGCCGCTTAACGCACTCTTTCTTATCTTGACAGAGTTAAAAACCGTCACAATCAGGTGAATTATGATCTCTTCTGTTCTCTACAAGCTCTTTATCACAAGAGATATGTTGCCAGTTTTTTTTTTATCAATTTGATCGTTATTTCTAAAGAGGTTGCTCATCAGAGCTTACATCTATGGTTTCTCTCGGTAAAGCTTTTACAATTAACAATCGTATATGTACCACAATATAATTTTCTTTTTTTCCTCCGAGTGTCTTACAGCAAATGGAATGTTCTTCACAGAGTTTCGTTCAATGAACCTGCCATCCGTGCGACACATTGTCACAACACTACTTCTCCAAATACTACAACATTGTCAGCTTCAGATCGAATGTTGATAATATTTGTTAAAAAACCTCTTCATAAGTCCTTATTTATCCTTTAGTCTTCACTTTTCAAGAGCGATGGTTCTGACAAAGGGAAAATACTTTCCGTTTTCTGATCAGACTCTATCAGTCTAACACTTATCGTTGGCTAGATTATTTTAATTTGAAACAGTATTTTTTAGCTCCTTACATCAAGTGGCTGTATGCCTTGTCTGGAGCGATTTCCATAAAGATATTCAGCAAATGTTATTCGTTTTATTCAGTATTTTTAATGGTTTTATAATATTCATCATCATTTAACTAATAATTTATCAACATCATTTTAGAATAGAGTTTAGTATTAATATGTTATGTCTCATTGTTAACTAGAAAATATGAAGCGGACGAAAGAAAAACTCAGACACCGGAAAACGGAAACGGGGAAACTACAACACACTGCACACAACGGTTATTGTTGATCGACTTTAACATGAATTGCAAAGACTCGTCAGTATGAAAAAATGTGTACACGACGTAATACACATATATAACGCAAAATACACAGAGTCCAATTATGCAATGAGAGCAGCACTTAGGTGAACAATTCAGAGATGAGAGAAACGGGAAAGAAAACGGCGGGAAAAGAAAACAAAGTAACGTCATAGATTTTATATTACAAGAAACAATGTGATTACATTCGATTAAACAAGAACATGAATACTGAAAGCCCACTTCAAATGGGAAACGGAAGTGCTACTGATAGTCGCACAAAACAAGGCGTCCAAAGCAAACTACATGAACGTCATGATTAATAAGACGCAAGAAAACATCAAATGTAGGCTGTGATCAAAGCAGAAAACTGTTAACTTCACTATAAAGTAATTCAGCAAATTAGCTCAGATGTAATAAAACATGAATACATTGGGAAGGTAGTAGAATAGAAACCGTGCGTAAGATTACACTTTGATCGTAAAAACACATTTTTAAACAAAAACTGGAGTCTGTATAGCATCACGAATAAAAATGACTACCCCTGAGATATTGAAATATAAATGGGCAAACTCTTCCATGCAAAAAAGCATACTTTATAAGAAGGAAAATATGCGCACATTGTAGATCGCCGGTGAACCTAACGGAGATAAAAAAAATATGTAATGGTACGAACATGCCAGAGAACCGAAGATACTGTGACCATTCACATGTCTGTAATATTAATAATTGTAAGAGCACTAGCAACTGCCCGGGAAAGCCTTAGGAGAAATTTGAATTAAATGGAGAAATGACATTAGACAATTCAGTGATAAAAATCAATTTACATATCGTATGTAAATTGATTTTTAGAGTATGTAAACAAACATGCATTGACAGATGACACTGCCCAACTTTCCTTTGACTTTTGGTTAGGAGCAAAGTGTAATATCTGTTCTGATACCATATATGATATTTTCTGCCCTCGATCAGTGAAAAAAACATATTTTTAGACTAAGTCAACTTTATTCTTCTCGCAGCCAAGAGTGCACCGTTTTGGGAGGCAAGCTTTTCCCCAAGATCAAATACTGACATTGTGTCGAACTCTGTCCTTGTAAGGAGAGAAGTAAATGCGGACACTTACAATGCTCATGCAAGTTGAAAAGAAATGATCATTTGTAAGCATAGCTAAAAGTATATATGGGACATACAGCATAACGAAGACAAGGTAAATAGAACTCTTTTTGAGATGAAATAAATGACCATAAACTGATACCAGCTAAACTTAACAACGTCGTGGTAGCAAACTCGTTTGATAGAATATCATGTGAACACATTTCATTCAAGAGGGTGGAAAGACCAACGATGCATCTTAGCATCAAGACAAAAAACGACTGATATTAGAATAGTAGTTTGGTTAGTATCACTCAAATTCCAGAAAGATATATAGTACTAACTTACGCGAGAACATCAATAAGTGTACTATATTTTTGCGGAAATCTTATGCACCTCAATTCTACATAAGAAATCGGTTGATTCGAACTCACAAAGTGAGTTACAATGGTGATGAATCTGAGAGAGAGTACTGCAACTCGGAGGAGACTTATTGGCACACAGACTCTAGGTACAACTAGAAGTTTATACACTGGAATCAACGGGTGTTACACGTTTAAGTCAGTAAATAACGACGTGTGTTCAAACTGTAAATGAATAAATAATAATAATAATAATAATATAAACAATAACAATAGCAATAATAATAATAATAATGAAGATAGTCATAATAATAGTAGTAGTAGTAGTAGTAATAATAATAATTATTATAATAATAGTAATAATAGTAATACTAGTAATAATAATAATAGTAATATTAATATTAATAATAATAATTGTAACACTAATAATAGTAATAATAGTAATAATGATGATAGTAATAATAATAGTAATAATAATATTAATAATAATAATAATAATAATAATAGTAATAATAATATAATTAATACTAATGATAGTAATAATAATAATAATAATAGTAATACTACTACTACTACTACTACTACTCCTACTACTACTACTACTACTACTAATAATAATAATAAAGGAATGAAGAAGAACAAGAGGGATTAGTCACAAATAACGCACGGTTCTGATGAATCCAGCTAAAATATGTAAGTGATCCTCGAGTGCCGAAAGCAGATAAAAGTTTAAATAGAGACAGAAAAGTAAATATTAAAAGAACATTACACTAAACCAAGGAAACTGAAACTACAAAAGTCCAATACTCCCTCAAAATAATTGTGGCGCCAACCTCGTCTGGTTCTACAAAACATGGTTTTGAAGAGTCACATATGGTGTAAAAGTTGAGAGAGGATAGCATCATTCAGATCTTAGCTTTAAGGGTACGAAGAGAACTAAAAGCTTGGAGAGACTTATTGTTACTCAAGTTCCAGAGTAGCACTACGGTCGTTTTAACCGTTGAATCAATGTAAATAGCCGTTACAGTTATAGGAGAGTACTGGAAAGCTGGGGAGAGGTGCTGTAGCTACAAACTTCACAGAACACTGCCTGTACTTTACAGAGATAAATCACTGATACATTCTAGTGTGAGAAGTCTTAGTGGGTAAATCACATGACATATATCATACACCTACGGCAGTAGAGTAAGGGTAAGTATATATATATATATATATATATATATATATATATATATATATATATATATATAATACACCTACGGCAGAAGGTGTATACTATTCTTAAGATCCTATTTCTAGGCATCGAGCACTTACCAAACTTAGTCACTTAGAATTAAATTTAATTCATTTTCATGCACTTTGTAGGATCCAGGGAAGCTGCAGTTGTACATACAAATATTAAACTTTGGTTCAGTATAAAAACAGATACATTAAAATATGTAAAGACGAAAAAAAGAGGGTAACGTAATCGACCAGCTTTTACTTAATTTTTATTTTATATTTCAAATCATATGTTTCTTCATCTCATATGATAGTAAAATGCATTAGGGATATAATGGTAGTATTTTACAAAGAATTCTAATAAAAAAGATTCAAGGTAAAATTTAATGCAAATCTATGTCATTAACGCCCCCATCAGTTTAATCGAACAAACATTGCCATTATTTTGAAAGCAAAATTATTTCATAAAAAGTTTAAAACGCTAGAAAAATGTATAAGAAATCTAATGGTGTTTGCCCTTATTCTATAAAAATGTGTACTAAAAAAGGTAAAATGTTATAAGAAGCAAATTAACTACCGCTTCCGATCATGTTCAAATTGATTTATCTAAAAAAAAAAACACTGTATTTTCTGTAAGTGTATATGATGGAATCATGCACGATATCAGGCTGCCCTGTGGCTCCCTGAGACGACATTCACCTACATTGACGTTTTTTTTTTTTTTTTTTTTTGTTTGTAAAACTTAATTATGTTCTACAAAACCAAAAACAAAAACAACAGCCCCTCTCCCTTTCCCCCTCCCCTTTTTCATTTTTATTTCTCCTACCCTACTCCCGGTCCTGGATATGACTTTAAACTACATCCGATGGTGATATCCGGCTTACGGACTTTGGGGAATGTGGAGCCTCCTCTTAATTACCATTGCTCCCAGGTCCACCCTGACCCGGAGTGGTAGTACCTGTTAGGGTCCCAACTATGGGTTAAATAGAAACAGCTATTAAAAGGGGAAAGAAACAAAAAAGAGAAGAAAACAAGACCAGATTCGGCATTAAATAACCCAAAAAGGGTTGATATGCCGTAAAACAAAACTACCATACCATACCGAGAAATTAAATTAAACCAGCTCATACAGAAATATCAACACGCAAAAAAAGATGGAAGGATTTTCGTAAAAATAAATGGGAGGATATTTGATTCCTATATAAGAACAATAAAAAACAATAAACACTCATAAAATAACGAATAATAGAATAGTATTCTTTCATTCTTCATCCATTACATTACAGGCTTACGACCAGTGACACCCCGTAGATAAGATTAGTGTGGGTGCTGCTTCAGAAAGGTGGTACGCATTGTTTTGATATTATGTAACAGGAAAACAAACATATCAAAAATATACATAATATTTGTGTTTACTTGTTTGCTTTAAAAATGTATTATTAAAGTATATTGTAGTTTAACAACCTCAGCTATCTTCACCAAAGTAAGATTTTATTTTCTATAGTCGATTATGTATGAACACTCTAAGCAACATGGCAAGAAAAAAGCATAATTTAGAATTTAGAGAGGAAGATCAGTTTCACATATAAATTTAGCGTAAAATGACCCATCATTCCGCGCATTTATAAGGACAGTTACACTTTTTTTAATTGTGTGAGAAGAAATGAAGTGTGTGCGTTTTTAGGGGGTTTCTACTTTTAAGGTGATTATATTTGGTGTTTTATCTTTGATACTCAAACTTAGGGTTAGTAGTAAACAAAATGGGGTTAATTGTAGTCAAATGTTAGAATGGACCCAAAATGGGGGGGGGTCATTATACGTTTAATTTTGATTCGAACTGATCACCCTCTCCACATTATAAAAATTGTCATTTATGCTTTCTTTCCGCGAAGTTTTTAGAGTGCCCACAAGGAATCGCATAAAAAAGTAGAATGCCATATTTTAAGGAAGATTATTTAGTTGAGGATGCCAATCTATAGAGTTACTAATTTTACTTTTAACTCACTAAAAATAATAAAGAGTAAAAGAAAATGATTAAGGTTTGTATTATTTATTTATTCGGACTATTATTCTCATCTTCGTTTTTGTTTTCGCAACGTTTTGGCCAATACAACGCGGAATTTCTTTAGTTTCAATATCTTTTCGAATTTCTTAACTAAAACCTAATAGTCAGACTTGGGAAACTGGACGCAATTTGTAAGTTAACAATTTATTCGATCCACAGGTGTTGATTGTTCTTGTTCCGTCAGACCTGACCGAGTAGAAGTTCTAATTACTTAATTATGTTATTCGTAATTATTATTATTTGTTAGTAGGAAGAA
Source organism: Sepiola atlantica (assembly GCA_963556195.1). Lineage (NCBI taxonomy): Eukaryota > Metazoa > Mollusca > Cephalopoda > Sepiida > Sepiolidae > Sepiola > Sepiola atlantica. The sequence goes on from OY744540.1 coordinate 50,076,798, forward strand.
TTGAACGTTCAACCTTTCGAAGACTCTAACTAAGTACATATTGTAATACACACCTTTATGCGAAGGTCCGATCTGTACTATAGACGATAAGTAACAATATCATAATAATGATGTAACAATTTAACCCGGGTATGAGGGACGGGTCGAGAACAATGTACTCTCGTGAATTAACTTAAATATTCAGTTTTAAATTTCATATAGGTTCCCGAGTTCGACATAAAAATCCCCTATTTTGAAAATATGCACCTAAAGAAAGCATGAGGAGGGTACATCTGTCGAAATGCGAATAGTAATTCGAATTATGACAATTATCGATTCTTATTTTTTTAAAATCATACACATATTTGTATTGCTCAAACATTTTTTAACTAACAAATTATGATTAAATCCTATTTTAGTCATAAAAATTATTAAAAATGAAATTTGTTATGGCAAAACACAAATTATGGTTAAATCCTATTTTAGTCACGTAAATTATTACAATGAAATTTCTTATGGCATTACTCTCAAACAAGTTTGGCGCGAGGAATGGTGTCAAAAGGTTGTATATCTTTCTTCAAGACTTTAAAATCTTCGTCTTTATTTAATATACGACTAAAGTTACTGATCTTTCTTCAACTAATGACATCATTCAATAGTTAATATGTAAGAAAAACATTAATTAAACACAAAGTTTCAGTTATCGTAATTATTATTTTAGAAAGTGGACATTTTTAGCAGGATACGGCCCTAAGTTTTACACTTTATAACCTATAAAGAAAGAAATATGGTAGACTGTATATGAACAGAGTACACGCAGAGTCCAAAGAAAACACTGCATTCCACCAGCTTCCATGAATAGGAAACTCGTTGCTGTGGGAAGCGACAGTTCTCCGCGGTCTTTGGGCCGCTGGCCTCACCAACGCATGCACGCACAAATAAAAACACCAAATAGATGTAACTTTTAATCTCACAGCTCAATGCACGGCTTTTAAAAACATTAACATGAATTTGTGGATACCTACCGAGATTAAAATTAATGATTGAATAATGTACACGAAAAAGAAAGAAATCAAGAAAACTTAACTTCATTTTATCGATAATATTGAGCAGAAATAACTTGGGGGTGCTGCAGTTCTACAGTTCATATACAATAGCCGCCACTCAGAATGTACATGTATACTTTGAAAGGAATACACGGACACACATAATTAATTCAGACGCCATAGCGACTATAATCAAAACATCATAATGTATTTTCAACGTTTTTAAATAACCATTCTACACTAATGTTTATTTACTCCGTCCAAATACTTATTCAAATTATTTCCCATTTAATTACAAAAAATATGAAAAAGAATATTTTCTTTTTTTTTCCAATCCACACACATAATCACTCTATCATATTTCACGTTAAACCATGGGATATTAATTATGTGATGTCAAAATATCAGGTTAATGTTTCAACTTGTGTTTGTTTCAACGCGTCTGATTACCAACTACATAATGCTTAATTTTAAAACACTGAATGGGATAGTTTGGGTCAGTTAAAGTGTGACTCAAAAAATCAACTATACATCTTTTAATAATCAATACTTTTTTCAGACAAGTTTAACATTGGGCCTAATTTCTGGGTGATATTAATGTTTATGTTTTTTTTCGATTTCGACGAATTTATTTTCCTAAAATGAAATGTTCTGCTTATATAGGCTATTGCATGTGAACATTTCAAATATTTCGGAGGACTTAAATACGATTTATTTAAATACATTTACGGTAACTCTTTAGTAGGGCACCGTCATAATTTATCACCTGAAAAACTTTTCAACTACTGCAGTTTATAAATTCGAACGATTTTATTCTTAATTATATTTGAACAATTACATTCGTAACAAGGGCATACATTCACGGACTTTTAATTATAAATTGGGATAAAAATATGTCCACCGTCAATAACATCTAAGGAAAATAAATGTGTTTCTTTGGTTTATGCACAGAAACATATTTTTTTATCAAATCCTATTTCATTAATACATAGTATTCAGAGTAAAGTAGATTTTGACATTATTTTCCATACTTTTGTAACCGACACAGCGGATTTTTTTGCGTTTTTAATTCTTCTTTAATGTTACAAAAAATAAGTGTTTTAACACGAAATATTTTTATTTTTATATAACATTTTGTCGATATCTACTCCTACAGAGACAGTAACATATTCAAAATGGTTGAGTCATGAGTTGCTATTGGTGTTTCATTCAATAAATTCAGTCACAAAATAACTTACCAATGACCCTACGTCCGACTGGCAACTGCCCCAGACTTATAGTTATTTGTAGTGTAGTGTCATTCATGTGTAGAATGGTTAACAGAATATGCAAAACAATAAAACTATTATGTCTGCACTTTATTTTAGTGTGTAAAAAGACCACCGCACAAAACACAATATTTAAATACTATAATAAGTCTAAGAACTGAAATACCATTTATTTAAATACATTTACAGTTATTCTTTACTATCACACCGTCATAGTAAATCACATAAAAAACGTTGCCACTACTGCAATTTTGCGATTTGAGCGAATTCATCAATAAACCTAGAATTGTAAAGTGCAAGTTATTACATCTCGAAAAACTAAGATTATAAAACTAAAAATAAATAATTATAAGTTAACTGTGTATTCTTAGTTTTAATGAATCTACTTTTTCCCAGAATTAGACTTTAACTGTAACATTTTCAGAAGTTTTAACCTTTTTGACCTTTTCAGGTCTAATAACTTATCTTTTACTTTTTCTAACTGTATTTATTTAAGACTATTTCTTTATATTTGTCCGCATTATTCCCTAATGTACATAATACAACCAATTCGGCAAACACTTAGATAAAGCTGTTTCTGATGACGTGAATAGTGACTCATCAGTACAGGGCTTACATAAAGCTACACCAACTTTCGTATTATGTATCAAGATGGAATAATTATATAGGGACCCGATAAAGTTCATTAATATGTGTCTAAAATTATTTCTCCTTTACATACGGGCTAGTATTCAGAGCTATAGAAAAGCAGTAACAGTTCCAAATATCAACATTTCATACGAATAAATATATTTTTGTTTCAGATCTAAATGTATCTATCATCTATCACCATTAAATTATGACGCCGGCCAAAGTAGCATTTCGCTACTTAAAATTCTAAAGGCACGATATTAAACGTTAATATGAAGGTTGATATAATCGGCGTCATACTAACGCACATCTCGGGATTCCACTTTTCACTGTAACACCGATTAAGCGATGGAAAAATCAATATTATCTTGCTTAAGTCAATCAAGACACTCTGACAGCAGCCTTTATTATTATTAGATAGTAATTGCTTCTTTTTACTTACTTCATGTTTATTTATAAATATTCGTTTCAGTGAGGCGACACACACAGCCATGTAATTATTAGTATTATATTCTTTTATTATACTGTTGATTCCCTCTGTGTTTTTTCTTAAGTAACGACAGATTTTCTAAAGCAATCATCTCTGACGACATGTTGTCCGAAGTAAAATTAAGGGCGTCCTCTCTTTTGCTGTGCTATTTTTCTTTTTTTTTTGTCAACATAAAAAAATATTTCTATGCGCAATTAGGAAACACTATTCATTTCTACTTTGACAGAAAAAATATTTAAAAAATATTGATTTAACTCTGCTTTTTTTCTGTGGAACGAATAAATTTATTTGGTCTTCAATACGAGATATTTGAAGTTGTCAATATTGTGTCGACGTGTTTTCCTTTCAAAGTGCAACTATTTACAGCATTTTTGTCTTAAGTGTTTTCACATATCATGATTTTACAGATAGTAAATTGCATTTAGTTACCATCTTTTCTTTACAATTTTTTCGCAATTATAGAATCATCTCTCTCTCTCTCTCTCTCTCTCTATATATATATATATATATATATATATATATATATATATATATATATATATATATATATATATTTATACTAGCTTTTTTGCCAGCTTTCTATCGCTTCGAAAAGTTCATACTTGAAATACTTCCAACCAAAATGTTAATTAAGAAACATTTCATTCATCAGTTTGTTGTAAACATAGAACAACAACTTTAGCATTTATTCATATAATTAGAGTAACGGTAATTATCTAGGTTAACTCGTATATAAAACATTGATATTCAAAAGAAAATATTACAACCACTTTATTATGTACTTACCTGTAAACGTAAAATAAGACAGTACATCAACATTTACGGAAATTCATCCAGTATTTTTGTTTAAAAAAAATAAATTCAAGTTCTATCAGAAAACCCTTTCTCGCCGGCATTACAACGATGTTTAAGTATAGTTACGTATAGTCTTAATTATCTCCCTTGATCTTAATAATGATACAAATGACAACCAGATAGCGTTTACCGATAAAACTTGAATTTATTGTAAAAAACAAAAATACTGAATGAATTTCCGTAAACTTTGGTGTACTGTCTTCTTCACCTGAACAGGTTAGTACGTAATAACAGGCCGGGCGGGACAGTTATAAAAGTGGGGGGAATTCTCCTAAAAAGTGGGGGGCCCGGTTAAACACATGCACATCTACGTAATTATTGATGACCGTAAAGTGGGGGGTCCAAGTCAAAGAGGGAGAGGGCCGGAGCCCCCTGCCCCCCTGGTGCCGCCGTCCATGCATAATAAAGTGTTGTGCTATTTTATTTTTAAGAACAATATTTAATGTAGAGGTTAACCTAGAGAATCACAAGATAAACATTCACATTTATTTTTATAAATAAATATTAACATCTTAATAATTGTTATACCAATGTATTTAGATTATTTGGATTATTCGAACTACTGTTCTCATATTTAGTGTTTTTCTCACAAAAGTTGTGAAACAAAATGTCGTGAGAATAACACTTAAAGTAAGTTCGGTAATCCGAATAATCAATCCTCATCTAAAATTTCAGAAACATAAATGTATTTATCTGTAAGATACCGTCACACGATTAAAAGAATGAGGAACTCAATTCGCCTGTGCGATCATGTGTGTGCTCTTTTTTAACTTAAAATGTTTTCATTAAATATAAAACCAAACCCAAAATGCTGGGCACTAACGGCTTGGGACATAACCGCCGTAAAGTAAACTATTCACTTTACGACCGCCACGGTTGACACTCCTACTTTTTTTCCTTTTAACCTCGCTAACGCGAGGGAAGAAAGAAGAGGGCGAAAAGGAGGAGGGGAAAGTAAGCCATTCAATTATCTCCGTCTAAACTCTTGCCTCGTATATCGTTCTCCGCAGTTAATTTCAATTACCTCCCCCGAAAGTTAAGGTTTAATAAGTTATCCTTTTTTATAAAACAACTTGAATTTATTAGTGTTAACAACGACAACAAAAAATAGCATATACATGAAACAAATAGAATGATAAAATTACGAATGGACACCACCAAACATTAATCAATCATAGCCTTTTTTTTTAAAGTAGTAATGCTAATTAGACATACCTATGAATGAATATGGGTCTTTCCTCTGCCCTTTATATAACAAAATTCCAAAATAATTATGTATTATTTATTTAAATAACATCAACCCGTTTTGATGGTAATGTGAGAGTGATAAATCCAAAAAACTTATATACATATTGTTTCATTTTACTTTAATCAAAGTTCTCAGAAATCAAGGCGCCTCTTCCTGGGGCAAACAGTTGATCTCTATATGAGACACATAGATATTCGAATAGTCCATTAAAGTGTTCCTTTACATGTAACACGTTAAGTACGTAAAGCAGTTAAGAATATTAGTTCTTCTCTCGCTAATCGACCTGTGAACTATGTTATAGTATATATTTAGTGTGGTCTCTTGGTCTTACAGGATTCCAGGACAAAAATGCATCTAGTCTGGTGCAGTACCCAACTAAGTGCTGTCACGTTATTGGTTAAAGAAGGTTCACCATTCCTTGTATGAACCAGTGTATAGACGTGTCGATAGGATCTTATTTGGCCTTCTATGTAATGTTTAATATCTGCTCAGGGTTTACTTGTAGGGGAAGTATCCTCATGTCAAGTTATCCTAGAAAACCCTTGTACAAAGAGAGACTGAGGACACTCGAGGATAGTATCTAGTAGGCAATTCAGCCTCATATATATATATGGAAGAGGCTATTTTGCCGGTCCCAGCAAAATAACGACCCCCCCCCCTCGTTATTCTGCCGGCTTATGTTTTTTTAACCTAACTGTTATCGTCTTGTGAAATAAAGGGTAATTAAATAACTAAGGACAAATATTTCATAACAATTTATTTTCATCGTCATCATCAGTTGTTATTCTGTCGGTTATTTTAAGAAATATCTGCTTTAATACAAAACAAATTAAAAGTAAAAATTAATTAAATTAACGATAATATTACAGACAATTAGATTCTTTAGTCGGATTTAGAAGTACATTGCGTCGGATAAAAAAGGTTTTAGTTATTTCAAAAAAAATAGTTTTTATTCGTTTTTATAAAGTTTAAAATTATAAAAAAAAATCACTGTTGACTATTCATCTTAGAAAATGTTACATTATAAAATAATTATTTATCCAATTTAAAAAACTATTTCATTTTTATTGGATTTGTTTATTTTTTCAGTTTCAGTATCTTCGTTTAATAATTTATTTTTTATTGGAAAAATGTTGAATTCAAAATTATCTTTTTTACGTCGAATAGATAGAAACAAAAGCATAAGTATTAAAGATTTGTTTATTTTTTCAGTTTCATTATCTTCGTTTAATTATTTCTTTTTTATTGGGAAAATGGTGAAATAAAAATTAAAAATGTTGACTTAAAAAGGTTAACTGAACATGAGCCGGATAAATAAGGACCCCCTCGTTATTCTGTCAAGATATATATATATATATATATATATATATATATATATATATATGGGGTGTGTGTGGGTGTTTTAATAAATGTATTCCAACGTATTTCGTTTTCTAAGCACATCGACAAACAAGAAAGCTTAAATAGGTATACATATATATTGAAGCATACACTCTTCCTTTAGACATGTTCGATGTGTAATTATAACAAGAATATTTTATGCGTTTTTACCTTTCAATATTTATTTAGAAATATATATCTACATTCGTGATAAGGAACATTTCCGATTGATATTTTAGTGTTCATATTTGTATTTCTGAGAGATGTTAAGCTATTTCATGGACTTTTTCTTCTTCATGTTTAGCTGCTTTTGCCAGTTCGTTGTTCGAACGCATTACTAATCGTACATGATATTCGCTACTGATGGTTGTTTATTAAACAGGGTAATTGACACACAAAATACTTTGTGCAACTCAAAATACGGTGGCTAAAATCTTGTCTGCAGAAGTGGGCGTTTTTGGTCACTTAAGCTGATGGCCTATTCGACTCTGGATTCAATTGGCCGATAAATGTTTCATTTATTGTCACACATTGACGCACAATTCATTTTTCTCGCGTTGGGACTGTTGCAAACTACGATTCAAACTGTCGACCTATATTTTATGATCTACTGTAAGCAAATCCGGCACCTACTTTCGAAATGACAATTGTTCATGCTAAATGGTGAATATATTTTCTAGATCTTCAACTAGGCTTCTATTAGACGCAAATTAAATTTACTTTCGGCAATCATTTGTGCCTGTACGACATCATGTAAAGTCATCATATAACCTCTTAACCGTTGACCACTTTTTCTCTTAGCAGAAAGCAATGAATTATCAACACACCCTATCAATGTGTCCATTGTTTTGAAAATTTGAAACAGTAGGTTTATTTAAACAACTGTAATTTCTCAACTGATCATCTTATTTGGCTTAAATTTTGACACCTGTAATTTTAAGGTTAGTACTTTTTAAAATCAAAGAGGTGATTTATTAGTGATGTTATATATATGTAAGACGCGGACCTTTGTCATTGTCTATATATTCGATATTGAATATTGTGACATAAAATAGTGACCAATTGTGACAAATTATCATGTAGCCAGATAGTAGGTAACGAAGAAATACACATCAACACAATCCTTTTTTATCATGTGTTTTGCCGGTTAACGAATACATTTTATTTTATATATTTTTAACGATTTTCTAAAATGGCGGCTTGTATTTAAGACTACATCAAGAAGGTGAGAATTCCGTAATTGTCAGATAATTTGTCCTTCTCTTGGCTTTTCGTGTCATGACGTTGTTTGTTCTCGTGTCTTCTATAGCTTACCACATGAGCAATTAGCACTCTGTCCTTGCGTAATTTGCGATGCCTTTTACTATTGATACTCATCTGGCCTTTTGGCTAAGATCAAAGTGTAGAATCTGTTCCGATGGATACTGCACCCCATACTGGTGTTGTCTACCTTCGGATCTTGATTTACGCCGGCCAATGAGTCTGCCCTATGCAGTTCTAGGAGGTCCACCCTCCCAGGCATCGTCTTTCCTCTTTGGGGAGGAGTAAGGTTATTGCTTACTGCATGAATCGCCCCTACCGGGGAATACGACGGGCTTCCCAGGCAATTTTTAAACCCCACTTTCCCGACCCGACCTTGGGTCACATCTTACTTGTGGGAGTAAGATAAAAACTGGCCTTGTGCCTAACTCCTGAAGAGGAGTAAATCAATACTCATACTATTAGTAGTTTATAATACATCAATTTGTCTATTATCCATCCTTAACAATTGTCTCTCTAGTTCTCAACTCACTAGACTTATTTTAAAAACATCCCGCATTCATTTTCGCATAGTCTGATTAAACATTCTTACATACTTTCTAAAGAAAAAAACTACTTTAATTATAAGTCATACAATAATAGGATTTATTTATAAACACATGAAAAAAGAATGAATCTGAAAAAATATAACAAAAAATCATGAGAGTGTTCTATAGTGATGGTACGGAATACGTTTTTTATCATATAATTCAATGGTGTTGTTCTTTTGCATTGTCTTCCCTTCCTTGTCCTCTGTCTATCTATTATAGATCCATTAATTATGCAGCAGTTATTCGCATCATCTGTTGACACAACTAACAAAAAGTTAAACCTTTTTCAAGGATTTGAATTCAGTGTTTACAAGCAAACATCTTATTGAAGTGCAATCCTTTATCGTTCAAATTATCATATTTGCTAACCAGTTTGACTTCTCTAATGGAGACACATCGTTTCTCCATAAGACAGTAAAACTATTGGGATTTAACCCAACCCATTTTAGAAGATGCCTGATATTACATCTGCCTGGCTAAACATTGGATCATGAATAAATAACACACGGTGTTGTTACTCTACTTACAACAATCACTAATCACACATGTAGTACTGATAAGTGATAACATGTAGACGTTCGAGTTTTCAGATTGTCATGTTTAACTTTAAGATATAGTTTATCATCTTAGTGAGTATTATCACTACGTTTCGGCAGATTTAACCCGTGAACTACTTCAGAGGTTTCTTTTCAAACCTTATCATTTCATATCATAGACTATTTCGGTAATTATCCTGTTTATCCCTCTCTTTAACAAGAAGTCGAATATTGAAGTTATGTGAGATTAAACACTAACATCGGAATATTAGTCCGAATCATCCAAATCATACAAATTCCCAACATACACTTTGAGTGTTTATGATTTAGAGGAAATATGTGCGTAAAAATAAGGACACTAGAGTTTATTTTACACTCAAAATGGAGTAAATAATTCAAACATTTCCTAATAAGTTTGAATTTTTCAATTTACAAGTAAACATTGTACGCCTAATCACATATTACAATTATTTGGGAAAAGAAAACATATTCATTCAATAACACCATGCTGAATAATATATAATATTTTCCAATACTTAAACTTTTCAGTCCAATTATTCGTAATCAACAATACAAATACCATACATATAAACTATATCTCCTATTGTAGATCTGTCTGCAATAGCACTTTCATGTACTTACTTTTTCTTCGTTCAATATTCTGCTTCAATTTTCTGATCGACACTTACTGTTTTTCATAATCGATTTCATGAATTTACAGACACATGTCTTAAAATCCCTTATGTTAATCTCAATTTGTATTATATCGGATATATCCTGATACACTCGTTGTTTGCCTCTGCTGGTTTAGTATTAGTGTCGGAGGATATGGAGAGAATACTAGATTGTATGCGCCATCCATGCCAGTAACATGTTGTTTGAATGATTAAATGTCTGTAGAGGTTCGATATTTTTACATCAATATTTGTTATTGTATGATACACAAAATAATGATCGTTGTAAAATTGTAGTTTATATTAATGACAGATGTTAGTGACTGACTATATTTTTTAAAATGTCCAGACATGAACACGTTTCTGATAGCGAGAAATTTATGGGGAATTTTTATTAACCGGTTAGTCAATTTTACTCGCAGGACCGTTATTTGGACGCATGTTAAAACTCATCAACTTCCCATCGATTGGTTGCAATCGAGACTCCTCTGAGTAAGACATAAAAATTGCATCTGCAATTATACACATATACTTATATCTAACCAAAAGAAGAAAAACAGGAATATATATCTGAAAATTCTGTGAAAATTCCGTGAAACAGAAGTAAACAGTTACTTTATTAAGCATTTACACCCCCCAAAAAGTTTATATTCTGTAAAACAAACAAACTAAAGCTATGTGCGATGCTTTCAAAGTTGATTTTAAATATGACAATAGTGATTATCTTAATATACGATAATCGATACTATTTTCATTTGAATGTGCTATTCCAAACCTATGTTACTCAGCATAAAAAAGTACTACCGTCGTCCTAATATAATCAATACATCAAATGAATTATATGCCCCATTAAATGAGTAATGTATGCTGAGCACGCATGATAAGGTGTGTGTTTGCACAGCCACCTCACTCACTAAACCAGTCTCATAGTTTAAAGAAAATAGGATGTGTGACTAGTAGACATACCCTCACACGAACCAATTAAAAGTTAGAAGTTTATCAACTAAATAACATGTTCACATTAAAATAGAGAGCTGGTCCTTTTATAATAACCTATAATTAGATAGTTTCTAGTTGATTAGCACGAGACGTGAGTGAACGTTTCAGTAAAAAAAAATGTTTAAAAACCAAGTTAAAAAATGAAAAGTACTACCAATAACGATTGTAACAAGCGGGACACATTGGCTAAGCATAATCCGTACCCACATTTATTCATAGAATTCGGACATTGTCTGCACATAATGCTTAACTAACGTGTAATAGTGTATTTTCTATACTCTCTTCTAAATACTTGCTTTATCGTATGATAATACAGTATAATGTACAATAAGATATACGTAAACTCTCAGTGTAATTTCATAATGTGTGTCAATCTTTATTTCTTTCATCCTTGTTTTCTCTCTTCTTTATTTTGCATACACACCTTTTTATGAGATGCGTTCTCTCCGTGGATCTATTATGCTTCACTTTAGTCGGTTGTGTTCGAAATAATATTTTCTTCCCCACATTCTCCGATGAATTTAGAATGTCGTAAGAATGGCCAGTTTTGTATCTTACTTATGTTGTTACAGGCGTTAGTATCTGGTTACTTATTTAAATATACATTTTAAATTATAAGTAGATCTAATAGGGCAGATTATACTATCAAGCTTGCGTAAGGAAAATAGTCTACGAGTAAAAAAACTCACAATGCGCATCAATTTTGTTTTGCTTATTTTTGGATTTCTTTGGTTTGTAGTGTATTTAACCTTTTTCACTGAACTTATTTCGTGCTTGTTCAGGAAATTAGCTATAGGCGTTTTCGAAATCATTACATCCATGTTTCGGAATTCTTTAGATCAATATTGATAATTTGTATTATTTAGATTACTCGGACTACTATTTTCATCTTGGTTGTAATATTCACCGTCTTCCGAAAGTTGAGGGGCAACACGGTTCATATAAGCGATGTTAATCAAGAATAAGATCATGCCCACTTCTGCTCGGCCATAGCTGAATCATGGATTAAATACTGTTCATTTCGAGTTTTCCGTAATGTTTCACATTTCGGCATCATGATACTAAGATCGACTGAAACGCGTCTAACTTAAAAAAAGTGGAACTAAATAAGATCGGAATATACATGTGTCGAAATTGCGTAAATGATATAACTAAACTAGAATAGTAGTCGAAATAAGTAAAAAAAATTACATCTTCACAATACACTCCGTTTACGCAACCACCACATATTTAGAAGGTACGACGGGCGTTCAATAAATAATGCCCCTGACCCACTTTCAATTGTCTGATCTGAATTAACCTTTGCATGTGTAATGATTTATATATGTATGGGTAATGTTGCAAAAAACAGCTCTGAACTAATTTTGATTTCTGATTTACGGGTGTTTGAACTGAGTCAGGTGTGAAATAGAGCCAGTTGAGTGTCGAGTAGTGATCCGGTTTTTGTATTTGAAAGAACGCACACCAATGGAGACTTTGGATGAAATGAAAAAACAAAACGTATGGTGATGTTGATTCATCATATGACCTTGAAAAACGTTAGCATTGTTAATTCAAACACGGCCAGAAGTCTGTGGAAACATCTACCAGGCCTGATCGTCCCTCTTCTGTCAATGATTAGGCATCTTTCCGTCGAGTTGAGGCTGCCATGTTGGAAGATACACGCATTACTATTGGCCAAATAGCGCAAGAGGTCTAAATTAGTACAGGCCGGTGGAAACTATAATCATGACCATTTGCATATGCATAAGGTATCTACTCGATGGATTCCCAGGTTGCTCACACGTTTCCAGAAGCAATAACGAGTCGAGTGCTCGAGGATGAATTTGGAGATGTGCCAAGAATATGTGTCAAATTTTTTCAAAAGACTGATTACAGAGGATAAAACTGTGGTCCATAACGATAAACCAGAGCCCAACTCCCAGTCAATGCAGTGGAGGTACTTGGACTTGCCCCCTCCAAAGATGGTAAGTGTGCAGCCGTCCGCTGCAAGGTCATACTCACAGTCTTCTGGGACCAGGATGGAGTAGTGATGACAGATTTCATGGCAAAGGTTACCACAATTACAGGAACGTATTACGCTTTACTTTTGATGAAATTAAGAGAAGCTATTAAAATCAAGAGGCGGGCCAAGATCAGCAAACGTATCTTCCTCCTGTAGGACAACGCTTCAGTCCACATGTCGCCAGATCAGAAGCACGGGCGTTTGGCTATGAAATCATTCCCCACCCCTTACTCTCCTAGCCTTGCACCCTCTGACTTTCATCTCTTCCCAGCCATAAAGTTGTTTTTGAAAGGAAAACGTTTCCGAGATGATGCAGCCTTGATTTCTGAAGTCACGACGTTCTACAAAAAAACGGTGGTCAGAGCTGCATCAAACAATGGGAGAAATACGTAACTCTGGGTGGTTCCCATGTAAAGAAAGACTAATAACTATGCTACATTTTATTAATCTACTGCTATGCAAAATGTGTCAGGGCATTAGTTATTGAACGCCCCTCGTATCCTATAATTCTGAGAAAGAAAGCGGACACAAATATGAATTCTTGTGGAATATATTTTTAAATTATACATTTATATCTTTCTATTTCAATTCATAATTGTTAATTAGTTTTACAATTTTAAACACACATTTTAATATTTAATGTATTAGTAGATGCCCATTAAACGTCCGAGTGTTGTCACTGAATCTTTACGTTATTCATCTTTAATAATGTTAACATGCATTCTTATACCTCAGTAATTTTACACTTCTTTATCTTAAATATCGTATAATGAGGATTATTATTCGATTGTTTTTTATTTTGTTTAATGTCAATGTAAACAAATAAAATAATAACATAAATAAACCATACTTTCTTAAAAAGTATGTTTACTTGTTCAATTTATGGCGCAGTGGAATAATATTGTTTTTGCTGCCTTCTAGCGGCACAGATAATGAAACAAAGTCTTTGACTTGTTAGGAAACAAACTCTACTTATTACTGATTATTAGTTTCAATCAATTGATTACCCTCGATTACCCCCTCAATCAAGAAGTCACAATTACGGAAAGATTTCTACTCTAATTACTTCTCTTGTAAAAACACTTGCGTTTGGAATCCTTTACCTGCTCCTTATTTTTCCGACTGTAGTAATATGCATAGATTTAAAAGTAATGTCAACAATCATCCTCCTGAACAACTTCCTACTTGGGATGTCCTATAAATCTGCCCCCTAATTTACAATAGCTCCTTGCGTTTCAGTGGCAATGTACCTTGTTTGGGTTACTTTAAGTAAAAAAAATACATTCAAAAGCATCGCGACGATATTACAATTAGAAAAATTGTTTTCGGCTATTTTGGAAGTTAACAATTAAAAAATACTCTTACTGATATCATTGGTAAAAATAAAATACGGTTGCGCAAAGTGCATATGAAGGTCGGAAGCCACTGAAAAAGATTCGATCGCAGATCTGAAGCTCGTGAATGAGCAGCTTCACTGAAAACATGGAGGTAATGAGTGGTGCCTTATATATTCATCCTTATTTTTATATAGTCTGACGGCTAACGCCCCACCTTGATAACTAGGGTGTTGCCTGAGGCGGATCGAGTATCTCCGAACCTCTGAACAGAAGTCTTGAATATGCCTGAGGAGTTGGAATTCCAGAATTATGTGACATTGTAGCGTTCTCACCCAGAAGATGTTTACAGTGAGTAGGTTCAGTGACGATGATCGCATATGCAGCTTGTTTAGGTGCAAGGAGCATGACGAATCAAAGTGGTGCGTTTCTCATTGGGAGGGAGTTGTGTAACTTGGGTTAAATGTAGCTTTGATCGAGTAGACCAACTACAATGCTTATTATATTGTGCTGTCCTTCTTCCCATCATTTTTCATAACATCATGCACATATTTCTAAATAGTATTCCTTTGAAAGTATTGGGGATACTTAAAATAAAGTAGTCCATAGAGTAAGTGTAATATTGTCGTTATTGTTTAGATGAATGTTATGGACGCAGTCTAAAGAAATTCATGTGGAAACATTGGTTTGAATGTGTTCACATGCGTATTGTTAAGAGTAATGCATACGTTAGACCACCAAACTATCAGTGTTAATGGCTTTGTGCCGAATTTCTAACCTTTATATAATATTTTGCAAACTCTCGCTTCCCTGATTTTGTCCTTTAGTCCTTACATTCCATGAGCAATGTTTCTGAGAAAAGGGAAGAAGCATTGATGCTTCCTGTGTAAGAATCTATTTAACACTAATCGTTGGCTAATTTTTTAACTTTAATTAGTTGTTTTTTATTTCCTTACATCAAGTCGCTTTATGCCTTGCCTTGAGCGATTACGATAAAAAATAAAAATAAAATAAAATAAAATGAAATAAAATAAAATAAAACAAAACAAAGTGTTCATTCTATGTTAATCACTCTTGAGAGATCATTTTACTTGTTAGAGAACTTGATATGGATGATATTACAACTTTCACTTCATGGAGTGCACACAATATTAACTTCAATATGTGATTATGAAAAAGATTTGAAGAGTTCGAACGCACATCGCGATAAATCCAATTCGTTTAAATTGAGACCGTAAACAATAAAAACACGAATATAGTTAATCTAGACTTCAAATGAAAGTTGATTTAAATAAAAATCAAAAAGAAATTGTTTCCGTATCGTATTACATAACAAATATTGTTCCGGTGATGTCGAGTGTTGAAATGCTGCACTTTTTGTAAGGACAGTTTCGTGATTTTGAAAATGATGCTCATCGCGTTTTACATTCTAACTATTCAATAGTTAGTTATTGGGAGAAAATTCAGTCTTTTATGTTTACGCCAAAATTAAAAAAATACCAGTTTTTTTAACGTGGTGCTTAGTTGTATTACTTTCCTTATTATCAAATTGCGTTTATTTTATAGATGATATTCTCAACTATATAATCGTGAATACCTTCTGCGTTTTATTTTGCTGAATACTTTTTAAATGTATATTATTGTTGAGTACCTTGATTAGAGAAATATTCCCTTGCAAACAATATATATTTTTTATTCACCGAGGAGAATTCATTTCATTATTATACGTTTGTTGGCAATTAAATCCACTTAATTATTATACGTTTGTTTGCAATTAAATTTACTTCATTATTATACGTTTGTTGCAATTACATTCCCTTCATTATTATAAGTTTCTTGGCAATTAAATACTCTTGATTATTATGCGTTTGTTGGCAATTAAATTCACTTCATTATTATACGGTTGTTGGCAATTGAATTTACTTCATTATTATACGTTTGTTGGCAATTAAATACTCTTCATTATTATGCGTTGGTTAGCAATTAAATTCACTTCGTTATTATACGTTTGTTGGCAATTAAATGCACTTAATTATTATACGTTTGTTGGCAATTAAATACTCTTCATTATTATACGTTTGTTGGCAATTAAATTCACTTCGTTATTATACGTTTGTAGGCAATTAAATTCACTTCATTATTATACGTTTGTTGGCAATTAAATTCACTTAATTATTATACGTTTGTTGGCAATTAAATGTACTTCATTATTATACGTTTGTTGACAAGTAAATTTACATCATTATTATGCGTTTGTCGGCAATTAAATTCACTTCATTATTATACGTTTGTTGGCAATTAAATTCACTTCATTATTATACGTTTGCTGGCAATTAAATTTACTTCATTAGTATACGTTTGTTGGCATTTAAATTCACTTCATTATTATACGATTGTTGGCAATTAAATTCACTTCATTATTATACGTTTGTTGACAATTAAATTTACTTCATTGTTTCGTAACTGATCTCGAAAAGTGGTGCCTTTAAACATAACTTACTACTTCAGTTAAATCAGCTATGCCATAAATGTCCATCTTGCAACAAATAGTAAAGGTAATAAATTCGTCCCGACCAAATTAAAATTATTAGTAATTGTTTCGATAATTGTGATGATAGTAGTCAATAACTCGTAGGTGTTTAAAACAACTTGTTAAGAATCTTATATTTAGAAACACCGTAGCGAATTTGTATTCACAGGATAATATTATATCATGCAGGACATTGTGATTATGATAAATGTGGTTACGTTATCTCGATTAATAAAACAATTACTATGTTACGGTATTGAATTTTAAAAAAATAACCTATTAATAAATAGGGTATTTATTTGAATAATATATTACCTCCGAGAGAAGAAGATTATTAATCAATTATATATTTTGTAATCAGTTTCAATAAATAAACATCATTAATACAATCTTAAATATCAATAAAACAATTTTTTCAGCATCGGATATGTCACGGAGACATATACGATAAAAAAGCCTAAGTAAAACTATATGCTACAAAAGTATTACATGATAGAATTAACGATGAGAAATTCTCAACGAATTATATTTTAAAAACAACCCTGGTAAAAAAACAGTTTATAATAACATCTTATTAGGTTAACTTATAAATTTGATTTTAAAGGTTTCGAGGAATATTCAGATAACACGTGGCATTGGGCAAGAGAATATATATATATATATATATATATATATATATATATATATATATATATATCAATCTGTATACACATACACGTATATACATACACATGCTTACCTGAAGTAAGATATGTACATATGTGTATATATGTATTTGTAAGTGTTACACCGGCCGTTATAACAGAAGAGAAACTACACCGGTTCTCACTATAAATAGTACGAGTCACCAGAGTCACGGAACAGAGAAAAAGGACAGTCTTGTAACTGCCTAGCAAAGTGCCAGTCAGTTCCCTTACCTGATACATTTTATGTTAATACACTTTTTATCAAAACCCAACCTCGACTTGACTTCCTCTTTTTACTGTTGGACTACTTCACCACAGATTCGCGACGAAAAATCGAAACGATATCACTGCAGAAAATCACCAAAAGTGATTTATATAAAAAGGATTCGCAAGATCGTAACGGAAAAACATCTTCGTGTTTTCACACAGATATTTGAATTCGCAAAGATTAACAGCAACTGAACCACTACAAGAGTAGTTAAGCGAAAAAAAAAGCACAAACTCAAAACTTGCTACCAAAAATCGAAAACGCGAAAGACATTTTCAATTATTAAAATAATTGAATACACTGACACCTTTATTTTGTGTTCTCTTCAATAAACTTTAAGAGAAAAAAAATACGACTTGTTAAGATGCTGACTCGTTAAGATAAATGTTATCCGCGTCAACTATTACAGATATTGTGTAAGTTTGTCGTTATTATTAGGACAACATCTGATATTTGAGCAAGATCCGAATTGACTATTTATTAAAACGGTCTACCACAGAATTGTCGAGGGCAAAGAATGACGCGCAATGAAAAATATATATTTGCGTAAGTCATTTGTGCTTCCAACAAAGAACTGTTAAATAAACAAGTCGCATTTTTGCAAAATGCAAAGGGGTTAAAAAGATTTCCCATAAAACTAGTATAATTAGGCTTATAGCGACGGACTTGGTTTTGTAAAACTACGTACACATATAAAAACACATTAAAAACAGGATTGTTTTCCTCGGTTTAGTTTTTCAAACAAAAGAACTGGGATTTAATTTTTTTTTTCTGAGAAATAATATATTTCTTGCTTTATGTGTTGGTTGGGCAAACTAATTATATTAAGCACGATGTGGGGAAAACTGATTTTTTTTACAAGTGCAAATTGTGTGGTGCATAATTTGAATTCGTGAATGATGGACGCTGAATTCAAAGATTCTCTTTTTCATTCAGTTAAATACCAAACAAAACAAAATGTTATGTTCTAAAGAAAACAAGTTGAACAACAAATGGAACTTCAAAGAAAACAAGTTGAAATTGAGGAGAACTTTAAAAAAAAGTTGTTGGAACAGCAAAAAGCCCAAAGAAAAATGCTTGCTGAACTAAAAGAGCTGGCGACCACGCGAGCAGAAAGATTCCAAGAAAGACTGCTACAACAGCAGAAACACTTCGAAGAACTCTTGATAAAAAACACAGGAGGAACGGAGAACATTTCAGGAGGCAACACAGTTAACGAAAGCAAACGAGAATCATAATGCATTCTCCCAGACGGCTGTGTTAAGCGCTATCGAAATGTGCAATTACAATCCAGAATACGATGCCACTTTTGCTCACTTCTATAGAAGATATGAGGATATTTTTTATCGGACTGCAGTACATGGACATACTCTAAAAAAGTTAGATTTTTGCTAAGAAAATTAGGAGCTGCCGAGCATACACAGTTCGTAAATTTTATCCTTCCAAGAAAACCTAGTTAGTTGAACTTCCAGGAGGCAGTTACTTTACTAACAGAACTGTTTTCTACAAAAACTTATCTTTTCCACAGGAGATATAAGAAGAGTTTCAGAAAATTAAAGATATCTTAACGTCTGACTTGTTTCTGGCACATCATAATCCCAAGCGTGATATTGTAGTTGCAAGCGATGCCAGCAACTATGGCAAAGGAGCATGCATATTACACAAAATGGATGATGGAAAATTTAAACCTATAGCCCATGCATCCCGGACACTTCTACCAGCCGGAAAAATTACTCTCGAACCCTTATTAACGGTTTTTGCATCGAAAAAGGGACTACTACAATACACTGCGAATAGACTCCAAAGATGGGGTACCTTTCTTCTGAACTACAATTTGCAAATGGAGTATGTACCATCTAAGAAATTTGGTCATGAAGACGGGTTATCAAGGTTGATACCTAAGCAGCCAGAACCATTGGAGGATATGGTGATAGCAGCCATTCAAGCAAAAGCTGAAGTAAAAAATACGTTATGTGACACAATAAGAGAACTTCCAGTAACGCTTGATGAGATAAAGAGTAAGGCAGAGGTGGACGAATTTATCATAAGCACGAAAGAAAAAATCAACAATAACCAACTAGATGAGGGAATTTATTAAATTTGCGACAACGTCTTGTTATATAGCGACAGGGTTGTTATTCCTATGACATTACAGAGAAGAATGCTAAAGGAATTCCATGTGGGACATCCAGGCATATCGAGAATGAAAAACCTTATGCACTCTTTCGTTTACTGGACAAACATGGCTAAGCATGTCGAAGAAAATGTCAGTGAGTGTAGAGGATGCGCCTTAGCTATGAAAGCTCCTCCGCCTCAATTCGAATCGTGGACTAAACCGGACCGACCTTGGTCTAGAATTACCTTTGACTGTGCGGGACCACTGGATGGGTTCTACTATTTCATTGTTGTAGACAGCCTAGCTAAGTGGCCGGAAGAAGTAAAATGCAAGAACACCACATTCGAGGCAGGTATCATCTTCCTATGCGAACTATTCGCGAGGTTTAGAGTAGTAGACTCCATTATCACCGACAATGGTACTCAATTCACGTCTACTGAATGTAAACACCTTTGCGAGGATCATCTCATCGAGCATAAAACAATCCCACCATACCATCCAAGAAGCAATGGACAGCAAAGAGATTCGTTGACACATTTTAGAGAGCTCTGAAAAAAGCTAGTGGATGGCCGACGCATAAGTCAATCCAACAGTTTCGACAAGTTTACAGAGTCACTCCGAATGCAACATCGAAACGTCGAAGACATCTGCTGAGGTCATGTTCCGACGCAAGGTTAGATCGATTTTCCACAAGTTGTTACCAAACCAGGATAGGGCAAACCTAAAATAAACGATAACGAAAAAAACGTATAAAGTTGGCGAAAAAGGTTTTTTATAAGATATACAGAGACAATAGGACTTTCTGGGAGTCCGGCACTGTGGATAAACAAATAGGCAACATGGTCTATATGATTAAGGGACCAGCTTTCGTGCACAAACGTCATACTTACCAAATCCAGAAAAGATACTCGAACAGTGAGGTGACCAGATCGCCGGAGGAGGACATCATGGACACAGTGTTTTATACTTTTCAGGTGCCCATATCAGAGACTGCTCCTGAGATTAGAAGATCAAAAAGAAAACGGAAATCGACTGAGTTGATGATGGTGATTCCCAAACAAAACGTTATTAATCCCCAGATGGGATATTTTCAAAGGGGGTGTTACACCGGCCGTTCTAACAGAACAGAAACTACACCGGTTCTCACTATAAATAGTGCGAGTCACCAGATTCACTGGATGGAGAAAAAGGGCAGTCTTGTAACTACCGAGCCAAGTGCCAGTAAGTTCCCTTACCTAGTACATTTTATGTTAATACACTTGTTATCTTAACCTAACCTCGACTTGACTTCTTCTTTTTACTGTTGGACTACTTAACAACAGTAAGCATTAACTAATTAAATAATGAACAAATCATTATGAATTTTAGAATTCATCTGAAAGGGGTATTGAGTGTAAATTTAGGGTAGCTTTTGTTTAGAATTGTCTTGTGAACTATGGGTAAAAGAGGGCTTGAAACCTTTCGTTAAAATTCAGATACCTCTAATTATTTGGAAATGATTACAAAAAGTATAAAACATCAAGTAATATATATTCCCTAAATGTCAGTGGTTTGGGAGTATTGTTAAGCAGGGTTTAGAGCATACTATCGGCACCGATTGCCATTCCGTAATCTTTCGGATTTTCATTAAATATGATACATATTCAATAAGTATAATTTCCTTGAGCGTAAACCTGGACTTTTTTTACATTTTGTAAAAGTAAAATGATGTAATAAACTTGGATTGAATTTAAAATCTTTGCCATTTGATTCCATTGTCGCTTGAAGAGTTGGCGCTCATTGCGGGCGCTTATGAAACAGCATATATGTTGGCAATTAATGGAATAATAAAATCACCAACAATATATATATATATATATATATATATATATATATATATATATATATATATATATATATATATATATTAATGATGGAGTGTATGTATCTGTCTGTCTGTCTGAAGCGAAAACTATACTTTTTAAGACGATTGTACTTATTAGGAAATAGTATAGTATATACTATTTCAGACTAATTTACTATCTTTAAATGCTCATTTCAGGGGCATAGTGTAGTGTAGTAGAAGTTCTGTTGTCATAATACTATCCCCCCAGACATTTTCTCCTCTTTTTTTGAGAGGTGTAGAGGTAGTGTAGTATATGTTCTGTGTCATGATACCATCCTCCCATGCATTACCTCCTCCTTTTTTGAAGGATGCGAAGGTAGTGTTGTATCTGTTCTGTTGTCATGATACCATCCTTCTAGGCATGCCCTCCTTCTTTTTTTGAGAGGTGTGGACGTAGGGTGGTACGTGTTCTGTTGTTTCACATTATCATTCTTTATTTTCATTACGTTGTTAAGACAATGTGTTTTGTTGTAACTTGAAGTTGAGCAAGGCATATCTCCGCCATTAGTAAATGGGTTACTATTTTTGGAAAAATAAATTACTGACTCATCCTTCAGATCCTTCCGGGAGTGACGTCATTGTGCGAGGATTTTTTTTACATTATCATTCTTTATTTTAATTAGGTTGTTTAGACAAGGTGTTTTGTTGTAAATCAAAGTTAAGCAATACATATCCCGGCTATTACTTAATGGGTGACCATTTTGGAAGAATTCATTGCTGACTCATCCTTCCAGAAGTGATGTCATTGTGAGAGGATTTTTTTCACATTATCATACTTTATTTTCATTACTTTGTTAAGACAAGGTGTTTTGTTGTAAATTGAAGTTAAGCAACAAACATATCGGCCATTACTAAATAAGTAATAATTGTTGAAGAATAACAACACTGGTTCTTTGATATGACGTAGGCGCCTTGAATAGCATATTTAAACATGAGTTCTTTGATATGACCGTGACGCCTCCTCACTTTTTTTCGTTTCTTAACTACGTATTGGGAGGGCAAAAAATTTTTTTAGGGGTGGTCAATTTTTTTATACACTAAAAATGTTCTATACATGGGGGAGGGTAAAAAATGTTTTTTTTCGGTGGGGAGGTAATATATTTATTTTAAAAAAATGTTTAACTGAAAATATTATTATGTAAAAATATTTGGGGGGGGCAACCATTTTTTTTCTTTTTAATTAAACATATTTATATGTATGGGGTAGGATAAAAAATAGGTGGCAAAAGAAAATTATTTTCTTAACTTAAAATATTTCTATTTATGGGGCAGGGTAAAAAAATTGGGGTGGGGTCGAAATTTTTTTTTCTTTAGTTGGTCAGAAACAAAGAAACCAATGTCTAACCACCCAAGAAATATCACTGGGGCTCCATCGGTTTACGGGTTAGCATTCATTTCTGACGCGGCAGCCTAGCAAAAATATGCGACAAGAGGGAGCATATATTTGCTAGTATATATAACTGTAATAACACGTTATTATACAAATGCTTATTAAGCTACACATTTGCAGACAGCTTTCAGTCTAGATGACATCCAGCTGGGCTTGACGAAGTTTAGCTGGTGGCACCTAGAACTAACACTCTTCAAGTTCAATCTCTACCTTCATACCAAGAAAGCGGACTGAAGAAGTTCAGCCTGTTAGAAGATAGAACGCGAATGATGTTTGTATACATAACATTTAATTACCAGTACGTAATGAGCACTATTATACATAAACAAGTAACAATTTATGCCCCGTTGATAGAAATGTTGATTTAAATTAAATTGTTTAGTTAGCTGTAGAACATTCTACGTCGATGTAAACGCCATTGCAAATCATACATATACTGAGATAACCTGATAAGTGTCCCCGGAATTGTAACACGCATCTCGCAGGAGCTTATTTGCCATGCGTATATTTTCATACTATTCCCCTGAAGAACAAACAAAAAATAAGTATACCTAACATATCTCTCTATTTATTTAATTTCATGTATGTGTGTTCATATATGTTTATTTACAATAGTGACTGATCAAATAATTAACTGATCATCATGAATGTTAAAACACACCCGATTGACGTAATAAAGGGTATAGTTGGCTATATTTAGTTACATTTATTTGCATAAAAGCTGTGCAAGCATGAGGAGGGTGTTATTTTAGAAAATTCATATACCTTTTATTTATTTTTAAATTTTAACCAATGTAATTAAACAGAAATTGAAAAAAAATATTCCCCACATATGGCTTCATTTTAGAGAATTTGAATAATATTGGAACAGCAACCCATTTTAAAATTACAATATTTCAAGTTATAAGATACAGACGAACATTCTTAATTCATGAACAGCGACACATCTGTAAACACCTTCATCCTGTATTGCAAAACAAAAAAATGCTCTGTATTTGTATAGTATCATATTAGATAGCATACATGTAAATTTACTTGTTTTAGTTTACCACAATATTAAAATCGTCTGAAAAGAGAGAGTTACTCTTATTCTAAATGCAAAGAGACATTGAAACCAGTTGGAGCGTGGGTGGATCAATATACTATTATAGTTGCCGATATAAATACTAAATAGCAGCCTTTATGACACGTACATTGTAGCGTTAATTACGAATGTTGGCTTATTTTGAAATAAATAGAATGGAATTGTATTCAAACCGAACTCAACTTGCATATATGTTGTATAGCATTATGTATATTTGTATGTGTTTTGTGTCATGTAAGTATGTAGCAACAACTCAGAAGGAAACAGATTTTGATTAACACATCGTCAGTATAATAAAATATTTAAACATATCGTACAATTATTTATTCATAAAACTACATAAAACAATTATGAGTATGAAATATAAGCGATCCAACTGATGAATGTTTTACTCGCTTGCCGATTTAATTAGCTATTTCCATCTCAGGTCATTCTGAAACAAATGGAATCGCTATTCTGAATATTTTATTACTTTTCAGGAATCAATCAGAATGCACAGATGGAAGAAAATGTTTAAATAATAGATAACTTTCAGAACATTTGCTGATAACAGCATTATGTAAAAACACATAATGATCTACTTAGTTTTTCCTTCGTTATGATTTCAACCACTCTTCGTTTGAATGATGGAAAAGCAATGAAAAACAAATGTGAACTTTCCGAAGCTGAGATTTCGAGAGTGAATTAACAAATCTATTTTCACTGTTTAAACGGCCCGTATTTTGTCTGTACTCATCAATAATTCAATTTAGGAAAGCGTTTTATTTCGATTCTTTCTTTTATATTATTTTACTAATTGCGTTTTGAATTAGATTGCAATTTCGATCTGATCAACGATTCGCTCGAATATTGAACAATCCGTATGAAACAAAGTGAAGAGTAATCAAATTTGATTATCGCTCTAGTCAATATGGGACGGTGAGAAATTCAACAAGCTCTGTTGAAAATTATGCTTACAATGAAAAATTATAGATGATTATATAACATATATTTACTTACACAAATCAACGATTATATTTATATATGAATAGCAAACACTCCCGTATATCTATTCGAACACATGCAATCACAGACACCCACATACACGTATATTAACACACACACACCCACACACACCCACACACACTGATATTATATATATATATATATATATATATATATATATATATATATATATATATATTATAAGTATAATGTCAAGAAATGTATAATATAACATTATAAAAATATATAGCATGGTATGCATATACATATTCAGTGTTTACTTCAACAGTGCTTAATACGTGACGAGCAATTTTATCTATCTATCTATCTATCTCTCTCTCTCTATATATATATATATATATACATATTATATTTTTATTCATACAAACATGTTTGGTTACATATGTGCATACACGTTTCGGTTGAACTCTACACAGAGAGTAACCCTCTTCAAAGCAAAGAAGGCAGAAAAGTGAGATGGATTTGGAAAACTTTCTGTTTAAATACATTTTTTGGGTGAATGAGCTATTTTTTATACATTAGTATCAGATTACATTTTTTACTTGTTAACTGTTTCAATTAGTGTCTATCTTTTTATCATTTTTATTACTTGCCTCTCATTCTTTCCTGTTTCTTTTGTTTTATTACCCACTTAGCATTGATTAATTTATTCTGTATTAAACACTTTAAAGTTTTAATCTATTTACAAACATAGTCATGCATAAATACTTTATCTGTATATAAAATACACATATGTGCACAAATTAATAGATACACAAGTACATATGCAAACAAATATATATATATATATAGATATATGAAAAATAAAATATAAACAAATAAAAAATAAAAAATAAAAGACACAAATATATACACCACAACAACATTTTCCAAATCCATCTCACTTTTCTGTCTTCATTGGTCTGAAGAAGTCGACTATCTGTGAAGAGTACAACCGAAACATATATGCACATATGTAACCAATAATAGTTGTATAAATAACAATGTATACTTAAGAACAGCTCTACTTTTTATTAGAGCACTTTTTATAAACACTTGAGTTACAACGGATTTACATCTACAGAAACTAATATAATACGTGTACTATATATATATATATATATATATATATATATATATATATATATATATATATATATATATGATTATTTTTATTTACACAAACATGTACAAAATTTGCGACACTGGCATGTCGATGTTATCGATCAACAGTTATTATAAACTGAGATCTCATCAGGCATAGTTAGAGTCCGATATTAACCTCAGATCATATTTGGAGAGAATGAAGTGGAGAGAAAAAAGTAGAAGAAAAGACATTTTAAGTTTCAAAATTTAGGGAGTCAAGTTTAATTATTATTATTATTATTATTATTATTATTATTATTATTATTACTACCACTATTGTTAGTATTTTATTATCATGTATTATTTTTTACCATCATTATGTCTATTGTGAGGATTATTGCGTTTACCATTGCGAGTGTTACTGTTGATATAGTTATTATTATAACCATAATAATAGTATCAGTATTATTGCAACACGGATTCATATTACCATATTTACAATGCCAGTGCGCAGATTTTGTACATGTCTGTGTAAATAAAAATAATCATATATAAAGCTCTATTTGATATTGAGCACTTTTTATGAACCAGGTTGAAATTCTTTAGATTACTACCCTGTAGATGTTTTACCTGGATTATTATCATTATTATCTTGGCTCCATTACTGTTGAGCACTCTCTTAACTGTGGATTATTAATTCGCATACATGGAAAAAAACAAATTTTAATAACTGTTTAAAAAACATTCCGACTACCAATAAACGGAACTACCTTCTTATACTAATTATGAAGATAGAAGAACTTTTGAGGAGGATGAAATGGAAAGCGAGATTTTCCTGGAAAGATCTACATGCAATAAATCTAGGGATTACTACGAATTTAAAAATCCAGGAACTGAACCCGCGTTGAACAACTTGACAGGTTCGAAATGGATTTAATGAATATAGTTAGTGACATCACATTTCACCACAAAAGAAAACCATTTCAAAAGAGACTAGTCAAAATAGTTAAGGAAATTAATAGTTCAGAATATATACTAACTAAAGCTGACAAAACTCAAAACTTGTACAAAGAAACCACACACTAATACTATAAATTACTTGACAATAACATCACAAACAACTACAAAAAATCTAACGTTAATTTAGTTTATAATATCAACATTGACAGTAAAGTAATCACCGATAAACTTAAGATTAGCGATAGAGTGGTAAATTAAGGGAAAAAGAAGCATACATTCTTCTCAAAGACTATTAACCTGACTTCCAAATTAAACCAACCACTAGACTTATTAACCGCACAAGATCAGAAATAGGGAGAATTAGTAAAAAAAAATTTTATCAAGAGTAAATAAGCAAATAAAGACATTTTATGAACTAAATCAATTGGTAAACACTGCAGATATCATTTACTGGTTTTGTATCATAGTAAATAAAACCAATTGTTCGTTCATCCAGTTTGACATTATAAATTATTACCCATCCATATCTAAAGACCTTTTTGAAAACGTTATTATTTTGCCACACTTAGATCTGATATTTCCGTAGATGAAATCAACATCATTAGAAAATGTAAAAATAATTTAAGAGCAATGGACAAACAACAACCAATTTGGATCTTTTGATGTATCTATGGGTTCTCTGGGCCTAGCAGAAGTCTAGTTGGTCTCTACGTATTATATAACCTCACAAAAGACATTAACATAGAAGACATAAGCTTATATAGGGATGACGGATTGTTAATAGTTAAAAACTCAGATGGACAAAAATGTGAAAGAACAAAAAAAATATCCTTAGAGAAATGAAAAGATTAAATCTTAAAGTAGAAATAACATCTAATATTATAC
The DNA here is from genome assembly GCA_963556195.1 of Sepiola atlantica. Classification (NCBI taxonomy): domain Eukaryota; kingdom Metazoa; phylum Mollusca; class Cephalopoda; order Sepiida; family Sepiolidae; genus Sepiola; species Sepiola atlantica. The sequence continues at coordinate 50,104,967 of OY744540.1, forward strand.
TAGTTAACTTCTTAGACGTAACATTAAACTTAAATAAAGAAACATATGAACCTTATACTTAAGATGATGCCAACCCAATCTATGTCCACCCACAATCTAACCACCCAAAAACCATAATTCAACATATCCCCAGATCAATTGAAAAAATAATCAGCAATAACTCCTCTAATGAAGCAATGTTTAACAAACATAGGGACTTTTACAGTAAAGCGCTAAAACAAAGTGGATACAAAAACACCCAAATTAAATTCACCAAACCTATACCTCCCAACAACAGACACATACATAGAGGTAGACAAATTATTTGGTTCACACTCCATATAATAACATGGTTAAAACTAAACTCGGTTAAAGATTATTAAACTTAATTTATCTACACATTCCTCCTAACAATATACTGCATAATTATTTTTAATAAAAGCACCCTCAAATTAAGCTATAGTTGTGGCGAAAATTTAGAAAAAAATAATAAAACATACCAATACAATTCTAAATGGAAAAAAAACTAATGTAAGGAAAACAACAAATACTAAGGCTTGCAACTGCACACACAAAACAGAATGTCCCTTAAAAAAATTGCCAAATAACTCAATCAGTATATCAAGCAACAATCTATACTAAGGAGAATCCAACCATAAAAACTACTATATAGGTAGGACTGGTAACACCTTTAAAGAAAGATATACCGGCTATAATAACTCTACATATGAAAAAAGAAACTCACTTTCTATATATTACTGGGAACTATCCAACAATAACCAATCACCAAGTGACTTTGAACACTATCAGAAAAACTAGCGCCTGCAGTTCCCTAAACTCACCTTGTTACCTTTGCCTAACCGAAAAACTTTAAATAATAAAATTTAGTGATAGAGGCAAACTCCTGAACAAAAAACAAGAAACCTCAATAAACTGTAGGCATAATAGATTACACCTACTTAGTAGTCCACGTAAAACGCCTCAAGCTAATACTATCTCATGAAAAAAAAAACGTCACCTACCCACTAACGGTAATTTTGTCAACATATCTATTATTTTACACCTTTCTTATTAATAATTATTATTATGTTTATTATTATTATTGTTATTATTAGTAGTAGTAGCAGTAGTAGTAGTAGTAGTAGTAGTAGTAGTAGTATTATAAGTATTATTATTATATTTTACAGTTTTACTACTATTATTTTTATTATCGTTATCATCATTATTACAATTATCAAAATTATCGTGGGAACGATTGTTACCATTATTATAGCTATCACATTATTTTTACTATTATTAATATTATTAGTATAATCACAGCAGATAAATTCTCTATTATAAAATATTTTATTTTAATTTTTATGATAATATTTACAACTGCTATGATTAATATTAATTTTCATCTTCGTTATTTTTCTTTACCCTATAATATTCCCTTATATTTTTATCCGTCAATTGCTTACTATTTAAGACTATTATCATTGATGATTATTATTTTTAAATGTAATTATTTGACATATAATTATTTGACATTTCTGTACTATTATCGAGATTATTATTATCATTAATGTTAATGTTCTGTTTACTATCATTATCATAATTATTATTGTGGGTAGCAGTAGCAATGAAACTATAACCACTTTATTATTATTGTTAATGATATTGATATTGCCATGGTTACAATTACCTGACTTTTGCTGTTATTATAAATTTTAGTAACTATGGTGGTATTACCATTGATAATAATGCCATTATCTATAATTCTATTATTATTATTATTATTATTATTATTATTATTATTATTATTATTATTATTATTATTATTATTATTATTATTATTATTATTATTATTATTATTATTATTATTATTATTACTGCCACTATTGGTATTGTTTTATTATTATTTATTATTTTTTACTGTCATTATGACTACTGTTAGGAGTATTGGGGTTACCATTGTGATTGTTGATGTTGGTATAGCTATTATTATTACCATTTTAATATGATCAGTATTATTGCATCAACGGATTGATATCACCATATTTACAACCATTACCTTCTTCTATATTAGTATTAATCATTATTATTATTATTATGATTATCATTATTACTAATAATTATGTTAGACCTAATTAATTTACTAGTATATTTGTTTGATTTATTAATTTATTTATGATGAGTTAGTAAACTCTAGATAAAAATAAAACCGTATACATTTAGAATTAGTGCCACAATTGATCCAGAACCCCTTATCCCCCCCATCACACGCGTCTGCACGCCCATACTACCAATTACGGCGAATTTGGGGCACGCACGCACGCCTACACACTTACACGCATAATTACTGTTGATTTTACAATACGCGTGTTCGCTTGAGGTGAAATAACTGTCGATTTTTGACACTTTAACATGCATGTTTATCTCCACCCTTTCCTGTTCTACTCTGTCTGAATTAACAGACGTGTTCATTTTTTCTATCTATCCATCTACCTATTTATATTTCGATCTATCTATCTATCTTCATCCTACCCATTTCATTATATGTCTCTCTTTTCACTTTATTTGTTTTATTTGTTCTATTTTGTTTTGTTTAATTTTTAGATTTGGGATTTTTGATTTTGATTTTAGATTTTAACTTTTTCGATCTTCAACGGTCCTAAACCACGTGACTCCCTAAATTTTGAAACTTTAAATTTATTTTCTTCTTTTTTTCTCTCCACTTCATTCTCTCCAAATATGATCAAAGGTTAAGATCGGATCCTAACTCAGCCTGATGAGATCGGAGTTCATAATAACTGTTGATCGATAACATCGACATGCCAGTGTCGCAGATTTTGTACATGTTTGTGTGAATAAAAATAATCATATATACAACTCTATTTGATATTGAGCACTTTTTATGAACCCGGTTGAAATTCTTTGGATTACTACCCTGTGGATGTTTTTAACCTGGATGATTATCATTATTATATATATACATATATATATATATATATATATATATATATATATATATATATATATATATATATGGACGTTGAAAAACACAATTAAGTATTCATGAACGTTTTGATTTCATTATAAGACTTAATGATGGGGATTGTCTGAAGAAAAAAATACGAGTATAAAATGTTTTAAATACGAGGTGGTAGCGAGTGTTTAAAACATTAAGGTGTTGTATTTTTTTTATTAAGTATAATAATAAAGACGACCCTTAATGAATACATGAACATTATTTTTGGTGTTCTTTTTTCAATTTCCATTACGTCGGAACACTTTTTCCATTCATTATTATATATATATATATATATATATATATATATATATATATATATATATATATATATATGCACATAGTGTATTATAGACGAAATCAAGATGACTCAATATAAGAACACGATTATCATCTCAGTAGTAATTCTGATTCTCCCAGTCTGCTGTCTTGCATTCCAAGTCAACTGGTCTTTCTGTAATAAACTGTTCTAAAAATGAAACACGAGCCCATGCTCATTAGGCCAGGTTGAATAGTAACACTCAGCCGAATAATGGGAAAGTGTCAATTACTATAAAGAATCACTACAGAAAAACATATTTTCCAAAATGTTGGCTTTATTTGAGGAAATGAACTTAAAGTGCAAAATAATCTGGAATTCTGTTAAAGTAAAAGTGTTACTTAATAATGTTAGCCGGTAAAATTGAGACCACGAATTAAAGCCAACAAATGTAGTAAAAAAAATGAAATATGTAATAGTATAGTGTTATGTGCAATATTCATACTGTTTTAAATAAATCGAACAATAGTTATGAAAACATGAACTATGTAATAGTATAGTGTTATATGCAATATTAATACTGTTCTAAATAAATCGAACAATAATTAATAAAAAATGAAATGTTGTAGAATATTTTATCTAACATACACATTATGATTTTAAAAAAACTTGTCAAACTTGTATCATAGGAATTATTTCTCTGTGGATTTATATTGAAAACAAAGTGTATCTTCATGACACATCGTTCAATAATAAAAACAATTTAATATATCGTTATTTAAAATTAAAATAGACTTAATTATTTAAAATTATATATATATATATACTTGTAATTATATTTCATCTGAAAGGTTATCGGTTATTTTTATGATCTAATATTGTTCATGATTTACATTTTCAAATCTGACAAGAAGCAGATATATTTTTTATTTAGTTTTTATTAAGTTTTTATTTAGTTTTCACTTTCAAATCACTATATATAGAGAGCTATTTAAATTAAAATTGTGTTTTCTAACTCAAATTATCGCCTAATTTTAGCCCAGGGTTGTACATATTTCTTGTTTATAACACAAATATAATTACCTGTTTGTTCAACCTTTAAAAATGTTTTCACTTTTCCATCTTAATAAATGAAGTTAAACACAAAATGACGGAGCTGACGATCGTAATGGGAACGAGATCATTTCCAATTTTTTTTATTGTAGTAATTTTTTATTTGTATTTAATTCATTCATTATATTTTAATTAAACAAAATTACAACCTTTTGCTTTTTTGAATATTGAAATTGATGTATTTTCGAACCAATTTATAGTGTAAATGTCTCAACATCGAGGATATTTAAGTACATTTATGTAGACGAGCTTTTTGCCATTTCCTCTAATAACTGTGCAAGTAGAACTCTAAGTTTTGGTATTCGTATTTCTCATACATATAAAAAGCTTTCCCTGCTAGAAGTAGGTTCTTGTTTTTCAAGTGAAAAATCGACTTTGTTCATGATAGTTCACCCCTAACAAGGCAGAACACCACTGTAGACGTAAGGGACTACAAAGAATTAGGGAGTAAGTTTTGGGGGTCATCATAAGTTGTGAGCTGTGCAGCGAGATGTCAGTTTACATTAGTTTTACTTTCTGCATGTCACTAGAGTCGGGGAAACATAGCCCAGGGAGGGAGTTCCAAATGCCGACAGTACGAGGAAATACACTATTGAAGTAGAAAGTTATCTACAATCTAGGAAACTCCACAGTCAATAGATGGGGCTTAGCTAATTGTCAAGTATTTTTAGTGTATTTACGTCGAGGGGGGGGGGGCACCAGGGCATCAAGTTAATCGGATCACAATCCATAGAAGTACTTGTAAAACAGGCACAATGATGCTACATTGCGGCGATGGGGCAGAGGCTGGAGCTTAGTAGATAGTGAAGGACCTAGTTAATTTGCGTCTTTTGATGTGTGGTCTTGTCTAAGAAGGAGAGACACCTAGATAATGCACAGGCCAATATGTGGCAACAATAATCCATGCATGGGAGGATGCTGGCTTTGAAGCATAGGATAATGTCATGTGTGAGGATTTTACAAGCTCGGTGGAGTGAACCACCTTTCTTTGCAGCAGCCTTGGCAATGTATTATATGTATGTGTTCCAATTCATTTTACCTGTGAATGTAATGCCGACAAGTTTGAATGGTGGACTCTCAGGTATGGTGTTATTTGCTATGGACATCGGTTGTTGAAGAGGTTTCTTTAAGTTATTGAAGGAAACTGGCTTTGTCTTTGCGGACTAAAATGTTACCATGCATTTATAACCCCATTCAATTACAGACTGTGCATCACTTTCTGTTGTAGACCCGTGCAAGGGGTCACACAGAAATAAACCACAAATAGTGACAAGGTTAAAATATAGCAATGTATTTATCATAAAGCAATACAGAACGCCCATAATGTGGTAGGAGATGAACGGGTTCATAACATGCGGTAAAACATGGTATGAAAATATCTCCTGAGTCTCTGCAACTAATGGTATTTATTATACCTGGTTGATACCATCAGTTCTCCAATAGGGGTTATTTATACCCCACAACACTTTCTAAGGATTCAGCCATTGTCTCGGATATGTATGCGTCCGTTTGGCTCACATAACGAGAGTAGAGCGTGGTGTTGTCAGCTAATATACTACTCTCAGGTTGTTTATGAACATTAGGAATAGTATAAAGCGAACGATTGATCCCTGTGGTACACCAGCATTTACACAATGTTGCTTGGATGAAAGGGCATCGCGGAACAACCTATATCTTTCTTTTGTGTTAGGAAGGATTTAATTATATTAAATATTCGTTCAGTAATATCATGTGCTACTTTTCAATACACCAGCTAGAATCGATACTTACCAAGCGACCGAAGCATAAGCCGTGTATAGACACGTTAGACTACGATGAAGTCTAGAAAAGAGGAAGAGAGCAAACCGAAAACTGACGCCATATTTCTCACATTCGCCTCCGACGTCAACCTCTCCCGACCCGGACGTTGTAACACAAAAAACTTGCACTCCTCCCTTACATTTCTAAAAATAGGGAAATTCAACACAAACAAGATTCGCACGTTTAGCTAATAATAACGAGGGCTTAAAGCCAGTGTTTTCCTTTTAACTTGCTGAGAATCTTATCGGTAGGAAAGTTGAGATGTAAATGTTTACTTAAACTGTTCTGTGATATTTTATGATTTTATATTTACAACTGAAATAAGTTAAAATTTTTCGTCAACTAATGAACGAAAAAAATACTTCAAAAGATAATTAGTAAAATTACGCGTCACTTAAATGGGTTCTCTAAAATTGAAACCATTTTTCAGACACTTAGTGTGTTATACAACTAATACTAGTACAGCTCTTTTGGACTACTTTCACGAATTCAAATAGTTACACATATTATCGCATTAACAACGGAACACAATGTTCACTTATCTTCTGTTTTAATAACAATAATACTATAGTAAAAATATTTTTTAAACAAATAAATTAAATAGTTTTGCGTTTTTATGTACTTTATTTTCGATATGTGTTAATTTATCCGGTCTGGTGCAAAATATGATTACAACGCTCAGTAAATAACATATTTTACATACGTAAAATAGAATTGAATTATTATATGTATTTCTATGCTTATATTTTGTAGACACTAAATAGAATTTAATGAGAAATTAGTTGCGAAAATAATAATTAATGTACAAATGTAGTTGAACATACGAACGAAATCGATTTTATATCAAATTTTATATATTTAAACTCTTAAAATATATCTTTAATTATTTGAAGCTTCAGTTCAACAAGTAAAATAACATCAGAAATTGAATTTATTATACTGAATGTCTTGGAATTTGACTTTTGAATAGTGCTGAAAAAATGTCGAGTAAATTTCTGAATACAAAATCAATATGAACCTATTCAAAATCAGGTTTGAGAATTACTCATTTATTTAATTTATAGTATGCAACAGACATATGATATTGCTTTTTTTATGAAATTCTGCTTACTATTTATTTTCCTTGTATTACTATTTTAAGTTAATTTTACTCGAATATTATCTCCATGTACATTTCCGTATGAAACAGTCCAATTATAAAGGTCGTAGTGTGCGATGGTTGACAATAATGTGCATCTAAGTTACTCATATCTATATAATGTAACTAGAAATGAATGAAACACACATAATTCGAATTACACATGATAACAGGGAATACTTTTATGACTGAAATATTTATTCTCAGTACAAAATAATAAAAATATAAACTTGATATACTACAATTATTTTCATTTGTTGAAAAGCATGAGTCGGTTATTTATTCATAAGAGTTGATGAGGAAAACAAAACGAAAAGTTTTAACGGCGTTATTAGATTTCACATTCATATTCGTCTTGCTGCAAGGCAATTATATCGAAGAATAATAGATAAACACTCTTAACCTGCAATGGCTGGCGGATATAGAAAGTTCTACCCCAGGAGTATATATACTTACTAATAATAGAACCTTTAAAACATAACCTATAATTGAAGTCCTCCTGTTGATCACTTTTATGTCTGCTGACTTTTGTTGTATTTCTACGCGACGCATAAATAGTGTTTATTTCTCATCTCTTCCGTAGCCATTCATGGTAGCTTTATTGATAAGAGCTCTCGGAATTGAAGTGAAATGCGATTTTCCCGAGGTACGAATCGTGCGATTAGTTTAAATAATTATCTCTACACTGGTGATTCTGTAAGGATCACACGTAATAGTCTGTAGATATTAATTACACATATTTTCATCAAATAAATATATAAACATGATATGTTATCTAAAGCAACGTGTAGTGTCGAACTATAACTCATAAATGTGACGAGAACAACATGATGCGAATGTCAAAAATGGCCAACAGAAAAATAGTCGACATATAACTATAATCAAAAGAAATAACACTTACTATTTATTTTTGTGTTTTAAACTATTTTCAAGCGTTTTCATAGCATTGTAATAATCTGTACAGGTCCGATAACGTAACCGTTCCATTTTCAAGATGGCGTAAGCTCACATCCCTGAAATGGGTTTAATGAGTTGTTTGTCCTTTGGAGAAAAAACAAACAAACAAATAGTCAACAAATACTTTTCCCAAACAGTGTATCTTTACTTACTACTTCATAGAAAGAAAACAAGTACAAACATCATCAGACTTCTAAGACGGTCGGTTAACGTAATATATTTGACCAAACATTTTAATTGAAATAAATAAAGCTTTAAAATACTTTACAACACTAAAAATAAAACAAGTAGGTAGAATAGTAAATGTTATTGCCTTTGGTAACAGTTATTTGTTGACTGTTTTGCGCTTCCTTTCTTTCTGTTGATAATTCTCTACAATCGCTACAAGAAAAATGTATATTGGTCAAATAAAAGAATGATATAGTATTTAATAATTAAAAAGTGTTATTTGGTATGTTCTGCTTTTATTATTAACGACGGAAAAATAAAAATAAAAATACTTAATGACGATTTTAAAATGTATATCAATCTAGTTTATTTGTAATTTAAAAATTAGCATCAAATGTTAATAAGTGCAGACCTCTCTTAAAATGAGCATCTACTTTGGAGTAATTCCAACTTATCAGTAGAGTGAAGACATATATTTTTAAGCATAACCCTAAGTTCGACTGGCAAGGTCGTACACCAACAAGTAATCGCTTACAAAAGTGTGCCCTCATAATAACGCAGAGATTTCATCTTCAAGAATAGCTAAACAAACAGTTCATCTCGCTATCGCTTCGCAAAGTAAGTAACGGTTCAGAGAGAATAGCGTAAAGTAAGTCCAACTTATTTAGGACAACAATATGACTATCGACCGCACACACAAACATGTGTCGTCCCAATTGTATTATCATCGCTCCTCCCTTTTCCAGCAATACAATTAGGGTTTCGTGCCGAAGTTAAATATATTTCACTCATAGGTTTCTTGTAAAAACGGGGTAAACAGGTTTCTATTTATTCATGAAATATATAAATGTTCATATTTTGGTAATTTCGATAAAAATGTATTTCTCTTTTAAATATAAAATAGATTCTTAGAAAAAAGAATTTAGTTGGCTTGATCGAAACATTTTGCTTCGAGAGAGAAAGAGAGAGAGAGAAAGAGAGAGAGAGTAAGAAAAGGGTAGAAAAAGAGAGGTAATGAGGGGTAGCATCATCATCGTTGTCGTCGTCAACAACAAAAGAAAACTCCATAACCGGAATTTAGTTTCTGAATTTCAAAATAATAATTGTGAATGTTGAATATTATTGATTATATATTTGTAATTTATATTATTACTATTGCTAATATTACTATTAATATGAAGAAAAATATAAAATACATGTAATGAAAGTGGAGTACAAAATAGGAATAAATTATGATGAATATTAATTTACATGAGAGTGTTTATAAAATTATTATCTAAATGAAGCGTTTTAGTCAGTATTGTTATCGTTATTGTATTGGGTGTATATAATGTCAAGCGCCCGATTATTCGTATATTACTTTAATTATAAGAAATTCATTATAATGTTCATAAATAATCACATCTAAAAATATGAAATAATACTATGACAATCATCGTATTGTTTTTTTCTATAAAATACCAAAATGTGAAAAGCAAATTGTTTCTTTGTTTTGGTATAGAAAACACTACAAATGTCTAGCTGCCTATGTGAAGTTCTTTGCAAGTATATATATATATATATATATATATATATATATATATATATATATATATATATATATATTTCTCAATCGCAAGACCGAGTAATTAAAGACATTGTCATTTGTATTTGCGGCTTTCGTAGACGATTTAAAAGGACTTGGGGTTAAGCAATTGGAGGGGGACCTAGACAAACTGGTTTGGTTATGTTACCTCAATTCCTTCCCCCTCCCTATATACTTTCCCTTACTCTATATGTATGTATTACTCTCTTTACCTGTCATGTATTGTATTTCGTTAAAAATTGTTCACTCTCCCCCTCTTTCTATATATATATTAAATATGTTGTCACCCTGTTCCCTCTAAATATATGTCTTTAATCGTCTATTTCCCCCTCTCATTATATATGTATTATATTGCGAAAGATAGACATATGTTCTTGTATAACATTTTTCTCTGTGAGTATTTTAAATAAGGAGCATATTTTTGCTTGAGTCTCCTTAAATGAATGCGGACAACTATAATTAGTATTAATACTAGCAAGGATATGTTCCATCCGGTCGCATATTTTTATTATTTGTTTGTTTTCTTAATTGCTCAGTAAAATCACACATTCCTAAATTAAAATAAATACAACACATAATAATAAAAACTATGTTTTTAAGCCAAATTTACCCTTTACGGCGTAAAATGTAAAACTACTCATCATAAACTAAATTAAGGTCGTAAAAAGACGATAATATTTGAAGTTCTTTAAGTCGAGAATAAGGTGTACCTAAAATAAAATCAACAATTAAAAGAAATAAAATGCGGTGCCCTCGATTATGAATTAAGTTATTCAAATTCTCACTTACATAGTAATTATTTAATCAATTTAAAAATAAAAAAAAACGATTTCTTTCAATAAATTTGTGCTTAAACACATGATTTCTGATTAGTTAAAAAAGAAACGTTTTAATAAAAAACAGAAACAAATTAAGTATATCATTTTTAAGCGACTCGTACGACAAATCTCAGGGAATGTGTTTTGTATGTGTACATGTTACTAATCAAATAACGCGCCTCTGTATTGTGTCCATTTCTCTCTCTCTCTCTCTCTCTCTCTCTCGGTCTCTCTCTCTCTCTCTCTCTGCATATATATATATATATATATATATATATATATATATATATATATATATATATATATATATATATATATATATATGAGAGAGAGAAGGAGAAAAAGAATTGTAGTTTACTTGAAGCATTGCTGGAAATAGTAAAAGTATGTTTTTAAAAGGCTGTGTGCAATGCAAATTCTGGGTAGGATGTAAGCTTGAAGGAGCAAACATAATACATCACATTCGACTGACTATTTATTTTTTTCTTAAAGTCTTACATAAGAGTAATTGTGGTATTACCTTTTTGTGTGTTGTTCGAATGATTATTAAAAATAATTTATTTAATTTTTCAGGAAAAGGAACTTCCCTTTGTCAAAAACAATAAACACCAGAGGAAACCTCTGTCAGTGCAGAGAATCTACCAAAATGTAACAAAATTGATGCCTGAAGACTGAGGACAGCGTAGAAGCAAGCACGTCCCGCAGAGAATAGAAATTAATAAGTGTTAAACTTATGCTATGTATATAAACGTGGTGTTCAAAAAGGTGCGTGTAGTATACGATAAATGATAGGTAGTGTATGGTGATCGATTAACTGTTAGTTTTGACTATATATTTTTTTGTTTATTTATGTTTCATTTATTGTTTTATTTGTGTCTGTGTGTTGTTTTTTTAGTATGTTTTTCGTATTTAATTGTGTTTTATATAAAGTAAAGAAATTAATCTCTCATTTAAAATATTCTAGATTTTATTAAATGTATTGATTATCATATATTACTAAAGTATTATTAATTGTGAGTTACATAAAATTATCTAATTAATGTAATATGTTACTTAATGCATGATTTTAACAGAATGTAAGGGGAATTACTCCGTCTGTTATTCGGGACTTTAATGCGAATTAATTCATAGATTCAGTCGGTAAAAGTTTTTGTATTAAGCTATCATTTATATATATATATATATATATATATATATATATATATATATATATATTATTGTGTATTTATATATTTACTTATTTATTCTTAATTTTGAATCTTGTTTTTCTCTCTCTCTCTCTCTCTCTCTCTCTCTATATATATATATATATATATATATACATACATACATATACATGCAAACATACATACCCACATATCCACACGCATATATATATATATGTATTATAGTTTATTTATTTTTTTATTCTTTATTTTTCATCTTGTGTTTGTTTCTTTATTTAGTGTTTTTTCATTTATTTATTTATTTATTTAAATTATATATATATATGTATTTACTTATTTATTCTGTATTTTTATTTTATTCCTGTTTTTATTTTTTTATTCATGTGTTCTTTACCAGATATATAGACGCCACTCTAATTCTCGCCCCCTCTCACGACGAAGCCACTCAAATATTTAACATCTTCAACAACACCGACCCCCACATACAATTCATCATAGAACACCACAACGATTCTGGTTCACCCTCTTTCCTTGTCTTCAACCTTAATATAACCGAAGACGGCTCTATACATACCCACTTCTATAGGAAACCTGCTCTCAAAAACCTATTTATACACTTTTAGTCTGCCTTGCTCAGAACATTCAAGTTAAGCTATGCCCATATTGAAATCACTCTCATACAAAACAAATGCTCTTCTGCTGCTGACAAAATAACACATATTAAAAACTTCTATCAAACCCTCCAATCTAATAACCACTCCGCTCCCACCATACCCAACTAAATAATACCAACTCCCTTTCTTTAGTGATACAATAACCACCTCCATCCGCAAAGCTATACACAAATAACACCTTGATATCAAACTAACCTACCTAGGCACTACCTTACGCCAACACTTATCTAAGAAACCTATTAACCACACACCCAAACCCTGCTCTGTGACCAATTGCCCTATCCCTAACACTAATCTATGCAATCGCACAACTATGTATATAAACTCCAGTGCACTGTATGCAACAAGTTCTACATCGGAAAAACAACAAGACCACTACACCTGCGCACTGAAGAGCACATGTACACCCGCATATCCCCTTTCCACAAACACACAGCGATATGCTCGAATACTCAACGTAATATTCACGTCTCCATCCTAGCGTCGGTCAGAAACATTGGGGCCATAAGAATGACATACTTAATCATCATCTCCAGATTAAACCCCTGACTCAATCAGCGTCACGAGATCCACTCACCATTCATTCTATAATAATCTACCATCTCATTAAGTTCCATTTCCACCATTTCACTCATTACTTGCCTCCTATATTAAGTCATCACACACCCAAACAATGAAATAGGCCCCTCCTTATATAAACATCCATCTGAAAACCCATTCCGCCACACGGGAATAACTACCCCTAACAACCAAAAATCATAATCCACCTACTCCGCCACCTCACAAAAATAATTCACCGCATAACCTGGCATTATTAATTTATTAAGTAAAATACATATAAAATGTATAAAAATTACACACACATAAAAAATCATAAATAAAGAAATAAAAACAGGAATAAAAAGAAAAATAAAGAATACATAATTAAATAAATATATATATATATATATATATATATATATATATATATATAAATTAAATAGATGAATAAATAAATGAAAACAATCCACAAAATAAAGAAATAAATACAAGATGAAAAATAAAAAATAAATAAATACACCAGAATACATATTTATGCGTGGGTATATGTATGGCTATATGTATATATATATATATATATATATATATATATATATATATATATATATATATATATATGTGTATATATATGTGCGTGTGTGTATATATATATATATATATATATATATATATAAACAAGATGAAAAATAAACAATAACTAAATATATAAACAATAATACATATACACCCACATATATATATATGTATATATATATGCATATATGTATATATGTATATATATATATATAAATTATTGACATATATACACACCCATATATATACACATATATATATATATGTATATATATATATATATATATATATATATATATATATATATATATATAAAAGTAGATATTTACCGAGAATACAAATTGAATAAAATGTAATATATATTAAATCATTGTTATTTCGAAATAATAGTTATATATAAACCACAATGATGTTCATTATGTAAACCACGATTTTTCAACAAAAATAGTGTTATAGTGAGAGGTAGTTCTACAAATATTATACTATGATACCCACATCTAGAAAAAGTAAAAACGATATAAAACAATGTAAATTACACAACAGCAAAAAAGATCACCGTTGGAAAAACGTATAAAGTTTGTATAAACAAATCCGAGGATTTAACATGGGGTACGTTTCGTATTATTCGTTGTAATGTTGCAGATATTCGGAGTTGTAGAGTTTTCAAATTCAGGTCCAAGAAAAAATATTTAAAAAAACAAAACGAATTCGTTTATTTAAAATCTTAAAAATACCGATAATTATATTATTTAAATATTAACTCTTTTTGTATATACATTTATTACTAAATTAGTTGTTTAATATTAATTTTGTTTCATAAAATGAAACATCTATTTATAATAATAATTTATTTTTTACTTTCTAATATATTTCACTGATTTTATTGATATAACTAATAATTGCTTTTATTTTCGTTGCAAATTAAGCCTTATACACCATATTCAATGTTTAAACATATCGATATTATATAGATATATATATATATATATAATGTATATATATATATATATATATAAATATAAATATATAGTCGAGATTTTGTCCATAGAGCTTACTTTAAAAAAGTCACAGTTGTTATGAGTTAATTCTCAATAACATGTATTCCTTTATTTTATTCTAAACGTGAATTTAAAAAAAAAGTTTTTTGACCACATATATGCATATATGTGACGGCTGCTACTTTATTAAAAGTCCAGCATCCATAACAAATTCAATATACGGAACATACGAATGATTCTAATAATCGCAGGAATTTTTTATTCAGAAAAAAAGGGACTGTTTGTGGAATAGGAAAGTATGTGAGTATGCACATGGCCTTTTGGAATCTGTTCAAGACTTGGTGTATGTATATATGTCAGTAGGGGTCTTATAATAATACTGAATGGTATATGCTCACATCGTAGATATGTACACAGGTAGGTTATCTTGCTATTATTGGTGCATTTATGTATATCTTTAACTACTACTATATCGTGCTGATTTTACTCTAGCTACTCGAATTTTAATGAAGTCGCAGCATAAAATGTATGACATATGTAGCCAAAAATATAT
Source organism: Sepiola atlantica (assembly GCA_963556195.1). Taxonomy (NCBI): domain Eukaryota; kingdom Metazoa; phylum Mollusca; class Cephalopoda; order Sepiida; family Sepiolidae; genus Sepiola; species Sepiola atlantica. The sequence goes on from OY744540.1 coordinate 50,120,301, forward strand.
GTATAATAAAGATGCACACAATATATGTATATATATATATATATATACAAATAATTAGTATATCATCTATACAAATACATTATCCTAAGCTGAAATTATATATTGTGTATAAATGTTCAGTATTTACTTTAACAGTGCTGAGATACGTGAGTAGTGCTCAGTAGTAAAGTATCAACATATATTAATGGAAATAAAGCTACACAGAAACGCCTGCCTTTCCTACCTCTAGCGAATTGTCAGGCTACTTTTCTAGCGATTTTCTGCGGGAATGATACGCAGACGTCTCTGTGTAGCATAATTCCGTAAATATACATTTATACTGTACTATATATATATATATATATATATATATATATATATATATATATATGTGTATATATATATATATATATATATATATATATATATATATATATATATATATGTATATATATATATATATATATATATATAATGTGTATGTGTGCGGAACTTTCTATTATATATTACAAGTGTTAACTATTATATTTGTTATGACTATTTTTATTTCATGTTTGTTTTTTCGTTTTTGTTTTCTTTTGAGAATGATGTATTACAAGGTGCAACGCGATAGTTAAAATAGCAATACGACAGTTATCTCTGTATTTGTTGATATATAATTCAATTATATGTCAAGAAATACAAGTTAATACTACGATTAACTGTTAACAAGCGATCTGGGTTACAACTTAGATCCAGTGAAGATCGAACTCAGAACCTACGGTTTACATGACCATGATTCTAATCCCATTGTTTGCTGCTTATTCAGGTGCTCCGTTTACCTTATTTTGTGATTATTTGTACTTTGGTTTTCCTTATTTTGTGATGATTTTTTCTTTGGTTTACATTATTTTCTGATAATTTGGACTTTGGCTTACTTTATTCTGAGATTATTAGTAGTTTAGTGTACCTTATTTTGTTATGATTTGGACTATGGTTTACTTTATTTACTGATGATTGGTACTTTGGTTTACCTTTTTTGTGATGATGTGTACTTTGTTTTCATTTATTTTCTGATGATTCGGACTTTATTTCGTTATGATCTTGACTTTGCCCTTATGTTGTGATGTCTTTGACGTTGGCTTACCTTATTTTGTGAAGATTTGGACTTTGGTTTACCTTATTTTGTGATGTCTTGGACTTTGGCTTACCTTATTTCGTTATTATCTTTACTTTCATTTACCTAATTTTCAGATGTCTTGAACTTTGGCTTACTTGATATTGTGATGAATATGACTTGGGCTTACCTTATTTTGAGCTGATTTGGACTTAGGTTTACCTTATTTTGTGATGATTGGTTCTTAGGTTTAACTTATTTTGTTATAATTTGGACTTTCGCTTACCTTATTTTTGTGATGATGCATAATTTTGTTTACCTTATTTTGTTCTGATTTTACCTTTTGCTGTGATGATTTGTACTTTGGTTTACTTTATTTTGTGAAGATTTTGACTTTGGCTTTACTTATTTTGTGATGATGTGTACTTTGGTTGACCTTATTGTCTTATGATTTTGACTTTGTTTTACCTTATTTTGTGATGACTGATACTTTGTCTAACTTTTTTGTGATGATTTGTGCTTATTTTTACCATATGTTTTGATGATTTGGACTTTGGTTTACCTTATTGTGTGATTATGTGTACTTTGCTTTTCCATTATTTTTTTATGATTTTGACTGGGTTTTACTTTATTTTGTGATTATTTGTACTTTATTCTGTGAGGATTTCGATATACCTTATTTTGTGATAATTTGTATAATGATTTACCTTATTTTGTGACGATTTTGACTTTGGATTACCTTGTTGTGTGATCATTTGTACTTTCGCCAAGCTTATTTTGTGAGAATTTTTACTTTTGTTTACATTTTAGTGATGATTGGGATTCATGCTTACCTTATTCTCTGATGATTTTGACTTTTGCTTACCTTATTTTGTGATGATGTTTACTTTGGTTTACCTTATTTTGTAATTATTTTGACTTTGGTTTACCTTATTCCGTGATGATGTGCACATTGCTTTACCTTATCTTGTGATGATTTGGACTTTGGCCTTTCTTATTTTGTTATGATTTGGACTTTGGCTTACCTTATTTTCTGATTATCTGTACCTTATTTAGTTATGGTTTTGACTGTGGTTTACCTTATTTTGTGAGGATGTGTACTTTGTTTTACTTTTTGTTGTGATGATTTGGACTTTGGGTTACCTGTTATTGTGATGATGTGTACTTTGTTTTACTTTTTGTTGTAATGATTTGGACTTTGGGTTACCTGTTTTTGTGATAATGTGTACTTTGTTTTACTTTTTGTTGTGATGATTTAGACTTTGGGTTACCTGTTATTGTGATGATGTGTACTTTGTTTTACTTTTTGTTATGATGATTTGGACTTTGGGTTACCTGTTTTTGTGATGATGTGTACTTTGTTTTACTTTTTGTTGTGATGATTTGGACTTTGGGTTACCTGTTTTTGTGATGATGTGTACTTTGTTTTACTTTTAGTTTTGATGATTTGTACTTTGATTTACCTGTTTTTGTAATGATGTGTACTTTGTTTTACTTTTTGTTGTGATGAGTTGGACTTTGGGTTACCTGTTTTTGTGATGATGTGTACCTTGGTTTAGTTTGTTTTGGGGAGTATTTTTTTTTTTGGTTTCCCTTATTTTGTTTTGTTTTTTTTAACTTTGTTTTCCTCTTATTCTGTAATGATTTGTACTTTGGTTTACCTTTTTTGTGATGAGTTCGACTTTGGTTAACTTTTTTTGTGATAATGTGTACTTTGGTTTACCTTTTCTGTGATGATTTGTACTTTTGTTTATTTTATTTTGTAATGATGTGTACTTTGGTTTATCTTATTTTGTGTTGGGTGTGTAGAAGGCTTTTACGTGTTTTATTGCAACATTCAGAAATAACTTCAAAACATTAAAACTACACATATAATATTTTTTGTAGTGACATATATTTAATAAGCACACCTTACAACTGAGAAGCTTAACTATTTTTAAGCAATTGAATCATAAAAGGAATGATTTTAAATAGTTTGAAACGATATAGACACGCAACGAGTATAATGTTTTCTTGAGATTGTGAAATTAAAATATGACCGAAAACGAAATATATTTTCGAAACAAAGTGTACAGAGTTAAATAGTACCCGATAAAAATGTGTGATATTCAGCCTAACTAGTGATATTACCAAAAACAAATTTACAAGTCACGTTATATTAAGCCTCTCCCTTTCGCATGATTTCCTCAACGGATACGGGAAAAAATAAATTAACATTTTTCTACGTTCAGTTACAGTGTTAGTTTTTTTAATACAACATGACCGTGTGTAAAATGCTTTTTTTCGAAAGACAAGAACAGGATCAGATTAAAGTATACTTTCTGAAAAGTCATCGAATCCGGGCGCTATAATGAAAATGCTTAAAGGCATGCGTAAAATAAGAACTTTACAAGCTAGCAACAAAGTTGATGATTTACATTTCTGATATGATAACATAGTCAACAGAAAAATTAATTAATACACTATAGTGTACCTGAGATTCGCTGTCTTATATTGTTCTGTTTTAAGTGTAAAACGGCACATAATGAGTGTGCAATTATACAACTTATTTTGCACAATAGATAGTTAAATATGGCAAGTAAATAATTAGTATAAAATATCAATATATAAGCGAGTATTATATTTGAAATATAATATATTTGTACGTGTTACCGAAGAAAAGGAAAATGTAGTTTATATGAATATTTTACAGCTTAGCAAACGACACGCAGGTACATATGTATCTCATTAAATATTTATAATGCTTGCATTTACAACATTGTAAATAAGAAAGAGCTACCTCCCAGTACTGTATTTATGACAGAACGAGATATATAATGTTAGACAAAGATATATATTTTAGATAACTCTCTTCCATTTCCCCCATCTTACCGATTTAATAGACGTTCTGATCACGTTACTTTATATATATGTATGTTGCATACACACACATATAATACAATATACAATTATGTGTATTCGTATTTGCATGCGTATACCAGTTGTTTATGATCATTCAGATTGTACCATATTTTATTTTTCACGTTTTCCACCAGGAAAAAAAGCTAGTACATCTTCAAGTACACCTATAGCCATTATTCAATGTAGTCTCATATTAAAATTCAATTTACTCTGTTCAAAAGTACGTTTTTGGAAACACAGATAAGAACAAATACACATGCTTTTCTATGGCGTATATCAGATAGGACGTTCGCTTTTCTGAACACCTGGCCATTTTAATTACAGGATTTATCTCATATGCGAAGCAGACAAAAAGTAGATGGATCTTTATCTTTGCAAGTAATGTTGAAGACTTTCCGTTATTTGCATTCGATTAAGAAAGTTTCCAATTTGTATATATCATGAAAAATACCGTTTTCCTACTATTGTGTATGCCTCATATGTAGAAATAAACTATAGTACACACACACACACACACACACACACACACACACACATATATATATATATATATATATATATATATATATATATATAGTTTGTGTGAATAATCTTAGGGGAATATAAATATTTACAAAAAGTGTAAATTAAACTTTACACTGCTAATAGCGTTAACCATATAGTTTTATATTAGTAAAATGACAAAGTTGTATCTGTAAACAAATTGCATACGATGCTAACAACTAATTCATACAAACGAGCAATGATTATTAGTCATTGACTAATATGAACACCACCTGAAGATATTTACACAGTGTTAGATATGTTAACTTGTATGTGTGTTTGTTTATTGAAAATATCTGGACTGATTTAAAAAAAGATCAACTTTTTCACACATAAATTTACATCAATATATTAAATGATAGTTTGTGTCTGCGTTTCCACTTGCCATAACTATGCACGACATGCCATAGTGAAGCACACACCGAGTTCAAACCGGCACCCAACTTTTGACCATTCACAATCAGTATATATTAAGAATGACATAAATTAATGCACACGATATTTTTCGAAGTTCAATTTATTAATATGCATGCATACATTATTATTTGACCGGGTTATATTTATGATGCTGATGCATTAGAGCCAGTAGATTATGGTAGTACATTTTTCCATGTTATTCGCTTATATTGTTTTTATGTTATCTACCAGATTAAAGGTAGAGAATGAATATATTCTGATAGCTGTAAATTATTCCTATAGGTCAACAATAGTTTTCCCGTAGTGGAACAACTGGTAACCATCTCGTAGTAATAATGATTCTGAATTTGCCTTCGTAAAGAGGCTAGGAAAAAGGATTATCTCCAACATAAAGCTCTTATTGTGGGGAGTATTTTAAATGTTTTGGTGGAGTAACCAAATTCGAAAGAAAGTACTGACATAATTCTTTAAGTACTTTAGTTTCTATCTTTGCGGAGTAAAATGTTTCTACACAACAAAACCAATCTGACGACTACTACTACTACCCTCATTGTAAAACAAGCAAATAGAGACAATATTTGTCAATGTTTCCTTTTCCTCGAAACAGGGGTATGTTTATTGCATATTGGCTGAGAGTCAACGGAATTATACACGTATTGATTTTCCCATCTAGAGTGCCATGTTTTGGGGCACTGCATTTTAAAAAACATTGAACACCGATCTTGAGTCTAACTTTTCGCGTGTGCGAAGGCAAGTAAATAAAGATAACACAAAACATTGCTCCTTCTTTTCTAAGTTTGTAACCGAATTTATTGCCAATCGTAAAAGCCCTCTCATTAGTTAGCAAGTGATGACCAGATTATTCAGGAAGTGTTTGGAGTGACTATTGAATCTTTGGATGCAAATTAAAAACCGACGTTATAAAATTAAATAGAAGTTTTAAAGACATTTTCATTTAACTACTTCGTTTATTATGTGACTAATATTTATTGTTCAACTTTAATGCAAATCGGAAATATCTCAATATGTAAGTTCCGGATTGTGCGCGTTTTTTTACCCTCGCAAGCCTTTACAATTCCCGGAGGAAATTAACATTTTGGGAACACAACTTAATTGGTCTCTTATAGGTTACATACACAATCACTCAATGTAATGACACGGTCATGACACCTAAATGACGCCAGTAATAGAACACTCATATAATTTCTCAAGAGGTATCAATGTCAAATCGTATATGTTAATATGTGAGCCCGATCCGATAATTGGTTTACAAATTACACTTATTTAAGTGTTTCAAATTTTCTAAATCATAGCCACATTTGATTTTTTGTGTATTTAAAAACATTGCTTTTTAATGGGCATAGTTTATAGTTTAAGCAAATCAATTGCAGTATAAGTGGTATACTTACTTTTTTGCATTTCATTATTTGAAGTACATTTTTATTTTACCAAATAAATATTCAGAATTCTAGTCCAAGATCAATTAAAATTAATTCCTTGAACAGAACAGTTTTGCACTATGTTTATATCACCAAACAAAGCTGAAAATTAAGATAAAATGAAACTAAAGCATGTGCCTAGATTTCCCATAACAATTTTTATAACATTTACTTTCAAGATATTTTTCTAGAAACTTTGGAAAATTTAAGACTTTAACTTAAAGGATTTTCTAAGAGAAATTGAATAGCTTAGAATTTTGCTTAATTAAGGCCTAATAATTATGAATAAGATTCAATGCCAATCTGAAATATGTTTAGTTTTAAATGGGAGTCCGTGCATTTAAAAGTGATTTAATACACCCCAAAGAAACTGAACGCTGAGGAATATTCTTGATTGATTAATAATACCTATAGTTAACATTTCATGAAAATTGGTTTCATTTAAATATTCAAAAAAGACTGCAACCGCATCCACCCCTTTAGATGAACCTAGATTAAACTAAATATATCCCACATAGCGGCATATTACGCTTAGTAGCTGCATTAAAAAATTGATAATAATCAGTGCTTTATTTTAGTACTGAGTGTTGTGCATACCCATATATAAACATATGTGTATATACATAGAGGTGATCATTGTTATAAAGTAACGTGCCTCAAAATTGTACTCATTACACATTTGTATTTGTTGCTTTTTTGTCTAAATTAATAATGACTAGCGGGACCCTGTGGAAATTCCACAGTGTTTTCTACATCAATCTGTATAATTTACTGTTAATAATATTATCCGGTGGCTAGAAATATGCACATATTTTACTCACAAAAATTTTGCGTGACGGAATGGAAGTATATATATTTATTTATATTACTCGGTTGCCGGGCAAAAGCTGTCTCTTCACTAAATCTTCTTAAATAGGGGTGTCAGATCGTGACACACAAAATAAATAACACACACTCTATCGTATTAATATATAAATAATAATAATAATAATAATAATAATAATAATAAGAAGAAGAAGAAGAAGAAGAAGAAGAAGAAGAAGAAATTTTAAATATTAAAAAATAAAATAAATAAATAAATAAATACATACTGTAAGCCTGAAACCGGCCCATTTGGTAAGCGTTTCCGCTAATGAAACGGGATACCAGAGTTCTATCCTCGGTTGAGTCATAGCAAAGACTAAAACAAACATTGCTAAAACTCTCAGTATTATAAGGTCAGGATCAAGGACAATGAAGCAGTTCTGGGGAAAGAGTGGCGCCCTCCCCTACATCTCGGGTTAGCCGCTAATGTAAAGAGATCCTCTACTGTAATCGGACAATTTAGCCTTTTATAAAGTCTGAAATTAGCGACCACCTCACCTAAAATAAGCGAACGCCATTTTTGTTTAACGAATTTGACAATATAACGAGATAAATATTTGAAATAAAAAAATTATTTATCAGATGTTAACTATACAATATCATTGCCCTTGTCTTATTTTTACGTATCTATTTGGTATTTTGTTACATTGGGACCCGGGCTAACTTTGACCCTGACCCTAACTTTAACCCTAACCCCCAATGACCCTTAACTTTATAGGTAACCCTACCCTTTCCCTGACCCTAACTCTAACGACGGGGTCAAAGTTAGCGCGGGTCCCAATCTAACAAAGCATGATCTATTTGTTAGTAAGTTACGCTTGTTTTATTATGAGCACCCCTCGGATAAGAGTGAAATATTTAAAAAAATTAATAATTTGCATTCAAATAACGCTTGTACGATGGACACTACTAAAAAGGGTTGATATACCGTAAAAACTGGCAGGCTTCCGAAATAAAACGAAATTATGCTTGTTACTTTTTTTTTCGATTAGATTTTCTTTTTTATTTTGCTTTGAATCACGACTTTCCTCACTTTCGTTTTTGTTAAATTTTTTTTTACTTTTTGCGATTTATTTATTTGTTTTTATTGCGTTTTCACTTTTCACTTACGTTTATTCTCTCTCTCTCTCTCGCTCTCTCTCTCTCTTTCTCTATCTTCTCCCTCTATCTCTCTCTTACGAACACAAACGTTCTCTTTCTTTCGTACGCGCTCTCTGTGTTTCACTAAAAAAAAAGGAATTCCACAGTGTTGTCTACATCAATCTGTATAATTTACTGTTAATAATATTATCCGGTGGCTAGAAATATGCACATATCTTATTCACCAAAATTTTGCGTGACGGGATGGAAGTATATATATTTATTATATTACTCGGTTGTCGGGGTAAAAGCTGTCTCTTCAGCAATCACTATCGGTCGCGACTCCCCTCCCCCGTTGTCAGGGGCAAAAGTAAATACTAAATCTTATTAAATGGGAGTGTCAGATCGTGACACAAAATAAGAAACTTAACTTCTCAGATGTTAACTATACAATATCATTGTCATTGTCTTATTTTTTACGTCTCTATTTGGTAGTTTGTTACATTGGGACCTGGGCTAACTTTGGCCCTGACCCTAACTTTAACCCTAACCCCCAATGACCCTGAACTTTATAGCTAACCCTAACCCCTCACTGAACCTAACCCTATCGACGGGGTCAAAGTTAGCGCGGGTCCTAATGTAACAAAGCACCTTCTATTTGTTAGTAAGTTTACTTTTTGAGATTTATTTATTTGTTTTTATTGCGTTTTCACTCTTTCTCTATTCCCCCCCCTCCCTCTCTTACGAACACACACTCTCTCTTTCTTTCGACCACGCTCTCGGTGTTTCACTGAGAAAAAAAACAAAAAAAAAACATTGCTTATTGTCCGTTCAAAACATTTAAAAAATAAATACTGATCCCTTACCATCCAAAAATAATAAATAAATGTTTTAACACTTTAAGAAGTGGTGCAAATAAAAAATAAATACTTAGTTCAAACTATCATTGAAAAAAAAACATTGCTTAACGTCCGTTCAAAAAACAAAACAAAAAAAAAGAATAATAGACATGCCCTAAAAACGCCAAAATAAAAAACAAAAAATAGTTTTAAGTTTTAAGCAACACAAAAAAGTACTTTTTGACCAGGTGATTAAAAAAAATGTATTATTTCTTCCCCATCCCCTCGAAATGTAGAAAAAAAATCGTAGCGGTTGGTTGGGATCGAACTATAAACCAGTCGGGCCAAAGACAAAATTACAACATCGCTTACCGTTGCGCTAAAGGGAAATAGTTAAAATATGATTATGATGCAACAATTAGACTAATTAAATGTTGTTAATAATCTAGGTACGGCACGCATGCGCAGAGTGTTTGCCGGAAGCGTGACACACGTACGTACACCTTAGCGTATTAATATATAGATACTATACTGTCAGTAAGTGAGAAAATGTAACAACCCTGACACATGAAATATACTAAATACATATTTTTACTAATTTATGTTACGCAACCGTATATGATTCGCCCTTCTCCCTCTAATTGGCACTGACTTATTTATTCATCACTGAGAAAGTCAAACATAATATACGGTTTGATTTCCAAAAGCTCCCCAGATATTATTCGACGATCTTTTCGAGTGGGGATATTGTTATTCAAAATATTTGGATTATTCGAACTTTTTGCCACTACTTTTGGAGCTGTTATTCCACGAAACTATAAGCAGTATGCTCCAATACCATGATTAGAGTAAGGGTTAGGGTTAGGGTTAGGGTTAGGGTTCGGATCTTGTTAATCGTTGTAGTTGTTCACTTTTGGTAACAATTAACTAAACTCGTTTATTTAATCGAATTATATAGATTGGTCTTTTTTCGCTCTCTATTTATTTAAAACATCTAGTGTCAATATAGTTTTTGGTGATTAGATTCAAAATTAGGAAAAATAATTGTAAATATTTTAATGTGTATGACTTTCTATTGGTGAAGATTATTTGGAAATGGGTAACGCTTAAACTGGAGACACGTTGGTGTATGCTTGTTAATTATTAATGAAACGACAATTAAAGAAGAACACTCTATACAAAATTACTATACAAGAATAAACCTAACTGAGTTTGTATTAGCTGCATTAGGTTAGGAATGACTTTTTCAACTGTATTATTGTTTTCGTCAAGCATATCTGGTTAAAGACACGTTTTAATCACATTTTTGATGTTGTTTCACAAGAGATGAGAAATCTCTTGTGCGTGAGTTTGATACATTTAAATATAAACTCGTGTATGCGGTATTGAGTGAATTGCCCTCAATAAAAACCCGTAATAGACACATATGCCTAACAACAGTGGTTTTGCAATAGAGGTGTACGTTACATTAAACACAATGTAATTTATATGTTTTACTGTAACGAAGCTTATAAGTAACTTTGCATTATTTGAATGCGCCAGAATCATGAATTACGATCAATCGTTTTCTTTATGTCAGATTTAAAGTGTACCAGAAATATAATTGTCTCGTTTTAACGTATTTTCTTGATATTTGAACTGTATGAACGTCTATTTCCATAAGTTGATGAGATGAACTTTCGCCATATCCTTGTATCTATGTGTATTAGCTCATAATATTCTGCTAACAGAAAACGTTACTCATAATTTATCATAGATAATACATCAGGATAATATTTTAGGAATAATTGTGTTTACACTATGCACATTGACACAATAAAGCAAAACAGTCATCATAAAGGTTCTCCTTAGTTCTTTAAACCATTGCCACCATTTGCTTACTTCGTAAGGTTCCCACGAGTTCTCCTGATCTATAAACATCACGTCAGAATGTGCGAAATGAAATCTCTTTAATGAATAGCCAATTTCGATTTGTTTTTCAACAAAGAAAATTAAACGCAATTATAACGGAACAAATCATGGTTATTCAAGCATTTGTGGTTTAATGTTTCTATATTTATTGTACAACTAGTATAAGAAATAAGAATTGCTTCGGGCATCTGCAGGTAACGACTAAAGAGTTGAAATACATTTATTAAAATACACTTTACTAATTGAGATCTCAATGAAAATGTATATTCAGCTGAAAAAAAGTATATTAACTAGATATTGTTTCGTTACATAACATCGGTGCACTCACATATAACATGTGCCTTAAGTGCTCATGAGCTGTTGTTTATAATACAATCTGCTAACGTAAATATCTACAGGAGTAATGCAAACTATGAAATTCAACTTAATATGATTCATACAAAATCCATCAGTTCTCTTCCAGACAGTAAAATGATACTTAAAAGCATATTCTATAGTCATCTTAAACGAATCGGGTATCGTACAATAAGCCAATACATGAAAAATATCAACTTTGAAAGTAAGACATCTTAATCATATTGGGCAACATTGACTATATGTTTGAATACAGCCGTTTTAAGAATAACTAACACTGTTTCCAGAGAGCAGATCAAACAATGTTACTTCAGTCTGTTCGAGGAAATCAAGAGCCCCCTTGGAGCTATCACCAGATTTAATTACTAGAGGGCTTTTTGAGGATAGACGTTGCCCCTTTTATGACTTCTATCTTTATGTAGCTACAACTCGGTGTTCCAGGAAGTGTTTCTAAGTATTTATCATGTTTCTTTCATTACGCCAGTTGCACCTCCTACAACCGGTATACTATTTATTTTATTCAGATAATCTGTTGTTTGTAAATCATTCTTGAGGTCCTGGTATTTTGTTTTTTAACGTTTTGAGCTTTATTGAGGCTAAGTTATCAAGAACGGTTGCGTAAATAATGAGCGCATTCCTTTCAGGTTTGTTCCATATAACAATGTCTGGCTTGATGACCTGGTCTCTTATGTATCTGCCTGCCTCTATCTTCTTGCCATAGTAGACTGTGACCTTTCCGTTCGATGTTACCGGTGAAGCTTCATGAGCCAAGATGTTTGCATACCTTCCAATGGTTGTATTTACACACTTTGTTGTCGCGGGCAGTGTAAATACTATTTGCCAATAGGGGCTGGCATCCACATATTAGGTGGTTCAAGCTCTTAACCGTTGAATGACAAAACCTACACTGCCCATTTGTAGGTGTTCCCTGGCCTTGTCCAACTATCATAAGTCATTTTTAATCAAAAAGAATTATGTCACACTTGATACATTGGAATGAAGGTCCCCTGTCTATATATTGCTTGTTAACTTCATCCAGAAACATCCCTGCTCTCATGTGTTGTTCCATTCTTGTTTTCCTGTCTGTCTCCTCTTACGTATATTTCTTTCTTTTCTCTCTTGCAATCCAGGTTGCTGATTTGTCATGAACGTCGGCAGTATTCTACGCCATAGTTTTCAGAAAATGTTGTGATTGAAGAGTGTTAAGATAAGTGTTCATACTAATTTCTCACCATTTACATTTCATATTTGTTGAGCTTTTCCTGTACTGAACGATGCTTGCTATTATCGTTCGATATGCATGGTTTATTTCAGTTAGACCTAGATCGCTTTCTTTTTGTGGTAGATGTATACTGCCCATGTATTGGTTTCGCTATATAATCCTATGTAAGTATATTATCTCATAGCAGTTTACTGATATCCTGGTCTAAATATCGAGCTTATTTAAATAGTGTTCTGGCCAGACAATAATATGGATATGAGAGGGATTGCAAGCTGGTTAGTTGCAGTTATTTTGTTTTAAGAGGGTATCTCTGATTTGAGGATCTTTTTAAAGCGTTTGATGTACTTTTTCCACATTATTTCTCATCTTCTCATGTTCCACCATTACATCTTCCTATATGCTGATGTATTGGTATGTTGCATTCTTTTCTGGGTCTTCAATAAGTCTTTTAATTATCTGAAGATGTTCTGTTATGACCTCTTCCTCTTTATTATTGTGCATTTAGCGCACTGGTCCAATCCAAAGTCCATGCAGTCATCCTCTTTAAACATTTTTACATTTTACCGGAGACAGGGTGTTTTCTGCCTCTGCATATAGTTTGCAATCGTTTATAAAGAGATGATGCACACTTGTATTTTCTTAATTAATTCTGTCTCTACTGGAGCTGTAAACAGAATTGCAGGTTAAAAGACATGTCTGAGTAGATCCATTGTAATGTAGCTGAGCGGTGGTGACAAAATATCTACTTGAGAGATATCTCGCTGAATACTGAGGTTAGAGGTGTGTACTATTCCTTCTATGTTGTTTACAGAAATTGATGTTTGTCTTATTGTTATTTGTTTTTAAAGGAATGCATTTATGTTTTCGTAGGCATTGTACGGATTCGAACACCGCAATATCCAGGAGTGAGGCACACTGCAAAATACCTTTTTGTAATCGATCCATACTATTTATAGGTGTTCCTGTCGTTTTCTGCAGTTTTCCAGGATAGCATTATTAATGAGGACTTGGTCTTTTTCATCAAGTGTGTTTCTGGTATAGCATTTTTTTCATTTTAAAAGTAATCGCCATCGACCAGGTCGCATCGACGATTATACCTGTTAGCCATTTGTATGTGGTTGTAAAGCAGCATATATTCCTGTACGTGTTAGACACATTGGTCTCTATGCTCTTGTTTATAAGAGCTGCTTTGTCGACGGTGAGCCATTGTGGTTAGTTATCTTAACCACAGATGATCCTATTACATGCCTGGACATAGTGGTGGTGAAGTGCTGCCAACTTTTACAGCCAGAAATGTGAGACATTATCAATTCCTGAGGTTACATATTGCTGAACTGAGTGACTTTTTTACATGTACAGGTTCATTTGTAATTCTCAGGGCTGGTATTTTTGTGTTTCCCTAATATCTTCTTTTATTGTGTCTATCACCTTCTTGTTCTTTGTGTTGTGTTTGGTTTTGATACAATGGCTCTTAGAATACCCCTACTTCTTCCTGGGTAGGTTGGGTATTATTTTTATTTCATCTCTAATGAGATTTCAGTAGACCACTCTGGAGTTCCTCTCAAATAGATTGTTTATTAACATGGACTTAATTTTCTTCTCATTATGTTTTATAAGGGTAGACAATGCTTTTACTTTCGCTTGCTTTTCTGTTATGATATTCTAACTGGTTTGCTGATCGAAAAGGATATTTAGAATATGGTGTTTTCATTTTCTTAATGCGGTCTTATCTTGGGATTTTGGTCGATATAAAAGTAAAGTTCTGAGATGTCATTTTTCTGAAACTTAATTTTCAGGTGAATTTTTGTTCAGACGGGTTCGTTGTTTTTACATTTCTAGTTTGATTCTTTTTTGTTTGTCTTTCGGGAAAGATCTTTGTTTGGATAAGCATACTGTCCTATATGTAGCATGGTTGATTTTTGTCGAATAGGCATCCGTTGAGACCAGTCGAGCAAGGTAATTGTTCACTTTTACAACAAGATCGCTGAAAGATTTTGTCATTTTTATTTGAACCAGTCTTGAATGTATCTCGTAATAGCAGATATGTGTATTTCCGATTTTATTTGCCAACATGTTCTCCCGCTCCATCGTGTCTTCATATAATGTAAAGTAAATCCGTATGAATCAGAATAGTACAACTTTGTTGACGGGTTTGATTCTGTTGTCGGCATTCTTGCAAGACGGGCTATGTAGTGGTTGCCAACTTCCCTAACTGAATCGGACTTGACACACCCAGGTCGTCATTCCGCGTCGTGATCCACTTACCAACTGTCACCGCTCTGAGCTCCATCGATTGATGGAGTTTGAAGATAAATCGTGCTTTGGTGTATCTTCTGAGTGTGGTGATGGTTGTGTTGGTTCTATTGCAAGGCATTTATTTGGGTGGACTTTTGGGCACATAGTTTCTCGTAGTTAATATTTCTCCTGTGTGTCAGGTTTCAGGGGTGCAGTGGGTATCTGTTTCTGAAACAGGAATACAGTATGTATGGTGTTGCTGATTGGGCACATTTCCCCAGTGTGAGTAATTATATGTGAAGCTAAATTTGCTTCATTATAGATTATAGTGACAGGCAGTGTGTTGCCGATTACGCAAAGGTTGTCTTTAACATTCCTATGGAGGTCACCCTGGCAATTTTATGCTTAGAGAAAGCATTGTTTTTTAGGAAATAAAACTGTTGGCATGTTAGTTTTTCTTTTAAAATGTCCTTGTTATTGAGGCAGTGATGTTTGCAAATATTTTGCCATTCTTGGCATCTTTCTGCTAGTTTTTAATGTTTTATTTTGCCATATTCCATTGCTCATATCTACGTCCATTTTTATTCCCCGTTCCATTGGGTTTGTATACACTCGATTGTGTTGGTTTATGTGATAAACAATCGCCCGACTAACAGCTTTTTGCTTCGATTGAATCCTTTGTGTGACACAATCGAACACAAATTCTGGAATGTAGTTTTCGATATTTTTATCCCGACAGAGCAAATACATGTTTTCTCCTTCTTATCTACTTCTCGTACCGTGAGTAAGTGAATCAGTGGAGAATATTTTTTAAATGGTCCACTTAAATTGATTGATGTATTTTGCTGGAGTCCAGGGCCAGAATTGAACTCGTATGGTGGAGTACAAGCTTACTGTTGTTACTTGTGGTAACACCACTAGAAGAAGGTGCACCGTTATTTTCCTCATATATAGATACAAACTTAGAGGTCGTATTTTTATTCTGGGTGACAGCCTGACATTTTGTATTTTGTTTTCATTTTCATTTATTTTAAATATTTGGGCAGGTTTTACTTCAAATGGGAAGTATCCTCATATAAGACTCTCTTACAAACCTCGGAACAGAGATACCGTAGACACTCAAGGGCAATTTCTAGTAGACATTCAATTTGTATACAGTAGACAATGAGGTTCATCAGTGTAATCATTAATACGTATATGTTGTATAGTAGTAAAAGTTAATATTCGCAAATACATACATATACAGACATATATTTGCCCCAGATTACTTAAATCGATTCAAATATGACATATTAACTTTTTTTATCGATATTCTCATTGTCGAATGTACTGGTAGAAAACAATTGCATCAATTAAAACAATGACGATACTATTAGTAAACATAATGCATTATTTCTTAAAGTCTGCTCAGGATATTTCGGATATAGCTATTAAACTCGTAATCACTTAGTTTTCAATTTACCAAATAACAATACAATCTAGAAGAAAATAATAACTTTATTTCCAATCAATTGTGGTGGAATTTTCAAAGTCGGGAAGGGGGGCGGTAGATTGACAAGATTCCGCAACATGAATAATATATTACAGCAGGATAAAAAATAAAATATACGTATAACATGTAACATAGGTAAACAACAGTACACTATGAGCTACAGCAAAAAAAATACCCAGCTGATCCATAGCAGCAGGTAATTTTTGATGACGAATCAGCATTCTGTATTTCAATTATGGATCGTAACCCACGCGTCTATGGAAAATTATACATGAACTATGATGCTAATCGAGTGAAACCGGCGTAAAATCCCGTGAATATGCAATCGTGGTGACCCATGTGCTTGCCACCCATGTCAGAAATATAGATTGATGCTTTACTCTACCAGGATGTCCTATAAACATGTATGTATTATATACTGTTTCGACCAGTGAATGTATTTTTTAGAAAACATTACTTTCCCACACAGCGAAATGTTTAAAACAACGTGTTTTTGAAACAAATACACATACATGTTTATTTGGGCAGAATATGCTTTGTATATAAATCCTGTAAGACAGTATCGGTAATCCAGAAATGGAAATTAAGAACATATCTATCAATTCTGTAAAATGTAAAATGAGGGATTACTGAATAATGAGCATCAGTATTACTGGGGAATAGTGGAAATTCGTTCGCACGGTGGCTCTAATTAGGTGCCTCAAGATTAGTGCAGAATTAGACATAGTGTTGATTTTAAGTGTGGGGAAAATCCAGCTCCCACAACAAAAGTTACTCGCGATTGATCACAAAAATCAAATTGATTCAGTCTAGAAAGATGTATCGTTTATTGATTGAAGATAAAATATATGAAACGCAGTATAAACATAGATACAATACACTTATCTTAGCAAAAAAGCAAATGAGTCTGTTAAATATATTGTCTATTACAGTTAACATTAATGCACACGTATATGTTGGACGGGTATGTACCCCCAATTTCCTCTCGCTATGTAGTTCATGTTTAATGGATCATAAACACTGAATGTCTTTTATATGTACCTATTTTCATATAAAATAACGCAAAGCAGCGTAGGATTACAGAAAACAATCATCGAACGAAATCAATGTTTATTGCTTTCACATGAATGCCCACAAATGAAGACACCGTAATATTTTATTTATAAATCAATTACCACATTAACGAATATTAGAATAAACATCATTAATCAACTTTCTTCATCTCAGAAAGATGGCCACTCCGACCAGCTTCACAAATCAATATGTCCATTGTAATCAAGTGTTTTGATATATTTTCTTTATCTATTTCTAAATATGACAGATTTGGCAAATTACCATATTCTCAGCATTTAATTATTCTTAACCGAAACATAGCGTTCAAGAAAGGAAAGTTGCATCAATTTCTATCAGTTGTTACTAAACTAAAACAGAAACGTTTGGCATTGTTTCAAATTAAGATCAAAACAACAGAATGTTTTTTTCACCCAAAGAGACAGAGGAAAATGGCCGGACTTCTAAATACATTTTTATTGTATCTGTTATTATCAATTTCTGGACGAATTCCATTAGCTAATAGGAACAGGAAGAGAGTAAATTAAGGTGAAATTTAATAATAATAATAATAATAATAATAATACTAATAATAATAATAATAATAATAATAATAATAGCGGTGGTAGTAGTAATATTCATTATCATTATAATGATAATTATATTATTATTATTATTATTATTATTATTATTATTATTATTATTATTATTATTAAAAGCATGAGAAAATAGCAAGGTCTAGGCATTCTGAAATACAACAGCTTAAAGAGCTGTCAGAATGATAAGTGTTTGTACTGATATTAACATTTATATTGTATACATCTTAGGGAATTTATGTAATTTCTACAGTCATCATCAAACTCCTGAATCACGCTTATATCTAAACGCCCTAATTATACCGACGGGAAAACGTGTCGTCATACTATTAGGACGAAATAAATAGTTCTTCCGTTCTTATTGTTCAGTAAAATAATCAGAAAGTGTTAATAGAAAATCAGATAATATAGAACAACAAATTCAGAGAAATTTATTTTTTTATATTTCATTTATACTCATTAAAATATTAATATTAAAATATTTTGTGACTGTTCAAGGAATAAATATATACTTTTTTACTCAATGTTATATTCTTTTTATTAACGAAACTAAAATTCCTTATTCTCAGAATAAATAAAATGGTATAATACAATTAGTCAGTCACTGAAGACGAACTACCCAGCGAGAACATGTATCATGAACTGGAGATGAATGAACTTTTCAAAACAAATATTAATATCGTAGCACTAAAGACTACCAATTCACGTGTTTAAAACATAACCTTATAGTATGTTTCTAGAACAAACAATTGTGTATTTTAATACAAAAATAACATATATAAATGTATAAACAATTATGTAAGGTTTAAACGTTAAATAAGTATAATTCAAACCATCATATACATTATTAAGTATTAAAAATATTAATGCTGGCGTATATAGATTAAGCCAAATTGAAAACATTACTATATCAATAAATCGCGATAAACCGTATGAAATTATAAATTAAAATAAAAACGTTCGATGACAAATAATAAAGGCTACGATTGTTTTCCGATCATCATAAAGTAATGAGTTTCATTATTATAGGTAGTTATAATCACATAGTAGAATTAACGTCAAATAAGGTTTACATCATAGCAAAACCTATGAATCAATTTGTAATTGAACGTTACATTTAACCTTACGATTGTTTAATTTGCTTTTCAATTATGTTATGAAGACAAGACGCAAATAAAAATAAATAAGAACATAATATTTCTTAGACAAAAACGAGAAAAAGTAATGTAACAACAGCATTGATAACGAGATATTCGAACATTGACGTAATTTGTGATTCGACAAGGATTTGAATGTGATTGAAGCGGTATGCAGACGTTACAGAAACTCCCGATAACTGCAACTTTCAGTTCTTTGGAAAACAACAAAAATCAAACAAATGAGGCTATACTTTTCCACCGAAGGATATCTGTTTGTCATGGAATATTCAGACTAACATGTACACATATAAGGAAATGTATGTGTATATGTGTATGTCATGACGTTATGTACGTATACCTATCGATTTACTACACTATATGCATCTTGTTATACATCTAAATAAAAGAATTACATCGTTAGTTAAAACTAGTTGCAAAGTTATTGAAGCTTCAATAATTTAAAATGATTTATTACTATTTATATAATTTCTTCATTAAATACACACACACACATATATATATATATATACATATATATATATATATATATATATATATATATATATACATTCAATACATATATATTGGTTACAATCTGAGCATGTGTATATGTGTTTGTGTGCAGCTGTGGTACATATACAGTATTTTAATAGATTCAACTTCTTTCGCCCAGACCTGTGCTCCTTCTATTATTCTAATCTTCAGTAATGGACGTGTTATTGATAAATAGGATTAGATCAAAGCGGAAAGCGATATATCTATATATAAGACGTAATACAATAATCTATACGCCACAAAAATGATTCAGTATAAATCAATTGTTGTAGTCTGCAAACTTGCAAAGGACGGATGAAATAAAGTATTCAGTGAAATCCACACGTTAGCTAAAACTGATATACTCCTAAATTTCTATAAACTAACTAAACAGGAATACTACAACTGCTTCATCATGATATAACTAAGAATTACAAAAAATGTAACGTAGACTTAGTCCAAACAATAAACTTTGACACAAAAACAGAACTGATAAACTAAAAACTAGTGATAGAATATGTAAATTAAGGTAAAAAGAATCATATATTCTACTGAAATAAAATAAGCTTGATTTACAAACAACATCAGCTAATGTTAAACCCCACGAAGCGTGAACTTGAAATTAGTAAAAGAATATTAGAAAGAGTAAACGGACATATAAACACTACTTAATAACTAAATTCAAGGGCAAATAAAACTGAACCCATTAATTGGTTCTCCAAAATTTAATCAAACCGGTATTAAATTAATTGTTCCATTTCCATATCTAAAAAAACTCTTCGAAAGTGTTATTGATTTTGCCACCCTTATTTCTGATATTTCTGGAGAAGAAAGTTATATCATTAGAAAATGCAGAAACACAGTCATAATAAACCAGCACGAATAATAGATTAAATGCAATCAATCGGGAGCTTTCGATGTTTCGATTAATTCTTTTGGTGTTTGCAGAGTAACACGACTTAGTTGGACTGTACATATTTTACAATCTTACTAAAGCCATTGACATAAAACATGCAGGATTATGCAAGGACGATGCCCTACTTGTTGTAACCAACGCAAATCGACAAATAGTGAAATAGTCAAAAAATATTTTTAAACATATGGATAGGTTAAGTCTTAAAATGGAAATACCACCGAACATAACACTAGTAAACTCATTAGATGTAACATTTAACTTAAAGAAACAAACGTATGCATCTTACACTAAGGATTGCGCTAAGGCAATGTATATCAATTCACTCTCCAATTCCTCTGAAACTATGATTCAAACAATCAAAATTCAATTGGAAAGAGAATTAACAACAACTCCTCTAATGAGGGAATGTTTAATGCATATGAGGCCTTTTATAATAAACACCTAAAGGAGAGCGGATGCGAAACCACCAATATTAAATACAACAATAAACATAAAAAAGTAGGGAGATTATTTGGTTTATACCCCATTTAATTACATGGTTTAAACTATAAATGGTAAACCATTAGAAGATTTAATTACAAGGCACTTCACTGCTAATAATATTCAACCCAATATATGTATTAAAATACTCTTTAATTTTGTTACAGTGCAATAAAATATTAAATGGCAACAGAAATACTGAATTCATAATAAAAAACAACAAGAATGAAAACTTGTAATAGCATACATGAAACATAATGCCGTCCGCACCACAATTGCCTCTAACCCCATATAGTCTACTACGCTACAATTTTACCAACATAAAATCCAACCCAGAAAAAACACTATATACGTATCGCGTGTAATACTTTTTAAAGAAAAATATACCGGATATAATTGCTCATTTAACAATTCTGACTATTTAAACATAGCTTTACTCTCTATATACCACTAAGAACTCACCGCGAAAAATCAATCATCAATAGTTAAATGGAAATCCACCATAAACACCAGTAGTTGTAGTTTCCTAAATCCCCCCTGTTACATATGCCTAAGTGAAAAACTTCAGATAACGAGATTTAGTGATAGTGGATCATTTCTGTACAATAAACAAGCCACCTCAATTAACTGTAGACACATCAGATCAAACCTTCTTAGTAACATACACATAACCATTTGAACTTATGTTAGTATTAGAAAATAAAACAAAAACTGAAAACGAGTAACCCTAGCCAAACCATCATTCTATAGTCACTCCCAGATTCCCTAGAATTAATAATCTATTACATGCTATACCGCCCCCTAAACACGACAACACTAGGAACGCTGATATAGATAGAAATAAAGAATATACGAGAGGCGTTCATTAAGTAATGCCCCTGACCCACTTCCAGTTGTCTGATCTTGATGAAATTTTGCATGTGTGATGAGTTATATCTGTATGGCGTATGTTGCGAAACAGTTCTGAACAAATTGTGGTTTCTAATTTACAAGTGTTTGAACTGAATCAGGTGGGAAATAGAGCCAGTTGAGTGTCGGGAAGTGATCCGGTTTTTGTATTTGCAAGGACGCACACTAAAAGAGACTTTGGATTAAATAAAAACAACTTATGATGATGATGCCCAATAATATGACCTTGTAAAAAGCTGGCATCGTGAATTCAAACATAGCCGGAGGTTTGTGGAAACAGCTCCCAGGCCTGGTCGTCCCTCTTCTGCCATTGACGAGGCATCTGCCAGATGGATTCCCAGGTTGCTCACACCTTTCCAGAAGCAATAACGCGTCGAGCGCTCGAGGATTAATTTGGAGATGTGCCAAGAAGATGAGTCAATTTTTTTTCAAAAGATTGATTCCACAGGATGAAACTTGGGTTCATCACTATGATCTAGAGAGCAAAGCCCAGTCAATGCAGTGGAAGCACTTGGACTCACAACCTCCAAAGGAGGCAAGACTGCATCCCTCTGCTGACAAGGTCATGTTCACCGTCTTCTGGGGCCAGGATAGAGTAGTGATTACATATTTTCTGGAAAAGGGTACCACAATTACAGGAGCCTATTACACTTCACTTCTGATGAAATCAAGAGAAGCTATCAAAATCAAGAGGGGAAGGCAAGATTAGCAAAGGTATCCTCCTCCTGCAGGACAATGCTCCGGTCTACAACTCGCATGTCGCCAGATCAGAAGGACGGGCGTGTGGCTATGAAACCATCCCTCATCCCCCTTACTCTCCTGACCTTGCACCCTCTGACTTCTATATCTTCCCAGCCTTGAACTTGTTTTTGAAACGAAAGCGTTTCCCAGATGATGCAGCGTTGATTTCTGAAGTTACGACGTGGTTTGAGGACCCACCTGGGGTGTTCCACGATAACGGTGTCCAGAGCTGCATCAAACGATGTGAGACATGCATAACTCTGGGCGGTTCCTATGTGTAGAAAGACGAATAAATGTGCCAAGTTTCATTCATCTACTGCTATGGGATACGGGTCAGGGGAATTACTTATTTAACGCATCTCGTATACACACACTAAATAAAAATAGATAACATAGTTATCTTATTATTATATATAATCATATAATATATGATATTACTGTCCGTATGATTAATACATATAATTACCCCATTAATATGTCCATTATAATCACGATTCATTATTTATGTCGTTATTAACACCATTAATGTTATTATTATTATGTAGACGATTATTAATATTATTAGTATTACTATTACCATTGTTACTACTATTGTTATTAATGGTGTACCCCTCTTATTTCTATTTTATTCCATCATCATTTCTTTTTATTATTATTATTATTATTATTATTATTATTATTATTATTATTATTATTATTATTTACTCACTAGGAGTTATCACACTGGTCATCGTCAGTGATCGCCCACTGCCGACAACCTGTGGTATTCCATGGAGTCTGAGTGACAACAAGTCTCCTCAGACTTCCAGTATGCTCCACCTCTTTTCGTTCATCACCGCTGATGACCTTGCGGTAATCGCAACAGCCACCTACCAACGATTTCCCGCTGATAAGGGCCATTGGTTCCCTCTGGGGCTCGAGTGGCAACTAGCCTCCCCAAGGTCCCAGAGCTGTCCGCGCTCTTCCAGTGGAGGTCTGGTTTGCGCTTTCCCTCCTCGACCCTCTGTCCATAATTTTCGTGGCGTTAGCCTATGCTTGCGCCTCTCTCGTGCGATTGTATGTCAACCTCTTTTGTCTGAAGAGGTTGACTCTCTGTGAAGAGTACAACCGAAACATGTATGCACATATGAAACCAATAATGTTTGTATAAATAAAAATTCACATACTATATATATATATATATATATATATATATATATATATATATATGTAAAGATCACACATTGGAAACGTTGGCGAAATGGCAATAATAAAGAGAATATTTTTTTTATAAAATAGTTAGAAAACTTTCACAACGCAAATTATTTGTTTTTAAAATAAATTATTTATTTACCGTAAACATTTTTTTTTACTATGTATGTATATATATATATATATATATATATATATATATATATATTTATTTATTCTCCAAGTAAGGTCGTCGAGTTATTTAAGTCTATCTTAATGCTATCGCTGTAATAGAATAACGATAATTTGAATTGCACGTACCACGTGATTTATTAAAGAGGCCGTAAGGGTATAATGAGAGCGGGCAGATGAATCGCGTTCGCGCTTCATAACTGTCTGAAATTATCACTTCCTTAAAGTGAAGAAAGCAATACGCTCGAAACGACATAACTTGTAAGTATATATCCTTTAATATAAGTTTATAAATATTATTATTAATCCTCTTTAAGTAAAATTTAAGTGTATCACTCTTAGGTGATATTTAAATATAGGCATTCACTTAGCTATAAAGCAAGACTCCGAGTAAAGCCGTCGAGGCCGCCTTAATATTAAAGCTGTTGTGGCATAAGTGTGAGTTAACTTCTCCGTATCACGTGGTCATTCCGAATGTCCGTGAGGATGATGTGAAAGTGTACAGATCCAAAGTTTGAACCGAATCTGCGTCCAATGACAGGCTGAAATGATCACTTCCTTACACTGTAGTATAGAAAACAATAAGAGACTCATATACTTTTGTAAAGGTGTTATTCACAAAAGAAAGCTACAACACAATTAAGTAAACATGACGAAGCATTTATAGTGGAAACGAAAGCAATCTGACGGACAAGTTCATTCAGTGGGAGGAGCGGTTAAGAATATTACACTATCCCTTCAATTTTTATTATTGTTATTATTATTATTTTTTCTTATTTCATAAAAGCTTTGAATATTGTAGTCATGCTATTTTTGTTTTTTACCACAGATAGTATCGTTATCTACGTACATAAATAATTGCTCTCTTCTGACAATTCCGACATGGTTCTTTGGAAGGCGCTTACTCCATTAGTAACATCGAATGGCAGGCGAGTAAACTGGTATAATTCACCATGCACCTTGATGGCTGTGCATTTACGATCCTCCTTACTGATGGTCGTTTGATGGTATGCTGATTTAAGATCAAGAGTATAACACACATTTTACCGGCCTATTTTCTCGACTATTTGTTATGTGCTCGGTATAGGATAAGCATCTAATTGCGTAAATCTGTTGATTGTGTAGCTATAATCAATCATTATTCTTTTTTTTTCGGTTTTGTATAGATGTTAATCGAACCTGCGCTTGCCAAGGTGAAATTGAGGGTTTTATTGTATTTTCATCCAACAATTTTGTAGTAACTATTCTTATGAATTTGCCGTCAGACTTGGTGCTGATTGGAATTGTGTTCGTGGAGAGATGAACAATTAATGAGGGGGAAGAGACATGTTCATGGATGGAAGAACATTATTCCTGGTGACTGCTCCGATAATAAGTTCGTCTTCCGGTCCATCAAATTCGATGGTTACATTCTTATATCTGCAGAGAATATCCTTCTCTACAATTAAGTCGACAAATGAATTCTTAATGCCCTCCACTATTATGTTAGAGTGTACCTTATTATGTAGAGAGATATCGACTTTAGTTTCTCACACAATTTTCGAACACATATTAGTGTCGGTTAATGATGTTGCTTTTTGTTTGGGAATAATCTTAAGGTTTATTTTTCCTGCAATATTGCCGTTAATGAAATCCCCCACACTACCAGAACCCATCATGCCATTGACAATGGGTCCATTTATTTTACACTTAGTAAATGTAATGTATTTTTCTTTCCATAGTCACGCAATACTAGGAAAGTATGTATTCATTTAACACTACTGATGTTGCATAGCCCCTTAATAATTAATACCTTCATTTCTTCTTTGTTTGCTCTATCGTCTAGTGGTTGAGACTTTCTTCGCCTCTGCACTATAGTGACCATTTCCGTGAGTTGTCTGTAACAACATACCTTTGTCACCCGCTTCATACGACGTCAATCTTTTCATTTTAATTACTTTTTATTCGGCGTTAGTTTCTATTGCGCGTGGAGAAGTGTTGTTATCGTTAAGAGAGAGAGAGAGAGAGATTTACGAATATCGTGGTTAATTCTTAACTAGCTTATTGTCTAATCAATCCTTTGTTATTTGAGGAGACAGGGGGAGAAGGACAACGTGTACGCCAGTATTCTTTCTTAGGGAAAACATTTACCGTTCTGACTTGGCTACATCTTTATTCCCTCGTCCGACTTCTACGCCTTCTAAGTCCGAACTCGTCTTAAAACTTCAATTTTCTCACATATCAAAACTGTGACGTAATATTACGTGATCCACACCGGTGCAGGATGACCTTTTGAACCAGGGTCACACATTGTCTCGTCACTTGTCACGTTTCAAACGGAAACAGCATCGCACTCTAAGCACTCGGCGGCACGCACTGAGTCGCACCAGCCAAACACACGACCCCACACCCGTTCTCCGCCACACGTCCATTATCATACAACATTCTCATGAAGGTTTTTATAATCCCACACGTTACGTCCATCATTATATAACATTCTCATAATGGTTTTTATAATCCCCCAAGTTACGTCCATCATTATATAACACTGATACAGAAGATTTACAGACTTTGGCCCAGTGTCCCTTTTTCGAAGAAGTATTGCAGTTTGAGTCACGGGACGAACAATTGCGACGTGGATGACGGGAATTCTCGAAAAAATATTTTCTTCGGCCTCGTAGTTTAGTGTATCTGCCAGACATGTATTTTCATCTGAAGTGATTATTGGTGCAGAAATCATACTCTCCTGGTTGTAACATGCAGAGGGAGTTTCTGCTTCTTAAAGGGATCTTGCCATCTCGTATGCTTCTCGAAAACTCAGTGTTGAATTGAGGGGGAGGAAATACTGCTGATGAAAGCCTCCCGCATATATTGCCTTTTATTTATTTTGGCACTCACAGCCTGGAAATTGCATGTTTTAGCAAGGTTTTCAAACTGTAACATACAATACTCTACTGTTTGCGCCGGTTGTTGTTTCATGGTAGTTAGTCGGTGAGGGTTGTAAACTATATTAGTAGGATCGGTGTAGGCCGCGTCCAGAGCTATTATGGCAGATGTATAGTCGTTTGTGTACACTTATTATTTCGAATACCTTTCCCGATATGCTATTTATCAAAGCATAGAAATCAGTTTGGGTTCTTCCAGTTTCTTCAGTGCCGTGCACCGTACATAGGTAATGTATGAACGTAAGTTTCTAATGTGCGTATTTTTCTGCATTGAAGGCTTTAGACACGGTGTCAAATTGTTCGGAACGAAGTACTCTGTCCATTTCTTCTGTGAATAAAATTATAGTGTAGTAAAAAGAAGAATAAGCGATACGTATACCTTTCTAAAGGTTGTATACACAAAACAAAGCCAGAAAAAAATATGTTAAAATGACGAAGCATTTGGAGTTGAAACGAAAGAAAGTCTGACGGGCGAGTTCATTCAGTAGGAGGAGGGGTTAAGAATATAACACACTGAAGAGAGCAATAAGCTCAAAACGACGTCGTCCGTAGGTAAATATAATGTAATATATATATATATATATATATATATATATATATATATATATATATATATATATATATATATGTGTGTGTGTGGGTGTGTGTGTGTGTGTGTGTTGTATGTCTGCTGGCTAATACATGCATATCGATGCTTACGAATTAAATAATAATGGCATATTAGTACAAACGGGAAATAACAAACATCCATCAAGAAAAAGATAGAAAAAGTTACATCATTTTCGATCGATTATTCACATCTAAAAATGAAATACAAAATCTATATTTTCCAAAAATATTCGGTGAACAGTTTGCCTCTAATGAGATATGTTTTTTAATCATTTATTTTTTTATTTTAGGAATTGTTTAGTTTACATTGTACTTTCATTCATATTAATTAAGATGTTTTATTTCGTAGTCAATATTTGATAACGAAAGAAAATACGAGCTACTTTTCATCAAACTCTGCTTTATCTGAAGAATACTGTTATTGATATATTTTAACCTGCAGTCTTTATTTTTGCAGTTAATTAACTGTCAACAAGCTGTCTTCATATCTCATTTTTGTGTGTCATTTTGAAACAATCTAATGAAGTGAGAATCAACGAAGTGTTGTTGTCATTTTATTGACAGAAAACAGTGACCCCCTCCCCTCCAAAGGATAGTATTCAATGAATTGTTATTGTGTCTTTTGTAGGCTGCCGAGGTTCATGCACGTGTTGAGAATTGATATTGATTTAATAATTCTCTAACGTGGAGAGATCACACGAGTAATCTACAATGATTGAAATTGGTAAAAAAATAAGTGGCGTCTACTACCGGATGAGTTACAACACTTCCCACTTGTTTTTAAGATATACTCTGCTTTTTGAGCACCATTGTAATCTTTGTTGTTCTGTTTCCACCAGCCGACTCTCATTGTATTCTTGCTTATGATAGACGTCAGTTTATTTTATACTAATGAGTAACCACCTAACAAGGCCAAAGACAATTCGAGGATAAGGTATACTTGGATTGTTGGTTGGGTGAGGAACAACACTATAAGAGGATAGGGAACGATGTTTGTTGTGTAAGGTACGAAGCTTGTTTTAGAATGTGTTCTAAGTAAGAGGCCACATGTATTCCTTATTGCCCCACGTACTTCAAGTTTGAAGAGAGAGGATAAGCAGTATACTATTTGTGTAACAACAAGCCTCCCACGGATTCTAGTACTCTCAATGCTTTTACAGTCGAAGTCCAGATACCATAGATCTTACCATACTCTCAGACCAATCACGATATTTTTCTGTAGTACTAAGAGATATTGGTGTCCCCTCGTTTTATGTAGATCGGGCAGTATTTAATGTCTATCGTACTAGTGGTAGTGTTTACGATCTGTTATTTAATGTTTCCACCCCGTTGTTCGTCAGTGCAAACTCTATGTCGGTTAACACAATCTAAGATGTTCTTTATATCGAAGCTGATTTAACCAGTGCGATATTTTCATGGTGTCAGTTACATATTTGATTGCAATTTTTTTACAGTGCCTCTCAGTATTTAAAAGGTGCTACAATATCAGATTCTGTCTTGAGAAATACATTTGGTTCGACCTGCCATTGAAATTACGAATACACTCTGGGTGCCATTCAGTGTTCCTAACATTATATTTAATATAGTTTAGATTATAAAATATAG
This sequence comes from Sepiola atlantica, assembly GCA_963556195.1. Classification (NCBI taxonomy): domain Eukaryota; kingdom Metazoa; phylum Mollusca; class Cephalopoda; order Sepiida; family Sepiolidae; genus Sepiola; species Sepiola atlantica. The sequence continues at coordinate 50,149,538 of OY744540.1, forward strand.
TTTAAAGTTAAATCGTTTTCTTTGATAATAAATAAGAATACGAGAATACAACACTCAGAATATAATCTTGTGCCTGGTGACGAAATAATACTTTTTATTCAAACAGTAATGCTTACATTATTTTAGTTGCAACCATCTATTTTCAGCAGAAACTCTCACGGTATCTTGTTTGACCCCAACCCTTATGTTTTACAGGCTATACCACTCTTCCTTCCGTGGACCTAACTCATTCTTTTTCCGCTCACTTTTTGTATATATTCACAGTCTGATTACTAAAGATACATAAAATAGAAGACATTGTCATATTTGATTACGAACACCATATGTAGCAAAACGATTTAAAGCGTAGCTGAGAGTAAAGGATGAAGCAAAGCAGAAAACTTAAACAATAAGAGTTGTAGTAACTATACATACTAATGTGGAATTTAATCTTAATTGTTATATGTAACTAACATTGGAAACTCACTTTTATTGGATTCGAATGATCTAACACAGTCTCAATTGTTAAGCAAATGGCCAACGTTTAAGTATTATATATATATGTATATATATATATATATATGTATATATGTATATATGTAAATATATGTATATATAAATGGGTAAATGCGAAATATTTTGCAATCTATCCTCGCTAGTTTAAGATCATCACAGGGCCTACATCAATGTGTTCATATACCCGTACTAAAGCACGTTATATTGCTACAACATGAATATCATGAATTTCTTAGGTAATGAACTCACCTGAAAATATAAAAATGAAAGTGAAAAGGGAAGTATTCAACGGCTGTATGCATAAAACAAAAGAGTAATTAGCTACACTTTTAACCTCGTAGCGGAGAAAAACCTATGCAATAACATGTTACCCTAAGCTGACGGCATACAACCGAGATACACTAATCCTGGCCTTGAGCAATAAACATTAAAAACACAAATTCAACACTTGATAACCTATTTCCAACATATGATATAAATAAACATTTTACTGTTTTTCATGTGTGCATATGTTTAGGGATATATATATATATATATATATATATATATATATATATATATATATATATGTATATTAATATGCATATCCAGCTTTTCATGCATTTATATATGTGGACGTAAGTATATATACGTGTAAGTGCTTGTGTATGAGAAGTAGATGGGGTGTGTTTGTTTGCGCGTATATTTTATATATAGAGTCGAACACCAGTTTATATCCATAGCATCACTCGTACTCTAAACTTAGTTTGGATTTCCAGCATAAGTAGGAAATACGACCCCATTAGAAAGTACGCGCATGGGTGTGTGCGTGCCCGTATATACAGGACATCTACAAGTATAAACAACAGATAAAATAATTAATATTATATGCTAATTTATATTATATGACTTGTGTCATATATGTAGTTTATATTTTATAGCAATTTATGATACAGTTAGTAAACAACTCATGCACAGCAACGAGATAGTTTGTACTGCTTGAGTATGAAAATACTAAAAATGTCGCAGTAAATCAAACTTTTACTGTCTCTAGCTGGTATTAAGACTCACCCTAGATGTTATTTTATTGTACTTCGTGTTTTTAACTCTAAATCGAAAATGTATTATACTCGTATCCAAATCAGACCATTATAACATACATTAAAGAACACTCCCGGTCAAAAAAAAGTGTCTTAACTTAATTGAAAGATATATACTAGGCTTTAAAACAACATCCCTGCACTTGTTCGGTCAAGGGTCTATTAAATAAACTAGACACCTATGACAGTCAGACCGACCATTTTACATGGCTGTTGTACAACGCGTGTACGCGTTTTGATTAGCTAGCGCTCCCCGTTGCATTTCCCAATCGTTGTACTATACCTGAAGACGTGTACGATAATTCACTGCGCTTCGGGCATGTGGGTGCGCATTGCTGCGGTTGTGTTTTGGAAAACTGAAGGTCGTGGCAAACCAATTCAATGACAGTTGTATATGATGGGTTCAAGAAACCAGCGCACCTGTTATTTGATATGTGATGGGAATACTGAACGTGTTCTTAAATCATAACAAAACATTTTTTGAAACTACGAAACATGTGTTATATAGTGTATATTATCTCTCTCTCTATTTCTTCCTCTCTCTCCCTTGTTTGTCTCGCTCAATCTCGAACGAAATAACACAGTCGGCGTTTGGAATCAACACGCGCCACACGCATTTCCTCTTGCTCTGACACCATCGAGTTGTTGTAATTATGTTTATTTAAGAAATATACTAAAAAATATTTTGATATTTAAAAGAAAAATGCTTTGTTTTATTATTACATCCATTGATTCATAGCTTATGGCCCCCACCAACCAATCAGCTCAGCAGTAAGTTGATAAAATACATAAGCGGGTATTATAGAACACCATTATTAAAGGGATGTTCCAATTGTTGCCACTCTGTAAGCTACTGTATGCCGTTTCACAGGACGAAAGATCATTTTCAGAAAAGTCCAAAATAATTAGACACAAAAGATAAACCAAGCAATCTTACTACGTTTGTGCCGTGACCAGGATCATAAAAGCCTTTCAAGTACGTCTCCACGACGCGAATCACCAAGTCACACCCCCGGCAGTGACTATCGTTCAAACGATGATTGCTCACATTTGATAACACCGTGCTACACTTTTGTTCTAGTTTCCCACAAAATCGTACGATTAATATCATTAAATTGGTGCAGAGTGACAAAGGATTAAACCTAGGGTTACCACGGACACAACTCGAAAAATCCACGGACACACATAGACACTCACAGCTACATATGAACCAAAGTCATCATCGAAAGGAGCAGCCACTTCATAGCATGGCGATCACCAAAAAGCGTCAACAGAAGAGAAAAACAGAAAACACTGCAAAACCGTATAAGCTCAGGTCGGTTACCATTTTCTTGTCCTCTCATTATTCTGTGAATGTGTTCGAAAATAATTTATGAAAATTACTCATTAATTAAGCTTTTTTGTCAACGCCTGCTTCTTAAAAAAAGAAATATACAAAATGGCAAAAACCTACCCGATCCCCTTTAAATAGAATTCTCACAGGTGGATCGAAGATCCTAATCTTTATTGGGAAATCGTCTAACTAAAGACAATGTCAAGTTGCTCTGAAAAAGAAAGAGCGGATCTACAACAGAACAGAACCAGAGCTAGTATATCTCGCGTATGGATTTTTCGGCAGTCTAGCATCGGAATGGATTGGATAATATATTTGGACGACCATCAGTAAAGCCTGCACAGTATTATGTATTATACATACCGTCGATGCCGCTAAGTCCCTAATTAAGATAAGGCAAATTCGAGGCGAGGCACTCGCGGACATAGCAAATAGTATGAACATATTTTCTAAGTTAGTACATGGCTACCGAGATAAAAAAAAAAGTTCACTTATCTTATGTGTGCATAGATGCTCTAATAAACCCATCATCAAGAAATATGTGGCCAGATCTAATCTGGCAAGTTTATTAGAGATTTAGTCTGCTGCGAAACAAAGCGTAAAGTTGTACGAGCGAATCCGAAGTGAAAACAAAAAGGAACAGGATATTCACAATAATAACTTATTAAACGGCGTTCACTGACAGCAGGGACCTAAAGAGACCTCTAGTAGATTTAGGGTATCCAAGACTAAATTCTAAATCGGAGAAAGGTCAAAGAAAGCCTATGGTTGCTACAGCTTTAGCACAACCATCAACGCTGCAAGGAGTAAGTTTTTTGGGTACGCTTCGGTGAACTCTAAGAGACACGGCCATAGCATTTTAGCCATAATAGGCACCAACGCGACTGCCCATGATCATTTCAATAAGAAGTAAATTGCTTAAACTCAGGTAAATACATACTAGAAACAGCATATCACCACCAGCATGATCACACACCGGGTACTTGAACGCGTAACTTTGCCAATATATAGAAAAAAGACCCCTGGATGTCGGGGGGGGGGGGTGAAAGCGGTCCGGAACAGGCGCACTAATAAACCCACCGAGCAAAAAATAAACTCGAAGATGTAGATAATCTTGGGAACAGAAAAAAACCCACCAAGGCTCCGGAATGGGTTTATGGTGAAAATAAGAAGTCGACCGATAACGGAACTACTCGACACTGGATCAGAGGTCTCGCTCTTCAAAAAAGGGGCACTTAGAAATGTTAATCTAACGGTAACTATTTCAAACGGATAACAATTATACTCGACTACAAGACCTACTTACCCGTTAAAGGCAGCTAAAGGCATTGTCAAGGTTATATATCACTCCAGACTTCGATCGGAATTTGATATTAGGCGCAGACTAGTTTAAAATAACCGTTTGCCCTAACCGGTTGAATGTTAAAGGGGGTGAATATATTAATATCAGTGGTAAAATCAAAGATTCCTCACGATAAAAGGTAGAATTACCGTCATACATCGACAGTATTAGATTTGTTGAGAAAAAAACAGAAAAGAATGCCCCACGTTTTGTAAAACCCCAGTTATAAAATGAAAACCTGTGATAGAGGCAGTTCAGGTTTCCCATACTTACCCACACCACAGATAAGTGTGGGTCGTAGTAGCCGCCCCCAAACACTGACAGCTTCCTACTAGATTTGGTCAAAAATGATCAAACTAGAAGAAAACTCAATCCCATAAGGCTAGACACACCCAGACACGGATTGCATGTCTAGAACACCTCTAAATTATAAGAGTCCCTAAGGTAGTCTCTCACAACAGAATTTCAAAGTAGCAGACGGTAAACTGAGAAACGCTTTTTAAAACGACCGAATAATTCATCCTACAGTTCTCTGGGCGTCAGCGGAAGAGGGTCATCAACCAAGATAAAAATAGATTGTACTAAAAATAAGAGTAAAAGTTTGAAAAATCAACGCTTTTGAACAAAGTCAAGTAAAATGACTATAAAAAGGGGTCAATCTATGTTTTTCGGTAAGAATAAAAGGAAACACAACATGAAATAAGAGTATGTTTACGAAGAGACGAGAGTAAATATATTTAAACATGAAATTAATGAAGTCAGCGAAACATGACAAGTACAAAAAAGGATAACATAAGCTTATGATTATATTTTAGGAGAAAAGATGAGAGATTAAAAATGAAAATACAATGAAATTAATGAAGTCGTTTTGACTATAAGTTCTGAAAAGAAAATGTACAAATGTTCTCATTTAGCCATGAATAAACCTCTTTACCATTGCTGATTTTATTACCAAACGTCACAATAAAGCGCGCGCGAATATGGAACAACACGTAAACATTTTTGGAGAGCTGGCGCTCGCGTTTCATTTCCCAATCCTTGTGCAAAACTTAAAGACGGGGGCAGTAATTCTATGCGTTTAGGGCGTGTGGGTGCGCATGTGCTTCAGTCATAGTTTGAAGGACTGAAGGTCGTGTAAAACCAATTCAATGACTGATGCATGTGATGGGTTTAAGAGATCAACGCACTCAGTCTGGAACGAAAGAACACAATCGGCGTTTGGAATCAACACGAAACACACACATATTTCTGTCTCGCTCTGACATTATCCAGTTTTTTTAATGATGTTTATTTTCGAAATATAGTAAATTATATTTTTATATTCAAAAATAAAAATTCCTTGTTTCATTATTACATCGTTGATTCATAGCCTATGGTTTCGACCAAATAGCCAGCTCGACAAGCATTTTGACCAAATACCAAAGCGGATATGAGTGAACACCTTTAATAAGAGGATGCTTTTATCACTATCACTTGGGGAGCTTATGTATGTCGTTTGCCAAGTCCCCAATGATTGGACACACCACGTCACACTCTCCGGTCGTTCCAATCGTCGTAATGTGATTGCTTACCGATGAAAACGACGAGCATATTTCCTCCCTTTCCAAATATCTCCTGAAAATGAATGTGTTACATTGGTTCCGCAGCACAGATAATCTCCTCCGTCCGAATGTTACATATTAAACCCAGATCATTATAACATACATCAAAGAACAGCTCTCCCATAAAAGCATCATTTACCTTATTAGAAGCTCTATGTGTGTAAGTACATTGGTATCCGATTTCTATAACAGACTAATAAGTACTTAACGTGTAGCCGGGTCGGACAATAGAGGTCACACTGATAAGCAATACAGAGCTTAATAACTGCGTAAAAATAAGACCACTAAAGTACAATAAATGTGAAAAATTACAAAATACGTGCAAGTACAAATCCGAGATCATAATCATAAATTACAGTTAGATTCTAAGTTAGATTTTACAATCTTAAACTTTCAGACTTGGAAAAAATAGTAAGAAATAAACTTGCTACGATGAAATAAAATGTCCAGGTTCGTGACACGGAAGATTATTACGTTTGAGGGAGATCTTATCACAAATGTAAACATCCTAGGGAAAATGTTAAACTAAAGTCGTCTATATTACTATTTCAAAAGTACTAAATTCCAGAAAACATCTTTGGTAGTCGTGGAAAACAGTTACGCTAGTAACCCTTTCATTCGAATCTGTTTTGCACAACTGTTCTTTGTTAATATATTTATTTACACACTGCTTCACTTTTGTCTTTATTTCTCTCCCTAAGACGTTGAGTTTGCAAGGAAACACTACATATTTCGCTCGCTCGCACTCTTTCTGTATATATATATATATATATATATATATATAATACAAGTTTTAAAAAGGTTGAAGGCAATCCGAAGTTCCGGATCGCTGGAAGCTGTGAAGAACAAAAACAAAACAAAACCGAAATAAGTCGGATATAGATCGAAAAGGTTTGTTTATTTTTCTAGGCGAACTTACGAGACAGCAAGAGTGTTAGTTTGTAATAGACCGGATGATCAGGGATGAATTTGATATATTTCGAGAAAATGCCAGGAGCGCTGGGGGTTTAACCCCCTAGCGCTCCTGGCATTTTCTTCTGAATCCGGGATTTTTAATTTCTTTATTTTTGACAGGGCGAGGAAAAAATCTCTCGAAATATATCAAATTGATCCCTGATCATCCGGACTATTACAACCTAACACTCTTGCTGTCTTGTAAGTTCGTCTAGAAAAATAAACAAACCTTTTCGATCTATATCCGACTTATTTCGGTTTTGTTTTGTTTTTGTTCTTCACAGCTTCCAGCGATCCGGAACTTCGCATTGCCTTCAACCTTTTTAAAACTGTTATTATTACTCCCAGCAATGCTTCCAGCAAACTACCAATTTATATATATATATATATATATATATATATATATATATATATATATATATATATATACAGAAAGAAAGGGGCAGACAGTAGAAAAATTGTATTTATTATAGAAAAATGTTTTAAAAACCCAAAAGAAACGATTTATATAACTATTTGAAAACATATTAAAAATGTTTAGAAAAAAGTTATTAAACTGCCTGTTAATGTTAAGTAATCCATACAATTAGTGGATCATAAGAACACTCGGTACAACGCAACATTTTTATTGTTTGTTTACATCACGCCATAACAAATTGATGTTCTGCCCCTGATACCTACTCATTTTGCGAACCCGACGTTTATTTTTAGGGTAAACTATATATATATATATATATATATATATATATATATATATATATATATATATATATATATATATATATATATATGTGTGTATGTGTGTGTGTGTCTGTGCATTAATATTAGAAGAATACTCGAAATTAGTTTGTGTAATAGTGTTATTGTCCCTTTGGGCATAATGTACTAATGTCTCGAGTCGTTATTCCAATTTTGCTGAAACAATAATTAAATGAGTTTTATTCTAGAAAATATATAGCTTCTTCTTAAAGAGAATTGAAGTTCAAAGGATGTTGCTTAATTGGTCTCAAATGTTTTTGAGTTAATTTCATAGAAATATGAATATATGAATTTTCAAAAGGACGGTTTTTCTCATATTATGTCCCCGGTACACTTTAAATTACTCAAAATGAATGAAGTTTGTAGAATATATATATATTAATCGAAGATTAATAACTATTGTTAAAATTTCACAAAAATCCGATGTATCTCGATTTTGACGAGAGGCTTCTATTCATTTCATGCAGCCTTTCCATGAAACTACATGAAACTAAATATAACCCACATTATACTTCGATACACCTTGTAGTTGTATTCTACAATTCATAATTATCAGTTATATACATATATATATATATATATATATATATATATATATATATATATACCCGTAAGATACTTCAAATAAATGCTAGAAAGAATACCCACCCGAGAAGGGTTAAATTTAAGAAACTTTTGAACCACTTTTACGATGGTTAAACATAAAAATAAAAATATACTGAAACTTTTTGCCTAAAATACTAATTCTAATGTTGATCAACATCCAATACATTATTTTCCAAATGTCTTAATCGAGCTAGTCATTGGAATTGAGAAAATATTTCTAAACTTGTATCTAATGTATATATATATATATATATATATATATATATATATATATATATATATATATATATATATATATATATATACTTCAGATATTCGTTAAACTTTATAAAATAAAGTTAAACAGATATGTGCTTTATTTAACATTTTCCATTTAAAGTTTATGCCCACATTATTCCCATTAAAATAGTACAAAAATTAGAATGTTTGTAAAACTTATGTATTATATAATTTAACAAACATCAAAGGTCCCTGAATTCTAACGAAAGCTTTCACTCCGCTTTTAAACCTTTTCATTAAACTAAATTAAACACAAATGTAACCCAGATTTAGACAAATTTGGCACAGCATTGTTGTATGTAAATCTATAATTTTGGCGTGATTAGTTTATGAGCGAAACTTGTACATACAGATATATAGACATATTAACATGCTTATCTTTATATATATATATATATATATATATATATATATATATATATATATATATATATATATATATATACCTATATATATATATACTTTTTCAGCCAAATTATCTACAAAACCTATCTATCTTATCTGCAAATCGCATTTTCACTTGTTTTGTACAGCATTGATCTCGCTATCAACGACTTTCATCTTCACGGAACTTGATCAATTGCCAAGAGTACGAAGTAATTTTCTATTTCACTTGTTAAGGACGCGGCAAAGCTACTTGAAATCAGAGACTACCAGACTAAACAAATAGTTTACCTCGTTTAAATGACCCTTTCGCACGTACCCATGTGAGTAAGTTTGATTTAGGTTTGTTAATCGACACAATATTTACCCCCTATATAAACGGGAGGTGTGTCATTTCAGTGAGCGTAATCTTGTCTATTTACTTAACTGTGTCTACATTCGTGCTACGCGTCGAATTATAGCTATAAGGAATCTCAACGAAATGCACAAGTCAATATAGAGACACAGGCGGAATGGAAACAGATATAAACATACAAAGCGAATATAGGTCTTCTAAATTAATCTTTCACTCTCTCTCTCTCTTCCTCTCTCTCTATCTAAATATATATATATATATATATATAAATATATATATATATATATATATACATATATATATATATATATATATATATATATTTAAGGTTATGGTTTAGTAAAGGCATGTTGAAAAGTGTTATTATAACATATTTCTGAAAGTCATATCAATGAGTAGTTTGAAAGGAATACTCGATAGCAGTAGATTACGCTCCTATGAACGACCTTTACACCTAGTACTAATTTTATCAAGCGATTTTGATCAAACCTTTTTGGTGGCTTGTTTTTTCTTTCGGTCTATTTTACCGTATATTTATCTGTAACGTGGTAACAAGTCCCCATTTTCAAAGATTATTTCCTATATTCTCTTCGTTGTAGAATAAATTCATCGAAGACGTGGTAAAAAGCTTTCGCTAATATTTTGTAAACTAAAGAAAATTACAGTGTATTAGACACATGTTGATATTGGCATACTTATGTGGATATATATTCAAGACTAAAAAAAACAAACAAATATATAATAATGATGACCATTTCTACAATGCCTCTAACTATCATATTTTTGTTCACATTTGTATACCACATGCTGATGAATTTTCCACGAAATATTTATGCTCAGCAAAGTTTGAATGCTTTCGGACTGTATATTGTTATATGCAATTGCAAGTTTCAAGTAATACTTAAGGCAATTGATTCACATAGAGAAATCAGCAGATCAAGTAAGATATTGCATATATAGCAACCTATATTTATCCTTTTGACATGTATACATCATATATAGAATCCATTTGTTCAATCATTTTCTAGGCTATAAGATAAGCAAGCCCCCCCCCCCCTTAACATAGTTTTTTGTATATATATGACTTCATCGTTCAAACGAGCAAGTAAACTAACCATTATCAGTTTATGTCAACGAGGAGAATATGCATGTAACACAATCTGAGTGAAGCTAGTAAATAATTTGAGATTACTTCCTAATGAATAGACAATCACAGTTGTAAGAAAATGTTCTATCACAATTACTGCCTTAATCCTGACGTCGTATTTTTCAATTCGCCAACGCGTACAAATGATTATGATCGAATTGATATTTGTAACACATGTAATGTAGATTCCAATAAACCATTCGTTAATCCGACCAAATTGAAATATACAGCCAGAACTTCGTATTTGCTAAACAACGATGAATAGTTAGCTTTAAGGTTAAATTAACAAGAACTGATGAAATTGGTACAGTTGTCTCATTGTATCATAACAGCGATTAGGACTGCGGAAATACCTCATCTGAATCAATTCATCAATAATAACGCACTTTGGACGGCGCGAGTTAAGTTATAATTGTTTTAGTTACTCTTCATATCTGGATCCACAATAGTGTATGCTAAAAACATTGTAATATCAGAATAGAAATAACGATTACAACAACCAACAATTGTACGGAAAATGTTGTCATTTTCATGATCGAAAATTAATGACTTTTCCATCAATATTTTTTAAAAATATAATGTCCTATAAATAAGATTAACATCATAGCTTTCACTGCTTACTTAATACCTGTTTTAGATGCATATTCAAGGGCGGGAAACTAATTTATATTTTGAACTGTTGTTTTTATCTTCACTGATATGGTTATAAGAGCGGTATCCCGCAGTGGATTAATTGTTCAGTTAAAAATCCACTTACAATTATAGACTACGAGAAAAATGACATGAAGGGAGTAGAAATCACATGCATTTTTAATAATTCTGTATTTTCTCACTAATTGTAGTTTAAAAAAAATAACCCCACATTTATCTGACATTCTGAACGAGTACATTAGGATTTTAAGCATACGTTCATGTTTTATATTTGTAAGGTGCTTTGATCTACTCCAAACAACGTCACTCGAACATATATGTATGTATTTACATTTGTCAACATTAGCTAACACCGAACGTTACATTTTGGTATGTAAATATAGCATGTTTTTGGCAGTTGATTGTTACGCCGCAATAAGTGTTCGCACATTCCCAACAATGTACTAAAATTTCAAATTGCTCAAAATAACGAATTTAGATTTGTACATTCACAGCAAGCAACATCTTTATCCCATAACAATGCATGGAATGTATGCAATGTTTGTTAAACCCCTTTAACATTAGAATCAATAGTTTACATGACAAATACACGATATTGGTGTTGTGCAGAGCAACTTACACTATTATTACACTTTTACAGATTTCCATGCACAGTATTAGAAATCCTTCGATATCATACCTATTTTCATCCCTTATTTGTCTTACTTCTGTTTCAATATTTATGTTTCCAGAAGTCGAGGAAAGAAGTCGTTGCGTCTTTACGAGATGACGTTGATAACATTTGTGGCGGGAAATAGAAACCATATTATAACAACGTGTATGTTGTGACTCCATCGAGATGAAGACGTGAGTTATACTTTGCTGCTTGCCTCATAATAGCAACATTTAACGTCATGCATTTTTTTGTAAAAGATTAGGTTTACGTCATATCGAGCAGTTGTTTTAGTTATTTATTCCGAAACATGACATTTAAATTAACCTATGTCTTAAATATAGGTTTAGTAAAATGACATGAGAACAATATTTTTCGCATAACATTGCATGAGAGGTATGAAATGCTTGTCAATACTTGAATTAAAACTATATTTTGATGTTTAGAAAAGAGAGTGTGTCAACCATTTTCCTACATTACTAACATGTAATTATTGACGAGGCAACATAAGGAAGGGGGAAGGGATAATGATGAAAGATAAAGAAGGTAGGTGATAGGGTAAGTTAAATGAACTATGGCTGATGCTGGGAGAAGAGAAAGGGTATGTATTATTGGTTACTGCTTATTGTTAGTAAACAATAAAACCGGCGAGATTTGGGGTGGTGCTATCTTAAGCTAAACACAGAAGCGAATTAAGGTCAGTAAGTACATATTTCTGAAAGGGGGTCCCGTAATTAAAACGGATTTTTAAACGAACTTATATATAATTCAGAAAGTTGAAAATTGTTCCAATTGTGAGATTAGGGTTCAAGTGAATCGGAGTCTGGAATTTACGTGTTTAATATGCAATAATTCGAGCGAAAACTTGTATTTCAGAGTTTGATGTATAAAGACTTTTAAGAATTGCCAGTTAGTACAATATTAAATGCATGACTAAATGAAACCACCTTAATGTATAATTGAAGTTAGGATTGGAAACAGCGTTAGTCTGCTTGACAAGCATTTGACACATTATTTTCTATGATTTTCAAACTCATCATAACCGATTACAAAATCTGCAATATTATATGTGTTTATTGAAGAACACCTATTCACAATAATTGTCCTTTTTCGTAATATATCGTGATAAAATTGATGTGTAGCATCATATGTGTATTTTTTTATTAGTATACACCTATAAATAAAAATAGACAGGACAGGAAACAGTTTTAAGATTGCTGAATGTTAATTAACAACTGATAATAACTAAGTAAAACTGTATTTTTCCGGATAGGAAAGGTGTCCGTTTATTTTGCTGATTTATGGTAACTCAACCCTTTTTTCTTATTTGATACAGATACGCAGAACCTACTGACAACGATCAATATTATATGATTGCATTAAACGCAACTTGTTATTTTACTCTTGATGTTGATAAACAGGTAGGGTCACACAATTTCCAACGTGATCAACAAAATAAAGTGAATAAAGTATTAACTCGAAAGAGGGTATAACATATGTCCTGACACCTACACTCTATCAAAAAAAGAAGCAAAGATTGCTGGTTCTTGCGTATTTAACAATAAAATGGACCCTAAGGTTGATCACTGACAAACATATCCTTAATTAATTCATACTATGTATATTCACAATAAAACATATAGACATCCACACGTATCATATATATCTACACATAGAGAGTGAGTGAGTGTGTGAGAGGGACAGAGGTACCTATTTCATAAGCATCGGCTTTTTAGAAGCTTGTAGTTGTTAAATAAATTATGTGTTTAAATAGGCTTCCTGGTCGTAGCGATCGGCAGACACTCAATAAATAGAAGAATATGTGTAGAATTATGGCTAGATTGAAGTGAACATGAGTTAATAAATCTTGCAGTCATAACAAATAAATATATTGTTTATACAAAATATATAAACAGCAGGAGTATTTTTACTGCAGGTTAGCATTTGTTATTATAACCTATATATAAATTTAACCAGTATGTAGAGTTTATTAACCGTACAATGTATGATATGATGTCTATGTCCCTCTAAATATAACGCAATAAGTGTGTATTTGTGTGTATGTGTGTGATGTTTGGGTGTTCCCTATGGAAATAAATGTTCAAGAAAATACATACAATCAAAAAGTGTATACGTATGAATCATTTATTAGACAAGTTAATAGAAGTGTTCATGATTCTCTAAGTGAAAAGCATAAACTCGTATATGACGAAATAACACTATTTAAAGATCAAACATATTCTATATTCATGCAAGTTATACCATATGTACTAAAATATCCAGGGAAGACAGTATAAGTTCTTCTCTGTACTCCATGGGGTCAGAGCTTCTTTAAAACTTAAAATACGTATATTCTATTATTCTTATCAGTGTTTGTTTTAAATTAAACTAAGCGAAAGTCTGGATTAATTAGTAGAGAAAGTATCACACTGAAGACACCGAGTGTGCGGTTTCGATGTTACCCCTCCCCCCGATTTTAAAGAATTAGATTAAAGTACAATTATTTACTATAACAAAATGTGAGTGAAATAAGTGGACGCTTCTCCATCGCTATGTCTGTCTACTCCTTTCTCTCTCTCTCTCTCTCTCTCTCTCTCTCTCTCTATATATATATATATATATATATATTTCCTCCTCTTATCTTTATCATTCTCTATATATTTATGTATATGTATATATATATTCTGTATCTCTCTTTCTCTCCCTCTCTTTCTCTCTCTCTCTTTCTCTCTCTCTCTATATATATATAGAGAGAGAGATATGCAAATAAGATATGAACTTAAAAGTATAATTTTAGTAGATAGAACCTATAGTGCAATGGTTTAGAGCTCAATATACAAGCTCAACTATAAAGATAAATGAAAAAAGAGGGTACACATGTACAAATGACGAATCTATTTCAACTTCGATTGTTCAATGCAAGGTGTACTCGGTAAAAAAAATGCTCATTATTTTTCCTTAAGGCAAGGCTTTTCAAATATTAACATCTTATCATCAGAGGAATTACATACATGGACAAGTTGGCAGTGGAAAAGCCAAAATTCAAAATTTGAAAAACATATTTAGTAATGGAGAGTGAGAGTGGGTGTGTACAAAAATATGGCGTCTGCCCAGTTGGTAAATGTCCGTTGGTTAGGTGTTCAGTGAAAGGAGATTTTAAGATCGAACATTTTTTTTGTTAAGAAAGCGTTGAAAAAATTCAAAAATGAAGTAAATCCAATCGAAATATGTTCATTCTAATCGTAGGTGGAAGTAGTTATGAGAATTCGAGCCATTTTTAAATACTCCCGTGGACCAAGAATAAGAGTAGTTTTCCAAACGTTGGGATTGAGCTGTGTATATAAAACGTAGGCAGTAAGGAATACAGGTAGTGACGACGATCGAGTCCAGGAAAAGCGGCAATTTTAGTTAAAGACGAGGCAAAATGAGGAAGGGGGAAGGCATAATGATGAAAGATAACGAAAGTGGGTTATAGTGTTAGTTAAATGAACTATGGCTTACGCTGGGAGAAGAGAAAAGGGAAGGTATTGTTTGGTTACCGCTTATTGTTGGTAAGCAAATACACCGGCGAGATTTGGGGTGGTGCTATCATAAGCTAAACAAAGAAGCGGATTCAGGTCAGTAAGTACATATTTCTGAAAGGGGGTCCCGTAATTAAAACGGATATTTAAACGAACTTATATATAATTCAGAAAGTTGAAAATGGTTCCAATTGGGGAATTAGGGTTCAAGTGAATCGGAATCTGAAATTTACATCTTTACTGTGTAATAATTCGAACAAAATCTCGTATTTCAGAGTTTGATGTATGAAGACTTTTAAGAATTCCCAGTTAGTTAAATATTAAATGCTTGACTAAATAAAACACTTTAATTTACAATTCAAGTTAGGATTGGGAACAGCGTTAGTCTGCTTGCAACAATTGATTTCTAGTACAAGGATGATAAGGTAGGATTGGGTTTAATGTTGTAATCTAAGTGAAGCACTAGTGTGTTGAAATTACAAATAGATTTTAAGGGGAAGTAAATAGACCATTATAGGAGTAACTAGTGAGCGTAGTTTACAGGTGAGAGAAATGGAATCTATGAGAAAAATGATGTCGTAGAGCAAAGCCTATACAGAGTCGATGGAATGACTACAAAGGAGATAACAAAGCAACGGATTAGGGTTTGTCAATAATTGGAAAAAGGGAATATAAATTATAATGTTGAAGTAAAAGCGATTACGGATTAGTGGAGTAGAGGAGAATACTATTAGTTCTCAATTTTTATTAAGTTTTATAAGTTAATATAGTTATTAGGTGTACAGGGGAGGATACGTTATGTAATTGGGATGGTTATTTGTAAGTTTAGAAAAAGTGAGAATTAAAAAAAATAACAAATTATATAATTTAAGAATTAGCCTGATGTTAGAGAGGGTGGTGCATGTTTATGTGTTTAAATTCCCGCTTGTGCCTGCAATTTTAGATGAGTTGAGTTTCAGAGTTAATCATATTTTTGCTTTTAGCTGCTGTAGCTATGATAACTGTTTCTAATGTACATAGTTGGCAGAATGCGGATCCTGGAGTGTAGGATTTAGACGTTTTTAATATTGCACAATGTAAGGAATAGGGAGTGTTTTTACTGTTAAAGCTGTTTATTAGATTGGAAATAGAGGTGCTAGTGGCATTGTTATTATTGTGTTTGAAAGAGTATATATTGTTTAGGACTCAGGTCTTGATGGGGAAAGCACTTGCCCCAATGTAAGTGTGTATTTTGTATGGAGTTGTTATTATAGTAGTTGGTTTACTTATATTATCGGGAATGTTTTTGGATTGTATGTTCAAGTTCTGGGCCAAAGTTAAGTTGGAATTGTTAGGTCGAGGAGATGAGATAATTTAAGGGGTAATATCAAGGTTATTGTGAGTTAGCGAGGGTTGCTGGTTAGTGTAAGAGGTGTTATTTAGGGTTTGGTTTGGTACAGGGAGTTGGGGATATGGAGAGCTATAGGGTGAGGGGAGAATTTGTATGTTGGTGTCTGTTTGCATAATGGTGTCTTGGGGGAATTGTTTAACAATAAAAACATATATGCCGTTGCTTTGTATGCAATTGCCATTTAACGAGCATTCTCTAGATCTCTAACACTTACAATTATTAGTAGAGTGAATAGCAGGTGCTGGTTGCTAGGCATATTTATTTTTTGTTATGTGATATGATGATGGTTTGTGATATATTGGTTATTGTGGAGCAGGTGATTTTAATAGAGTTTTTATTAAAAATAGTGCTGTAATTATGCGGGTGCTTTAATTAGTTATCTAAAATTTTGAAGAATTCTAAGCGATATTTGTTTTCCGAGTGCAGTTATAAGGTGGATTACACCAAATATTATTTCTTTTTGGAATTGTTTTATTTTTACTATGTTCTGAAGGGTCTGCTAGTTTATCAATATTAATAGTTGTTGAGGGTCTATTTATATATGTTTTGCATTTCTTGTGTAGTGTAGTATTTGCCCGCGATTTTTCTTGTATGGTCATTTTGTGTGTAATTATATTTAAAGGTTTGTTTTCTGGATAAACATATTATTTTCGTATTTAATGTCATCAATGTATTCCGAATTAAGTAGTGCGTTATTGTAGGAGTTGGTATTTTGTTCGAAGATATATTTATTAACAGCTAATTATTATAGACTGAAGTAACTATTGAATTAATGATTGATTTGGGGTGGTTAGATAGCTTATTTACGTAGAATAGTGTCACATTTGGTTTGTGGTAGGGGCTACAGTATTCGGAGTTAAGGTCTAATGGTATGTCTAGGAAGTTAGATATTCTTTTCTCAGGTTATAAAGTAATGGTTAATCCGAATTTTAAAAAGAAATTGTGTAGATGTTTAATGGTGTTACTGTATTGCCTCGATCTCTCCATAGAAAAAAGTGCCTTGCCCCTGTATGTTAAGATATCACTATGGGAGCTTCAGACTCTGTGCAGATTACGGACCTTGTAGGATTGCACTTCTAAAGATAATTAAAATTTGAATTTGGACAGTTATACGGCGGACTTTACAATGGCGACGCACTTTTTTAGCTGTCAATTGAAAAGCTGATGACATATCTAACATGTTACATTATATCATTACCCATTTATAAGCGTAATCTTTAGAATATTAACATATATCTGAATAGTTCATTTGGTAAAATATATAGTTGACCGCATCAACATTGCTGTTAAACTAAACCCTACTGTATATGGTGTTGCATATGATGCTATTCCACATCTTAACCTGAGAAACGCCATGAAACCTTTGTAAAATTTGATGATGATATATTCGATCTGTTGTTGTCATATGTTTTATCGTTTAGTTCATTTATTGTGTTTGTCTTGTTTAAATTAAGTGAGAATGTACACATCACCATTTTAACAAATATTCACATTTGTATGTGTACAGCTATTTTGAGTTTTGTCGAAATCATCTTCCTAGTTTTAAAATATATGTTATTTTTCTTAACTAAGTCGTGGATCAATTGCATGACAAACATTTTGATAAATCTAAAAAATACTTTTATCTGGCATGTAAACAATTCAGATGGCAGGGAACATAGAAAGAACACAATCTCATCACGTTTTCTTTGATTGGTTATTCAATCAACAATAACCTTTTATCATAGTGTGTTTCGCCTTTTATCTGACAAGTATTCAAACTATTGTCACTCGAAAAATGCTTATAATTAACGAGTATGTCTTATCCTAATCAGCACAGTTAAACCTATATAAGATTAGGTAAGGTTTACAATCGTATATTTGGGGTTTATGAGTTCTAGCCGTACGTGCATGCATATACATACGACTTCAATTACAAAGATTACTATATTATTTGATGATAATTCAAAGGGGCATTTTAGCCGTTTGATCGTTATGGTAAATGCAATAAGAACTACTCATGTACCTAATAGAACTACTGCTAATATATTTAATTGATTAATTTGTATATTTCATATAACTTATACTAGTATAGTAACGAATAGCAGACTAACGTACGTCTTATTTTCACGAATACGTCCATGTATATGTGTATAAACCGCTGAACTATTCGATCGCTTTACACTCACAAGATATGCTGCACTCTTCCAAATACTTTCAGCTGTAACCATTCAGAAAATACTATTTTGTAAATATTGTAAATAATATTCGATATGGTGCACCTTTTGTGTGGGTGTTCACTATGCGTTTTCTATTTATATTGTATTCAAAACACATTGCTATAATTAAGAGTAATACTCATACTATTTGTTAGGTCGACAGATATAGAAAAATAGTATCCCAAATAGTGGGGAGACAAGAATGTTTGTACTTACCGGATATCGTTATTTTTAGGCGAGATTAAATAAGAGTAACTTTTTTCCTTATATTTAGATTATAGAATTATAAAGCATTCGGATGCTTATCCAAAATAATTCAAGTAACGTCGATCCTGTAGATTTAAAGTGATAGTTGCGTAGCGTTTAGTTTTCATAGGGTTATTAAAACTAATCACTATATTAGGTATACAGTATAATGCTCGTATAGACAATTATTCTTTCATGAAAATCATTTTCTTAATTATAGAAACACCTATTAACCAATTATTTTGCTCCAGAAGAGTAAGCTCTCAATTAAAACACTTGCAACATTTTAATTTCGTATCCTTCTGGGGGTAGAATCACAATATTGTCCAGCATATTTAAATACTATTTGAAATGTTTAAACTATGATTTATCATGTGGTTACGAATTTTAATGTGTGGGACATTTCAGCAAATCTTGTGTGTGTAAAATAATAATGAGGAAGCTCATCTTTGTTTATACAAGAAAATATAATATATTTCAGTATAACTATTTGTAATTGTGAAAGGATAATTATTATGAACATGTAACTTTATATTTTATGTATAAATGACATATATATAGCGGTAGTAGTGTTTGATAGAAAAGTCGTTCTTAATGAACTACTACAAGCATGGACTGAGCAGTTACAGTGACACATATTTTGCTGTAAATTCCTAACTTACTGATTCTTACTGGTACTTTTTTATACTAATACATTTTTTGATGTTTAGCATCTATTATATATTCGATTGTTGTGTAACTGTTATTTACTAATACTTTATAATTAATAATTATACCACATACATATTAGTATTACTAGTATAATATTATTGGAGTGTTAGAGTTCAGACGCAAAAACTATCGGTTATTAAAGTCATCCATAATTCTACGAGTTTTATTTCTATAAAAATGTTTTTGTAAATATATCTAATACTGATATTATACTGGGATATCGTTCGTGATATATGACACAAATATTTGTTATTTGATACGTGAATAACAATATACGTTTCAGTTTTATAAATAAATAATTGTGGCATCAAGTTAAATGAAAATAATAGACTGAGTTACATTTCAGGATATATGGCATGAACATAATTTGTATGGGCCACTGATATATATATATATATATATATATATATATATATATATATATATATATATATATATATATATATATATAGTAATTTATTTGCGTGAATAAATAACGGAAACACGACTTCAAATATTTAACTAAAAAAACGTTCAGGACATATAACCGAACACTATTGGTTATTAGGTTAATCACTAGCTATCGGATGTTTATTTCTATAAAAAAAACATGCTAGTAGGATGACCTTAAACGCTCTTATTTGATTGTGCCGAACACATATCGATTATTTGCGGCATACATGACTATAAAATATTGATTTGTATAAATAAATTATGGTGGCATGAACTTAAATGTACTCTACGTTCAATAAAAATAGTGTTGGCTTCTAAAATAGAACGAAACATCTTCTTGAATATATTTCCGTCGTTTGCAACTTAATATGCGACGGCGTAGCGAAAAGTAAATCTCTGTTAAGCTGAATCGATTACGATAACTTTGGAAACCTCAGACGTCTGAACAGTAAATCCTCATTCTATAGATGAAATCGTGACTTGATAGACAGATACACCGTTTTAGCACATCCAGATTGAAATACACTCACCGTTTAACCTATCTTCTAGGAAACAATTCATTTTCCAGACGTGTTTTTCCTCATCTTTTAAATACTTTCAAACAAAACTAATTGAATACTCTACATGTAAACATTCTTTGTTATGTAATTTCAATATCTATCTACGAAAAATAATGATTGTAAATAGTTTGTATATTTAAGGCTTAATAGTTTAACTTAAATAAAATAATTCACTTTTTCCGTGTGAATATCTACATGAGCATGCAAGTGTGAACGGGCTAATGGGTTATCTTGTGGAGTACCAATATCAAATGAGACAAAGCGTTGGAAGGTTAAAACGGAACGAGCTTAAAGGGTGAATTACATGAAATGTGCTGTCATCGAACAAATGTTTTGAAAAAGGGCAACCCATGGCGAAGTAAATATAAGAATGATGACTTGAAAATAAGTAGTTACAACCAAGTGTGATTGCTATCGTGCCGAGTTATGTTATGTCTACACAACTACAATGAAGGTGTTCATTACAAACCAATCCCGAAGTCTGTTTTATTAATTTTATTTAAGAATGGCTTCGTTTATTTCGTTCAGCAATAAGGGACATTCGTTTCCTTTTTATTTAAGCTAAAACCTTACAGAGGCTAGCTTTTGATGTTTCATCTTCAAACCTCTTGTATACGATCGATCACGACAACAATGGGATAAGTAATACAATGATTTGGTTTATAAAGATATGCGATCAAGAAAATCGTCAAAATAACTCATCAACATATTATCCTTTGCTATGTATTTGATATAATATTCATGTGTAAAACTAAAAGAAAAAGACTATCAACAGAATGAGACAAGAAAGGGTCCAATCTGTCGTGGCTTATTATATTATATTATACCCCGCTCATATTATTTCAGTTTTACACTGAATACCCCTGTCTCGGAACTCGTAAAATACTTCAAAGCATGTATTGCGTAAACATACTAATGTTCTAATAAAGAAATGTGCATATCTGTCTTTGAAAAATATATATTTACTAACAGAAGAGTGATCAGACGTCAGTTTCTTTGGTGTATAAGACAACTATAATATGGTGTAAATGATAAACACTCAATTTTCAATCGTTTTGGAGATTTAACTTTAATTAGTCACACAGACATGCACTCTAGGGAAAGTTTAGATTGCACACTGGAGAAAGTGAATTACAGCCTAGACCCAATGCTTGAGTGTATTCGGTCCTTCTGTACACGGATTTGTCGGGACAACTAGACATGATGATACTTCATCCTACAAGTAAACCCAGAAAAAATATTCAAAATGGCATAGTAGTTGAGGCCCAAATAAAATCCCCCTTAACCCATTATATACTGACTAATACGAATAATGGTGCACATTCTCCTACTGATGTTATATCAAGTAACAGTACTTAGCTGGATACTCCACGTAACTTGATGAATTCTTGCCCCGGAATTCAGTTAAACCAAAATACCATAAGAAATATATAGTATCAAATGTTAAGTGCTCAATTGTTTACAAACTGGGCGTGTAAGAGGTAAGGGAGAATTTAAGCTGAACACGATGATATCTATGAATCTTATCAACAATTCAAGTATTAGACCAGGAATAAGCCCCTTGATTTCTGCGAATTAACACTGAACTTACATTTAAGAAAATAGTTTTAATTCTCACACTAAAACGTAATAATCTGTCAGCCACCAATAAGAATAACATATGTTTGCATCGTTATTATTTTATATTTCAATCGTCCATTTTCTATCATATTATTACACGTTTTTAAATTAAAAGAATGCTCGCTACCTGTATTTAAACTTGATATGTCTCAGAGACATTTTGATTTGGTAAGCTTAGCATCATAAACAGGGTAACAGAATTACATTTATCAAACACTATTGACCGATGCCAATTCTAAACATATTCACTTTTGTTTGGCTATGCCATTATCGCTTACCAGAGTAAAAAATAACATAATAATAATATTTTCCTACAACTATTATACTCTAGCCAATTTAAACAGATTCGATTTTTAACTAAAGTCTTAAATCATGGACACTATTTCCTTTTAACATAAATACGATCAAAACATTAAAACAACGTATTACAGTATTATGCTCGGTAATCCGTTGATTCTACTATTACCTGCTCGTTTTTTAGATCTGATTAGCGAAATAGTAGATCAACACATTTAGTTATACCAAAATAATTCCAGTGTTATTAAGCAGTGTGAACCTAACTCCTACTTTACAACAATGAAAAAGAAATGTTTGAAAACACTGCTTTTCCTTACGTCTTTTCCGACTTCTACATTTGTTTATGATTAGAAAAAAAACAGTTCGTTACGATATGTATTCATTTCAGACAACTATACCAATTAGTTTCTCTTTGTCATTTTCAAATCATAAATAGTTTTTGTACAACAGTTTTGATATTCCAGAACTCGCTTAAAATAACAAATGTGTCAAGACGCACTTATTTTCATTTAGTTGTAATACAACATTCAGTCATCACTAAACAGATGACATGTAAAGTCAAAATATGAATTCTTAAAACGTAAACCAATTGAACCCATCAATGCAATCATATCGAATAGAAAATAAGTCAATGACAACTATTCTTTTAAAATTGCTGAGTGTCAGTGTTCTATGGAAGTGAGTAGATAAGCCATGGGTTGCAAACGAAAAATTACACTGATGATTATATTCGAGCGTTCTTATGTTTAAAGTAGGAAGCTTTTTTTGGTTATGATTAAAAATCGATACAAAATTGCAGGGAACAACTGCAGACACGACTTTTAACTATCGTCGCACGCGTGATTATCTTTAATGGTATTATTCCTATCAGTAATATTGTATATTCGTTGGGAGGAGGAGTAAGTTGTAAGAATATGAGTCACGATAGCCCCACTCGAGATTTAAGTGCTTGCGATATAATTCAATCGAGGAATCGGTTGTGATATAAACTTCCGGCATCTCGTTCTTCTCAGATGATGCATCGGATCTTACCTTAGTTCCAAATTACGTCAATGTAAAGCCATAATAATGAAGTTCTTTTTCTGGATGCATCGCTCGTTGGTTCAATGGTCTAAGACAACACCCATTTAAGGTTGCCCACTTTTGAGACATATTTTGAATGTACTACGTTTCATTTTTTCCCATTGTTATATTCATTGGTTTTATACAGCGCTACTCACTAATTATCTAGTTTGTTTTGTTGGATAACACGTGTAAACAATAGCACACACAGAAAAAAACAGCTTACTGCATAACATACTGCCGGAAGAAAATTATCAATATATATATATATATATATATATATATATATATATATATATATATATATATATATATATATATATGCATGAACTTGACTTGCTTTTTCTCCTTTACCTTTGGCGAGAGTATGAAAATAACAACATGCATCGTAGACTATTAAATTCACTACTATATTCACCTTATTTTTTCGAACCTGTTTCAAGAAATTTATGATTATTTTCAACATCAAACAAAAAATGCTACTTTTACACCTCCATATCGATTCTCACTAAAACATGCTCAATACCAATGGTAGCAAAAACTTTTCCCTCGAAATATGTATGTACTCCTACTGTCACACGAACACCGCTAACTAAATTACATCGGATATTTTATAAAATCATCTCCGAAAATATTTCATTTCATTCCCTTACTAATGTTATACCTAATACACATACTTTGTACATCAATTAACAACCCCTTAAATCTCAGTGAATATCTAATTACATATACTTATTCATTGTCTGTCGTTACTTATATCTATTAAACATACACTTAAATGCATTACATAATTATCGGTATATATTAACCAACTGAATAGATTCATTCGTACATAGATTCCAAATGGCGTCACGTAATTTTCAATATCTTACATGAAATTCATTACAGTTTTAAATGTTCGACTGTTACACGTATACTTCCTTTTTATTATTTATACTTTTAACACGTCGGCAATTACATCCGTAACCCTGTTAAAGCTTATAGTTGAATGTAAAACACTTAAAAACACACAATATATCATATACATCTTACGGAGCCTTGTAACAGCTTCTTTAATGACGCTAATTGTTTCACTTTTGACCTTCCCTACTTATCGAACATTATTAAAACAACCGTAGAACTTCACAATATATTATCATCATTATTATTGTTTTTTCTTCATATGATGTTTTCCTTTATACTTTTCGAAGAATGTCATACTTTGAATTATTTTAATATGGTTTGTATGTTTTTATATGTTCTTGTTTTTCTTTTAATTTAAACTTCTATCAATGATAACCAACTGCTCTATAGTCTCACTCTCTCTCTCTTTATTTATTGATTTAATATTACAAACACACATAATTTATTCTCACAGTGAAGAAGACATCTTACTTAACTGCAGCAATGTCTACTTTTATCTCACTTCGAAGATTAGGGGCCCACCTCCAAAAGTATGTGTCTTCATTTCATTATTTACTTATTACAATAAACACATATATCAGTTTAATTCGGTTTATATTTATTTATTCACATTTAGGTCTCTAAATAACCTTTACATTACAGTGTTATTTAATCACGTCTCTTCTCAGTCAGTAAAGTACTAAATTTTGTTTTCTCTCTCCTCTGTCAGAGAAGAATAACTCCTTCTATACTGCGGATATTTCCCCAACGGATAGATTTTTAACACCATTGCTTTTTATGGTTGTTGAATTCATTCTACAGCCAAAAATGACACCCTGGATTGGAATGAACATGTATCAGTCTAAAAGGATGTTCTTTCGCTAAACTTGGAAACATTCACGCATATTTTTGTATTACATTTACTTTTTTTTGGGGGGGGGGCAGGGGCAATGGTTTTTATTTTTTACAAAAAACGCGATACTTACAATCGTAGTGGAGAGAGTCGCCCCAAACATATATAAATCCATTTTGTTTGATTTAAAACATTTATAAATTATGTTTTAATCATCTAAATTACTTACATGCTTCTTTGCAACTTCTTTTTACGAATTGATACTCTAATAGTTATATATATATATATATATATATATATATATATATATATATATATATATATATATATATATCCCGCGAAACGTCGGGGCACTAGTCTTACTCTATCATATAATACGTTATTTGCCTCTTAATGGTAATTATGTTGTTTAAGTACCGGGCTTAATTGCCTCGAAACCGGGTAGCACAGTCAGACAAAAGGTCACTTTTGAATGCGGGGAAAATGTATCTGCCCAAATAGGTACCCTCCTAATTTGGACTATATTATAATTGCCGCTGTCTAGAATGATTACTCTCAATGAGGAAACTGCAATAATTAGCCATGACAAGAGTGTTATTACTCAACGTATTACATTCATTGTTTCAGTTTCTGTTTTACATTAACATTGTGTGATCTGTGTTAACACTAGTCCATTATAAACACCCACGTATTCAATAGTTACATATTTTGCAAGACATTTCTTGAGTTATTAGGCTTACCTGTGCAGCGCCGGGCACGGGTCAGCTGGTTATTTATATACCAAGAATAATCTTTAATTGTAATTACATTTCACGTATTAAACATTACAATACTTTTACAATTTTACTACGCATGCAAAACGTCAAAACCGGTTATTTATTAGTTTTTCTTGCGATTCTAAAGCAACGCCATAATTAGTATTGTTAATGCAATATCTTACCTGCCTCATATATCAAAAGAGGCGCATTTGTACCAAATGATATCGAACCCTTTTGCATCAAGCAGTATTCAAGCTATTCACATCTCTATATCAAAAGTGCGGAATCCAACAAACATGCCTACGTGTAATTGACCCAAAACCGTGTAATTGGAATAAATGTGCACTTGTGCGAAAGAAAATTAAAAGTATAGATAGAACATATGAGATGAAATTCTAAGAATTAAGACTAGATGTGGTCAATATACAAAAACACACTATAACATGAACCCCGCAGAAAAAAAAGCAGTTTCACTATCATCAGTTTATAACACGAATAGTGGGCATGTATTAACGTCGAATATAGAAAGACCGAGGAAGCATAACACCATCCAGGGCTCGATTGAATTATATTGTGAGTACTAGAATAACCGGCCTTGATCCGGAAATTAATCAGAAACGGCCAGTGTGAGGGCATCAAGTGAGTTTCAATTATAACTTTATAATACGTATTAAACCGATACTCTATAAAAACCACATCTTTCTGGCAGCGGAAGATCACTGGGAAAACTGATTTTGGAACTTCTAATGAGTAAGAAATATTATTATTATTATCATTATTATCATTATTATTATTATTATTATTATTATTATTAATAATGATAATAATAATAATAATAATAATAATTATAACAAACTTATTATGATTATTTTATTTTTAATAATAATAATAATAATAATAATAATAATAATGATAATAATAATAATTATAATAATAATAATAATAATAATACTAATAATAATAGCTGTAACAGTAGTGTTCTTATAATTTCTCTCTTATATGTATGTCAAGTTTATTATGCCAATTTGGTAAATTTTGTCCAATTGTTTCGGATGTTATAATTAGTTAATATTTGTAGTATAAATACTAGTGGCAGTTTTACTTTCGAATATTGCCCCCATGACGCATCTGACATTTAGAGAATGCTTTATAACAAGTTTGATCCAATTTTTGTTTTAGAGTCAGTTAGTTATCTACGGACATACAGGAATACCGCTAAATGGCACATTTATTAAATGGAAGCTTACCTTTTGAAATACAATTCTAAGGCTGTTTAATCGCATTTCGGAATCTCAGAAGCATTCATCTAGACGATTTAGCTTAGGCACATCAGACATGAGCTTGTGACTGTCTGCCAATCTACACAATTGTGGGTTATAATGAAGCTAAACAGAACAGACTGACAAAAATGATGTAATTCCTTAAACATTATAGCTTCGAATAATTACGCTTCGAATAATTAAGTTATAATCTACATTATCCATAGAGTTATGTGAAGCTGCACTTCGTATATAAGACAATGTTTATTTTTAAATTGATTAGAGATATAATTAATATCAACTTGTTTATTTTGCCATTTTATGTTTAACGACAAATTAATTACTTATTTAATGTGGAAATACAGTGTATAAGGTGTTCAAGAATAAAATGAAACTTTTTCGAAAGGCAAGTGAAAACGCCATATATTTGCCAATCATTAGTGTATTCTCAAAATTCAAATAGTACCTCTGAGAGCAATGTTTGACATATGTATATGTCAAACATTGCTCTCAGAGGTACTATTTGAATTTTGATACAATATAGGCGCCTCGAGTCTTCACAACGGTAAGCAGAAACGGAACACCACTTCGAGCACGCGGTAGTCGCGATGTCGTTCGAGATACGTCTAAACACCAATTTGATTAAAACAAACAGCTGTCCTTGGTTTTGCAGGCGATACGGTTAGCGTGTTTTGCAGCTGAGCTAAACACGTAATAGCCCATGATGTGTCTATCAGACGAATACAGAAGTTATATATTTTTGTATCCGTGCAGTCTCTCTTTTGTCGGGTGTCAGTTTCTTCTTTGTGCTGTTTACTAATTTTATAATTGACACCAGTAAACTTCTGCATAACGTGATTTCTTTCAGAACAAATAGGACAGATTTAATCATTATGATTCACCGCTTTTCTATCCTTTGTGAGTCTGCCAGTGGATTTGATATTTCGCATAAACAATAAGATCACTGGAAAGTCCTGCCTATGGCAAACAACATTTAAACGATTTTGAAAAACAGAATTCAAATCAAGATGGTCTCTTGAAAAAGTAGCCATTTATTCAAGATATAAAAAAATATTGTTTTAGTATACAAAAGTGTTCACGGAGATGTGACACGGAATTGCAGCATGCGTTCAAAGAGTATAACCTTGCCGTATCCATTAAAACATCCATTAAACAGTGGGCATAAACTCAATATAGTCATCTGAATTGAGTTGGAGTTCCTCTTAAAATGTGTAGCAGCGGCATGACGTAGCTTTCGCTGAACAGACACTCAGAGAACATGACAGTTTGAGGGAATGTATTCTTTTACGTGCATATTTTCGTGTAGACTTTATATCACTCACATGCTGATTAGTATGTTGTGCAGCTGGTCATGAGAAGAAGCATCTTCTGTTTTAACTTGGCATTTGTCTCTGTTAGTTCTTACGCAAGAGGCTTCGCTTGTTTCTTTATTGTGAGTAGTTGGTCATTGCAGCTATTGTATAAGGTGTGGCGACGATGTCGTTCAGTTGTTTCTGTAGTCGCCAAGAGCCGCATTACCTTGCCTTAATATTGACACATCTTTTACGCGGCTTAACGACGAACATCGTTATTCGGAAACAGCTAGACGCCTGGCATAATGCGTTATGCTAGTAAACATGTCTACATCGCAGTCGCTCAAATAAGCTCGCATTTCACGGTTTTTAAATTGTACAAGCTTTTAATCTGGTTCAAATAATCATTGTGCTGGCCAATCTTTGGCAATATGCCAGCGCGTTCCAGGCGTTTATGGTCTCGATATGTATAACCCGCTTATCAATACTTCACATAAATAGCTATTCGTGACCCTTCACGGATATAAAACACGTCAAATGGTTTTGAAATGGGAGTATTCATAATAAGTATTACATTTTGTTCGAAAACGCCGTTTATTTTAAAAGATATATTGTTTCGATTAGTTACACCTGGCCTTATTTTCTTCAATACATTTAGCGAAATTGTTTGTCTGTACGATTGTCGTACGTAAACAACTATATTACATAATACAATAAGAAATATTTATTGGATCTACAGTATATATATATATATATATATATATATATATATATATATATATATATATATATCCGTGTAAATAATTATTAACCTTATTGTATAGTCGGGACCAATTTCTTATCAGTTTATTCTTATCATCTCTATATGTATGCGATATTTTTCTTACTAGATGGTGTCTTACGATCGTGTTGTAGGTTATCGAGGAAGTTCTTTTATTATGTAATTATGTATTTGCCTTTCAATTAACAGTTATCGGTATTTATGCACGTAAGATTGGTTACATTTGATATAATGCATCAGTCACGCAATGAATTATTAATTTATTCGTTTATCCAGATTGACAATTGTGTTTGCTTTTGGGTCAGTTATTTTGTCCTAATGGATATTAGTTGATATATATATATATATATATATATATATATATATATATATATATATATATATATATATATATATATATGCAGCTCATTGGAGAAAAATACTTCGGCCCCCGGCACTTTACACTGTTTACATTGAGATATCACTTACATTTAGTCAGTATCGTTTCGTATTATATATATATATATATATATATATATATATATATATATATATATATATATATACACACGTTTATTTACGTCTATTTTTGTTTAGTGTGTATTTTTGTATTTAGTAATGGAGTGCAACATTTTCGAATGTTGTACTAATTAACAGTTGTGTTAGTGTTCTATTTTGTATTTATTTTTTAAAATTTTATTTTACTCTTCTACTTGCATACATAATTTGGGGAGTTTTGTGAAAATGTACCATATTAGTAAGTCCTTGTATCGTTACCAATTATATAGTTTGTAGTTCGAAAAGGTATATACTAACATGAAAGTAAGTTCGGCCAACTTGCTTCAATAATTGAATTTGCATAGTTAATTTTATGAGTAACGAAAGTGAAGCTTTGTGTTAATAATAACTGATAATGAAAACAACGTAAGGAAATAAAGATCACAAATGCACATTTTATGTAATTATGAAATAATGAGAGGCTTAAATTATCATAGTAACTGATAGTTCAAATAAAGTAAGGCCACTTCTTTCACATTTAATATAAAACTAAACATATTTTCTCATATGATTATTAGTAGTATAAGAAGTTGCTAGTCGTAATATTATCAGTATAACAAGTTTTAATTGGGGAAAGGATGAAGATTGGATGTAGCCAGCTAGTATTAAATATATACGCTTTATTATTATTCCGCGATCCGATGGAATTTTAACAACGGTCTCGATACGAGTAAACTTTACATTCCATAGTTCTTACTTTAAGCATAATCAAGAATGAATATAATTATAAGACATTCAATTCAGACGGAACATTTATAGTATTAAAGCGTTGTATATTTAAACATATATTTCGACAAACAATTCATGAGAGCAATATTGTTTGCAAAAATACATAATAGATCTCGAAACTATATACTATTAAATTAATGTTTATTTCAGATACATATAGTACTCTGGTTCAGGCGCAAACCAACATTGAACACATAACTAGAAACCCATGTTGCTACATAAGCTTAATGCCAGAGAGTTAAGATTGAAATATTTTCAAAGGCTTCGCTGATGAATATAATCTAGGTTTGTCTATCTGTTTCTCGCCCTCATTGTTCTATCTCATTATATCAGCTAAGCGGATAACATTTGCGATGGCTTCATCCAGACTCAGATAATTTTTGATTACAGTCATAAAAATGAATATTCTTTCCAAATTTCTCGGAAGTAATTAACTTTGTGTTTGTAGATAGAATTCATTGAAACTATTAACTGCGACATACCATTAAGTACGTCTGCTATGTACCAACGTTGACAATCAGGTTGATAGGTCGGGTTGAAATCCGAATGTATCTATTGCGTTCATTTCCATATTAATAGAATTGGAAAAGGTATGAACCAACAATGTCAGTTCCAACATGATTAAAATTAAGCAGCCTTTGAAATATATCAAATATGCATGATACATAATCATTACCCACGTAAGATATTAGTTAATATACATACGCAACAAAATAAATAAATATAATTATAATAGATGCTTTTTACTACTATATGAAATAAAAGATGTCACAACCTCAATGCCACAATATAGACTACCTTGTCTAGGACCTGAGTTTGCCCGTGCCATTATAAGATCCACTACCAATTCAGGCTTTGGAAACATAATTTGATAAAGTATGAGGTGCTATATCAGAGTTGATATCTAATAATACGCCATTAATGATATCCGCTATTTTATTTTTAAGTTAATATCATATTTCTGAATTGATCAATATCGGTAAAATTCTGATGACTATCATAAAAATACGTTAGCCGTTAATTTATCATATTCTAAAAATGGTGTAATTAATAATGTCAGTAATGCAAAGGAATATCATTTTTTCTGAGAAACGCGAAACATTTAAATTTCATTTTAATTAAAAATGGTGTACACCGACTAAATTAAAAGTGTGTTTTGCTGTAATCCTACAAAATCCTGTAATTACAAAAAGCTTATAAACAGCAAATGTTATTATTTATACTTCACAAAACTTCCCAGTTTAAACCCACTCTCATATAAACTTAAATACATTCTGTATGAAATAAATCATGTCTGTTATGTGTTCAGTTGTTCTAAGATTTGTTATTGAAAAACACGCTTCACTATTAGTGTTTGTTTACGTAATTGTTTTGTTCATATTTTAAATAATTTCCTACTAAAATATCAGATATTTTACTAAGCAAACCATTGTTTCTGATGAGAAGTTTACACACATACTCATATATATATATATATATATATATATATATATATATATATATATAGAGAGAGAGAGAGAGAGAGAGAGAGAGAGAGATATAGATATATATATATATATGTATATATATGAAGAGTTCGAATGCAAAACGCGATAAACGCCATTTTCAAAGTTACGAAGCTATCGCTATTAAAAGTGTTGCATTTTAACACTCGACCACATTCCCAAATCATGTTTCACATTATATGATATCAAGATAATTTATATTTGTTTTCAATTAAAATACACTTTTCGTCGAGGGCTAGATATAATATATTCGTTCTTTTATTGTTTAATGCCTCACTTTAAGCAAATGGGATACATCACATTTTAACTCTTCATATATATATATATATATATATATATATATATATATATATATATATATAAATATACATATATATATATAATAAACATATGTGTATGTTTATTTTAGTGAATATATACATTATATAATGTATATATATATATATATATATATATATATATATATATATATATATATGTTGATTTGTACGGCATGTAAAATACACTCAATAAATTGTAAACTATTTACCACATAAAATGAGTAACACATAACGTAAAAATGTGTTATTGATTCTAAGATGCTCTTTTGAATTGATTGCTAAATGATGAGAACTTAAAAAATTAAATATTACCACAAGACTTGTTATTCAACGTCTGAGCAGAAAGTGTAGACACATACTGATCGATAAGTTTAATATGCTTATACATGATGTAATATTCGTACAAAAATAGTCCAAATCTTTGATAAAGAGATAGGAAAACACATATTTTACATGTATGTAATACTAAATTTATAATATGTAATCACATCAATTGCCATAAACAATCACACATGGATAATCTCTGAGAATAAATCTCGACTAAGAAACTTTCTAAGAACATTAAATTATGATATGAGGAACTGCTTAAGCACGTAGACAGTGTTTAGTCTTCTCCTCCATTCGTTTGCTTCAGCATCGCGTTGTAATATCACCAGTTTAGCTGAGGAAAGCCACGCTAGCGTTTTGTCGTCTAGAGCAGCAATGCCGTGTTCGCCGTAGGGTTTTTGGTGTTTTAGACATGCCTCGATATTCGGTTGAGCACTGTCCTCTGCCGGCGAAGGAGGTATATGTCCGGTAGTTCGTTCGGCTAATCCACGAATCTGTGCAGCCTTAATTTATCTGCTGCCTTCTATTATTCCATCAAGCAACGTCAGAACCAGATCTGTTTTCTGATGTCAACGGGTATTCTGAGCAGGGGATAGTGGGCCTTCTCCGCGAATGGGCGTTGTAACTTCAGGAGAGCTCGTGGAGCGGTCTCTATGATAAACTTGTGAAGGAGGTGGTTCTCATCAATTATGGCTTTTCGGAACAGTGCAAGGCCAGATGCTTCACGGCTCAGGGTTGGTGGTGTGATACCGGCGAGAATCGGTAGTTTGTCGATCGGTGTGGCACGCAGGGAGGCAGAAACTGTGCGTAAAGCGGTGTTGATTGTTATGTCCAGTGTCTTTGTATGTGAGCTCTTGTACCATGCTGGTGAGCAGTACTTGGCAGCGGGGAAGACTAATGCCTAGGTCGATATGCGCAGTGTCTTGGTCGAGGCACTCTACTTGGTACGAACTAGATGGCGTATTACAGCTACGCGGGGTGATGACTTGGCGGGCAGGTTTTCCAGGTGGTGCTGTCAAGCTTGACCCCAAGATACGTTGAGGCCACCTGGAACTGGAGTCTGTTGTAATCAATCATAATGTTGAGCTCGTGGCTTGCCTCTCGGTTGTTTAGATGAAGTGGGGGAGCCATAGTATTAGCCCCTGAGAGCTTACAGCGATTGTTTTTCATGCAGCTTGACAAGATGTTCATATAACCCGTAAGTCCCAGTTCGACTATATCCCACTCTTGTTGGACAGAAGGATGGGCAGGTCGTCAGCGTATTGATATTTATTGGACAATGTGTCATGGCGGTCGTAGATGTAGATGTTGAACGACATTGAGGCGAGTACGGATCCTTGCGGGACACCATTTTTAAGTCGTCCGAGCATGCTATGTTAGCCGGTGCTGATGAAAATATGAAGCTGCGGCTGATAAGTATCTCTATGATGAAACCTGCTATGTATCGGCCAGGAAACGTCTCTAGTAGCTTGAGGTTGAGTCCACGGACTCAGACCGGTATCGTACGCTTCTGTGAGATCAAGCGAAACAATGTCTGTCTACTCACCTAGTTAGAAGAAACCCTCGTGTATACGGTGAAGAGGGTGATCTGGTCTACGGTGAACCTCCCGTGGCCGAAGGCAGCTTGCTTTTTCCGCAGTATTGGGTCGATCACTGGATAGTGATAAGCATAGGGGAGACGCTCAATGATGGTGTATGGCATGGAGAGGAAAGTAATGGGCTTAGGGAAGGCGCTGACCATGGCTCATCGCCATATCTTCGAAAGCTTGGAAGCTTGGAAGCAGCCGGAGCAGAAAGATTGACACCACTCTGTGGCCTAGCTACCCTGGTGCAGAAAGAACTCGGGAGTGATGTTGTCGGTGCAAGCTGCTTTGTGTAGCTTCAGTTGTTTGATAACCAATTAGATCGTGTCTTTAGTGAAGTATCCAGATAAGTCGGCGTTGGCGCTGGGGGCTCTGCATGAGTCGTTCAATTCGCCGATGGCCATTCTAGCGAACTAACTGTCGAGATTGGGAACCTAGCGTTTGTGATTAGTTGCGCTGCAATGGTGTTGGCAGTAGTGGGGCACGATTTTGGTGTTCTTGACTGGCCAGTCAGTTTATTGATGATCTGCCACGCTTGACGCGTGGTGTAGGTGAAATCAGGCCACCTCTGTTTCACTCTATCATTATGACTGAGGCGTATCAGGAAGTCTGTTGTATCTCTGGCCCCTTTTGCGGAGGTTTTGGGCTCGTTGTGGGAGTACAGGAGTTCCTCGCACTCTTCGTTCCAGCAATGTACGTAGTTGTTTCGGACTCCCCGGGGAACGTGTTTCATGTCGATGTCGGTCAACATCGTACGGTCGGCCGTGTAGGCTTCGTCTATATTGGGCGGTGTTTGCACTGTAAATGATTCGACTGAAATGTTGGTGCTGCACACGAATTCCGACCGGTTGGTCTTGCGAACGTTCGACCTTTGGACTGGTTTCTCGTCCGTCGGCCTGACAAGCGATGGTGTTGTGATCAGTGACGGAAAACGTTATGAGCAGGAAAATCGGTGAAAGACGCGCCGTACCGGGTGAGGCTCTAGCGCGATGACTTTAGCGAAAGCCAGGTCTGGGTTGGTCTCAGTAATACAGCGCCAAGAAATGACGATTACGGTTCATTCGCATCGAACAGTTGCACGGCCTCTGCTGTGGATGGCACGTCTGCTAAGTATAGCGCTGTATGGATTTGGTGATCTTGTATCCTCAATCAGTGTTCTTGAAGTTGAAGTTATCGCCATACACGGCAGGGGATGAGGCAGGTAGCAGCAAGACTGGTTATCATTGGCTCGGTTGTGGCTTGTAGACATTTACGGAAGTCGTCGCCTGCACTTTAGTAGCGGTCAACTCAACGTTGGAAGCGCACTAACCAGCTTGTGACCAGGATACAGTGTCTATGATGAAATTTGCTTAGCCGTTGTTTCTGCTGTTGATGTGGCCGGCTAGTTTATACTCGTGGAGCTTCACGATTCTGTCATTCTTCTTCTGAGTCTCCTGCAGGAGCACGACTATTGCATTGTTGTTCGTAGCAAGGTTCTCTAAAATGTCGAGCTTGCGGGTGATGAGGCATTCGACGGGCGCGTGCTGTCTCAAGCTGTAAGAGTCTCTGAGAACGGTGTAAACTCATTAGTTTCGCCGTTGTGAGCGGGCGTTGAGGTCGGCGAGAGCGATGTAAAAGATGTCGGGGTCGCTGGGGGCGGTGTAAAGATATTAATTTCCCTGCTGGTTACAAGTACCTGTGGACGAGCCCCCGAATAAGCTGACTTATTATCAGTTTATTTTTCTAAGAACTACTAGTGGTGTTTGTCTTGCTGATATCATGCAATATGTTATTTACTTAAATGTAACAAGTGTGCCCTTTTTTGCTTGGGGCAACATTACATACGATAACAAGCAAGTACTTATCTGCCATTTTGTTGGAGAAGTCTCCTAGCGGTACTGGAAGCATATATCGCTCAAGTGCTGGTTTAAAATTGAAGTCTAGAAAAACACAGACAGAAGATGTATCGCTTACATTATTTCATGTATTGCGTGGGTTCCGAATACCCCCTATAGAGAGCGAGCGTTATCCAGCCCCTTTATCTTCTGTTGCATGTCTAAACTAATACGCAAATTACTTCTTTTTATTCTTATAGCTCTTAGAATACTGTATTGGGATTATTTAAACGCATTCGTCACTAAATTGCAAAACATAGCAAATCACACTTTTCACCACCATTAGTATTACCATCTAAGCCCGAGAACTGCGTCCCAATCTAGTTACACTCGCCGATATACTTCAAAATTCAATACGCATGCTAAATAAAATAAAAGAAAATATCTTAACACACTTAAATATATTTTTATGTTTCCTTTCATTTGATTATTCATGAACAAGATAAGTGACCAGTGATACTAAAATACTACCAAAATACTATTAGATTCATTGAAATCGCGCCTCCCCAATAAAG
Source organism: Sepiola atlantica (assembly GCA_963556195.1). NCBI lineage: Eukaryota > Metazoa > Mollusca > Cephalopoda > Sepiida > Sepiolidae > Sepiola > Sepiola atlantica. Next base: position 50,186,448 of record OY744540.1, read on the forward strand.
TTTCCACAAAACTTCCGCCCTATGAACACATTTACTAAATTTCTAAAACTACATAAATAGGGTCATACTTTAGCCACAACTCACTCTTTTGTCAGCTATGACTTAGTCTCAGAGAAATGTACTTTACCACTGGATTTAGTTAAATAACTGTGCAGTTATTCTTAGTGTAGACTCAGTTGAAACTCTAGCAAAAATGGCTGCTACACCTTGAAAAGTCCTGTAAAGTATGTTTGCGAGTCGGCCACTCCTTCTTTGATTACAGTGCTAACGAATACTACCTTTAGTGCATTGTGTCTTTTGTCTGATCATCTCCGAGTGACCACAACACAATTTGCCGTGAAACAGTACACCCACGGCGCCTCACATTTCACATAAAAATACCGTACAAATCATTCGTTAAAACCTTTCAGTACTTAAGTATCACCCAAACCTATCTCACTACTCAATTACCCCTCGTTTACACTTATCTCACATTTCTAGAAACCGTACAGTTAGTCAGACTTTCTCCGGGGGTTTTCTCCTCACAGACATCTGCCCGCCTCCAAATCATCGTGGGAAAATGAACAAAATTACAGATATAGTTAGTTCAAACCTACATTTAACGTACCACTAACCCGCAAAACCAATAATTACATTCCCTAGTTGATATTTCTAATGTAGTATATCGAACCGCGGAGTAATGTGTTTTCAATTTTATTTTTCTCTATAACACACAGTTAGTTCACTTTTATCTATCACGCACTGTTAATTTATTCAAGCAAACGAGTATATTTACATAATTTTATTTTTTAATCATAATAAATCATCGTAAAACCATAGCATTCACTGAGATATTGAATCGATGAAAATTTATTTGACCCCTAATATATTGCGAAACAGAATAGATAATTTTCCCGGATACAATTTTGAAAAACACATAATGAAGTCGATAAAGATGACATATATTAAGATGCGACGTAGCATCGCTACAATAAACTCATGTGTTACGGTCAGCCTCGCTTACTTTTCATTTACATAAATCCTAATATAAGTTTCTGCCAGTTTAGGCAATTTTTATAACGTGAATGTGAGAATAGCAATAAGTATTTGACTACATTTGCGACTAGATTAAGGCAATGTTTTTTTTTTGTATTTTTCAAAGATACCATTTTAAATCTATATGGCTGTATATGTTAATTTTCGTATCACATATTTTGATTTTTATAATCGGTAGGTGAGCCACGATCGTTTCAATATGTGTTTTCACACTTCGGTTTAGATAGGATTTTAATAACAAAACTCGAAGATTAGAAAACCGATCTTAAGATCTTAAGAATACCCGTAGTTGTTTCACGCCTTCTTTCTATTCATTGATACTGTTAATTAATTGTAATTCTCATATTCGTCAAATTGAGCGTTCAATTTGTTTTATTATTCACTCCTTAATTTATTTCTCAATAATTGTATTAAGTAAAAAGTCCATCCATAAAATATTATCTTGTGTTTGATTAGTAATGCAGACTGTTATTCATTCCACTACTAACATTTGAAATTCGTCTAATTAAAGGTTTAGTGCGGGCATTAGTGAATTTCATCAGATATAATTAATAATATGTTTCTGCTAATTATAATTGCTATTCTATGTTTTTCAATGCCCTTATTTTTCAAAACACGGGCTAATTCTCGAAAATATAACACACAATTCCAATGGTCTATGAATCATATCTGAAATACTAAAGTAAATATCCAATATTATTGCATTTTATATGTTACTCAATTTCTACCCTAACACACGTATATATATATATATATATATATATATATATATATATATATATATATATATATATATATATATCATCTACAATATAACATTGTATATAAGTAAATACAATGGTTATCGTCACACAAAAGTTTACAAATAAAAACCTAACTCTTTCTAGCCCATTTAAACTTGTGAAGGGACGCGAAAAACAAAAAAGCACGTCAGACAACCTCCCGCCTTCAATAAATACGAAAAGAAATGATCTATTTTAAAGAAAAAATAACGGTTGGTGTTTCTCTATAAGTCATCTGTAATAGCAATAAAAATTGATATAAAAAATATTAAATTACGTACGTAATTGTATAATTTTATATAAATATTAATGCGAATACTGGTGACGCAAAATTTCCGTCATTTTTGACGAACGGTTTCAACCAATATATATATATATATATATATATATATATATATATATATATATATATTAATTTATCTCTGATTACAAAGAAGCTAGATCCTCGCCTTTTCAGTTGTTATCCGTTTTTCATCATCTAATTACCATTCATTATTAACTAATCCCGGTAGGAACTTGCAGAAGGAATGATATAATTATTTTTAAAAAGAATTAATACATCAGTGACATTTTAAAATACATTTTCCTATGTTTTTTTTATTACCATCGTATCACATGCTTGGGAATGATTCAAACTTCGAAAGCACTCGTAATTATGGTCAGTGAACTCATGACATGCATTTAATCGAATATACATTAATGTAATAATGCCACCCGGGGATGTAAGTGGCGAATAGTGTCCATAGAACGACAACAGTAACTCTCGATGTCGTAGAAGCATTCTTACCGTTTCAGTATACTTTGAAAAAACGGTCGATATGTTACTGTTATGATCGCGCGTCATAAACTAGTTAAAAAGTCTGGAAAATCTTGCAAGTTATTGGACTTTAATTTCGACATTGGCACTCTATGATTATTGTCATGAGCGCGAGGTGAATATGAAGTAAAAAAGACAACCACATGTGTTCGAAATTTTATTTTGAAAAAAAAAACCTGCACGAGTTGTTTATTGTTCATGAAAAAAAAATGAAGGCACTCAGTCATCATCAGAATAACATAAGTCTGCAGTTGTAAAAAAGCAATTGATTTAACAAATACTGAATGAGTTCGTTTTTATTTAATGAATTAAATCTTTGAAATACTAAGAAAAATACGTTTTTAATGTTTAAATATTAAAAAATTCATTCTTCGTTGATATTTTCTTTGTTTAAATGTATTTTAGTTTAATAGAACACGTATTTATAAAATAAATATTCGCATGTTATTATATTAAATTGATTTCATGGACTTACCCGATAATTGCCTGGAGTGATTTAAGATTTAATCGTATGAACATTTTAATGGTGAATTTACATTTTGTGGAAATTTAAACCACATTGAAAGTTATTGGAGTGCTCCTTTATCAATGTATATAGAACACAAACAAACACACATAAACAAGAACGATAAGTATTCTTTAAGTGACTTTCTGATAACGCTTAAAACCTAACCCCGATTTAACGAATAAATGACTTTTTAAATATGAAACAGTTTTTGGTATATCTGATAATTACGTCTGTCGCCTAAATTTAAAGATCATAAGTCGTTCTGTATTCACACTGATTGACATTTTAACCTGTTAAAACATTTAAATTGTATATAGACATATCGGTAGTTGCTAAACATGAATTAATTAATGTGTACCATTTTAATCTTCATAAACTCCATATTTATAAAGCTCTGCATTGTATAGAGCACAATATTGGTTTTTATTTAATTTTGTCAAAACAGTTGAATTTGTCTATACCGCATCCACATATAAAACATTATTTAGATGAAGGAACAATTCATTCCAAACCAATTCCGAGAAAAATAACCACACAAGAGACGGAAGAACAACAAATAATTAAACAGAGCCGTAAACTACAAGCCTAAATCGACATACAACTAAGCGACAACAAAATTTACTTCCTAAATAAATATACGGAAGTCGATAAGAAAATCCTAACTGAAATCAAAGAATTTTTCCCCACCGAGACTCATATATTCCCACTAGAACTCTGGGAATCCGAATGCTAAGAGGGGGTAAACAAACTCATGTATATTGCCTAAACACTAACTTGGCTAAGGAGCTTAACCGAGAAAGAAAAGACAAAACGAACATCATACATGAACCAAAATAACAACCCCAAAAAGACAATTGAGATCACCTATATAATACATGCACAAACCAGAGAAGACCACCAAACAGAGGTAAGAAGCTAAACACACATCACACATCACACACCAACTTACATGCACCACATACCTAATTATGCACAAAGAAAAAACATAATTATACCAACACCATACACACACTGTTTTAAACAAATTCAATCCAAATTCTCATTAAGCACACGTCGCCGCACACACACACACACTGACACCCACACGCACACACACATACGCACAACAAATACAACTACCTAAACACAGCAACCATCATATCAAACACTCATAAAACTCCACCATATACTATTCCTTACAAATACGGTTCGACCAAACGATACAATCCTATGTATTTCGACCTACACTACCCGATATAATCAGAAATATCATCTCATACACAATACACAACAAAATAACCTGTATAAACACCACTAAAAAATAAGTAAACATTACGCACACTACTCACAGCATTACACCACCAGTTTAAACTTTCATACAATAACCCTCAACCTCCTTACACACAACTAAACATAACTTACAATTATATTGCACACCAATGGATGCAACTAGCATACTCCAAACACTATACACACGATCGAAAGAACCAGCATAGAGCAATAGCTACCCACATGACCTTACACAATAATACACACCTTAATACTACTTCCAGCATCCACACATTCTTACAAGATACCTTAACCCGAAATAGCTAACCCACAGTAACAACACATGCAAATGTGTCAAAAAAACCTTATAATACGACGAGCAACCCCAATTTCACCGAAACAACACACTCTTCTAAAACACAGAAAATATATTAAAACTAATAACTCTTCAAATACTCCCTAAATCAACGAAACAAACAGCACTCATATGTTTTTAGAAACTCTTCCCTGAACAACAATCCCATATTAGACAACCCCAAACCGAAAATGATCTATTTATGCACATACACATTTACAAAGGAAGAAATAGAAATACTAAAATCGGACCGAAAATTCTGCCCTACTCCCAAAATTAATATCACAGAACCGAAGAAGACCCTTTAAGACTTTGAATGCAAGTTTAAAATAATAGAAACATTAAATAATAACGAAAACAAAACAGATGATCCATTAGTTAAAAAAAACAATCAAGATACCTCTATAACGAACACAACAACACGAAAGAACTAAACACGTTTTTTGAAAACCTCCGGAACATCAATCACCAGAGAAACAAAAAACCTACCAACAATCTAACATCTAAACAAAATCAATCACTAGATGACATCATAAATAATAGTAACATATTTATAAAAGAAGCAGCCAAAGGTACTTGTGTTGTAATCATGGACACAAATTAGTATGAATCGAAAATTATAGAAATCACTTTAAAACAAAGATTACTCCAAACAAAATAGCATCAACATTTACAACATCAGTATTTTAAAAATTCACAGAATTTTGCACGGCTTACAATAAAAAAAATAACACATGAATAATAAGATTTTCTTACAAAACTCCATGATAAAAACAAACAATGTCTACGGACTACCTAAGACACATACATACAAATGAGATATTAAAATGTCATCAACGCAAATAAATCAGAATATATTAATGACCCGAATCCCTATAACCTTACATTTAGACCCATAGTAGCAGGACTAACATATTGAACAATCAGACTTAGACACATAATTGGTATAGTACTACAACCATTCACCGAACAATTCAGGAGCTACATAAGATGCAACATACATTTCCTCAGATCCTTACCACAAAAAAAACGCCGGTAAAAATTAGGTACATTAAGCGTTAGCAACTTATATATAGTCGATGACTGAGGTTAACAGGCAATATCATACTCGATTGACAAACACCCACAAATATTAACCAAACAATTCATCATCGATAACATAAACAATATTCTCAACAATAACTAATTTTAATTTAATAACAAAAACTACATGCATACCCTAGGTATAGCAATGCCAACTAAATTGGCGCCAATACATGCTCTATTGTTATACTTACTTACCTAGAGAAACGCACATATGGATGAAATATTCAAACTCTTTTCATAGAATCTTGGAAAGATACCTAGATGACGGCTTTATCCTTTGGAACCCCATATGTGCGGGGCATCACTAAATCACACAATATACTACAAAAGCTACACCAGAAACTTAAATTTACCCTAGAACATAATCACACAGAACCACCCGTCCTAGATATACGAGTTAAAATAAAAACAATAATATTAGCACAGACATCTACCAGAAACTCACAGACACCCAAGAATATATCCATTTAAAGAAGCATCACACCGAAAGCTGCCCAAAATCTATGTTCTCCAACCTAGCACGTAGGATATGCACTATAGTAAACGCTAACCATCTCCGGATTGTCTCACTAGAAAATCGACTGTAAACCTTAACAAGAAGAGGATGCCCTTACACATCATACACAAAGGTATAGAACTAGCAAAAAACATATCATTAGAACAATTACGCCCCCCCCCCAAAAAAAACAGTTATTAGCATACATCTCTTCCCACAGCAAAAACAATCTAGAACTGTTCACACAAATAACAAAATCCTAACCCTACTCAACCAAAAGACCAAATAAAGCAACATATTAAAAACAACGTGTATGTGACGAGTGTAAAATGCAATAAATTTGGGCAATTTGGGGCATTTTTGACTCCCTCTTTGACCCCCTGGTAGCGAGGATCAGAATTTTTCTGAGGTCAAGGATGCTCATTTTATATCCACACAATTGCATCTAGATTTTGGCCAAGTTTCAGAAAAATTTAATGGATGGATCAAACGTTGTGGGAGAAAAGGGTCATTTTTTGCCATTTTAGGGGAACTGTGACTCCGTGGGCGCGCGAACCTAATTTTTACCACGGTCAGCGATACTTAGTTTCTATTAGGAACAATTGCCTCCACATTTTGGCCAAGTTTCAGAGAAATTGAATGGATGGATAAAACGTTATGGGGCAAAAAATGTCATTTTCGGCCCTTTTGGGGCCTTTTGACACCCTGGGGGGCTAACCAGATTGTTTTTCAAATATCGGAGAAGGTTACTTTCTAATCTGACAGAAGTTACAACTTCATGCAAAATTTCAGAGAAATTCAATGGATGGTTGCAGAGAAAACACACACGGACACACACACGGACGGAAATGCATCAAAACATATAATAATTAAGACGACAACCAAAATAACTCAAGCAAATTTTTACCTCATCCAAACCCAACCAACACATAACACAAAGCGGTCACGAAATTCAACAAGGAAATATGTGGGTTTCTGAGATAATTATATAGGGAAACTTACACACATTCAAAAATACTGCACAAACATTCACAATAAAAATGCACCTACAAAAATGTTATATATGTATTAGAGTACATACTTTGCGACAAATCTAATATACGCGCCACTAAAAAAAAAATAATAGAGTTAATTTACGTAAAAGCAACATACAAATCCATAAAAAAACTGAAAATGGTTCGTTTCTTAGCATGTGCACTCATGCAGCAGAGGAAAATTCAAAATAATGCCGATCTTCCAACCCCAAAACTACTAATAACTTCTAACACAAGAAAACCCATTATATTTAAGCATTAAATAAATCATAACACAAATCAAACAACATGCGGGACAGACGCATCTACTTGAATATTACTCCGAAGGTTCGTCTATGTATAGACGAGAACCCATATGCACGAACACGCATGTGCATGTGCGCATCCACATACATAGAACGGATAGACGACACGCGGTCGTGTGTGTGTGTATGTACACACATACATGCAAAATTAAAGTTGGCGCGTGTGTGGGTGTTCGTCTTTTTTATAAATCAGTGTATGTATTAATCTCTCATCTATCTATCCATCAATCCATCCATCCATCTATCCATCTATAGATCTACCGATTTGTTTACCCATCTATCTACCTATCTATTTACATTCTTATTTATCTATCAATCTACTTATCGATCCATACCCTTATCTATCTATCTATCTATCTATATATCTATCTATCTATCTATCTATCTATCTATCTATCTACCCATGTGTATATCACTCCATCTACATATCTATTTATCATTTATCTCTCTCTCTCTCTTATATATATATATACATATATGTTTAGCTATATATATATATATACATATATATATATATATATATATATATATATATATATATATATATATATATATATATATATGTTGCCTATCTTGGACCGAGGCAGTACGCGTTTCGTATACTCTCCCACTACGGATCATTTTGTATACTCGTCTCTGAAAGGGCCGTGGCAGTTCACATTTATTACTCGTCATTTTAAAACATCATAGTTCACATAGTTCATATATTGTGTGCATACCTTAGATTTCTCCCTCATCGTGTAGAGGGTCGTGTCGTCTAGTGGATGAATTCTTTCTTCTTCCCTACCTGCCGTGAACCATGCCGTCCGTTGTATGCAACAAAAAACTCCACGATCGACTCACCAAACACAATCTGTTTACTTTTAATTCTTTTTATTACAAGCGTTAGTTATTTAATCAGCTGAGAGTCATTCACTACGTCGAGTGAGAGAGAGAGAGAGAGAGAGAGAGAGAGCAACAAACTACTTTATTGTAGTTACTTAACAATTATTTTCTTAAGCATCCATAGAGGGGGCAAAATGATATATCTCGCTTGTGATTCCTTAGGGAAATATTTCCATTAAATCAAATTGCTGACTACATCAAAATCATGTCTGAGAGGTTCGCCTCTAAAACCCAGCCTCAGGAAACTCGCTTCTCACGAAGCACGAGTGGCGTCACGGATCCCTCTGTTTCCCACGCAAGGGCCCGTGACGTCACAGCCTCTCGCAGGTGTACACTGGGATCTCGTCACACGGTGAACTTGGTCCACCCTGCGTTAATTAACGCAAGTAAAACAAACGATTTCCAACAGATACGCCCATAAGGCCATTATTTAACATATATATATATATATATATATATATATATATATATATATATATATATATATATATATATATATATATATAAATATATATATACATATTTATCTATATATCTAGTATGGGAAGAGAAAGATGAATAATACGGTAATAGGGGTGTAATATAAGAAATAGTAGTGTTGGGATTATACAAACACCACTGGACATTGAAGTGTATAAAAATATATGATATGAGGAAAGGGAAAAGGTTTTTTAGTAATTTCACTGATGTGTAAGGAAGAGAGAAGCCGCCTTACAGGAAATATATAATATCTATTTCCGATTGTGTTCATAGACATATTCCGCATTTAAAGCAAACTCGCAAAATGGAATGTGGGTGGGTGGAATATTCGAAGAAACAGTATAATCAGTGTCCGGCCGTTAAAGTCGTGGTTTGAGAAAAACAGAAGCAACGAAATCTGAGTTTTGATATGCGAGTATATTTCCTGGATGATGTGGAGGAGGTCAGTAGATTAAGGGAGAAAGAGCAAGAAGGAAAGAAAGAGAGAAATAAATAAACAGAAAGACAGACCCACAGACACACAGACATACAGAAAATATAAAAGGATAGATACGAGGTTCTTTACTCAGTAGGTAGAGCATCAGTAATAGCCATTACTATCCCTGTTACAAATTTCACTAGGTCTGCAGCACTGACGAATCGGGAAGACAATACACCACGTGTTTGTGGATAACAATATTTTATATAGGGGACTTTATAGGGGTAAACTCTCGGAAAATAAACATTATCTCGACTTAGAAGTAAGGCAATGCACTCTCATACAAATATTTGATTACTTTTCAACCATTGGAATAGTAAATGAATAATTCAAATAAATAAAAAATAATTCATCGTGCGATTAGATTATTTTGAGTACTATTGCTGGTGCTCCAGTTAGCCGGACCAGGATACTGGAGTCCTGGTTCCGAATCTCACAAGATGTTGCCGCACTGATGGAACGTAGAGACAGCTAAACACTTTTCTGTTAATAACTATTATATACATATATTTATGTATATATATATATATATATATATATATATATATACATATATATATATATATATATATATATATATATATCGTTTTTAAAATATTATAATCGTTCCGTTTTTGCTGGGGATGGGGCATTCAACCAGATGACAGACATCTACCTGCTATTTTAGACACTCCAGCCTAGAGATATTTTTAAAGGATTATAACCGTCTCTTGAAGTGCAATTGTTTGTATTTCACTTGTACTCGATCCACAGGGTATACTCGCAAGATAGCGTTTGAAATTACTTTGTATTAGTCCGGTTGGTCCTATAATTACTGGGATGATGGAGATTTTCTTAAGATTCCAGTTTATTTTTATGTCGTTCATAAGACCTTGGCATTTTGTAATCTTTTCCCTTTCAGCCTTGTTTAATTCTGCATCATTATGGGAACTGACTACAACTAAGGGTACTACTCTCTCCCTTGTGTCCATATCACGATGCCAGGTTTAACAGCTCCGTTTTATACATATGTAGCTGTAGAGATTGCATAGTCATAGTAGATGGTGTATAAAATATGTCCAACTGTTCTTTCTGGTATATGCTCCCAAGAGTTGATGCTACACTGCATATTGAACTTTTTACATATAGTCCAGTCGGGATATTAACATACGTCGTTGTGTCACATTGTGTTATAGGTATTCCCCAGGAGAACCTTACAACTGAATGTCAGGTGGCTCACACCTTCCACATATGAGACCACTAATCTTTTTAAATGCATTGGTCACAGAACCTTGATTTTGAACAGTCATTATGCTTTCTCTTCTGATCATAGTGGACATATCTTCTTTCAGACAGTCTACAGAGCCTTCCCTATCTTTATATTTCTGGTATAATTCACCTAGAAAATATTTAGCACCTTGTTGGTTGGCCCATTCTTCCAGTTTTCTGGAATGAGAGGTCTTGGTGTATTTCTGGCGGCTCTTGTGGGCTATTTCCGTTGCCGGGTTTTTGTCTGCTTCTGTCTCAGTTCTGTCCAAAATGTTTGGCCAGTTTTTGTGATACATGTTGTTCTGCTTGCTCTGGTTTATTGATGTTGGCATACCATCATAAGGTTTGAGTTCTGGGAGCTCATCAAACATTGGCTGGTGCTCATAATAGTGGATCGATGTTGATAGTCAATTTCTGAGGGACCCATACCCCCTGCTCCTTTTGGTAGATACAACATTGGTTTACACTGAGGCCTGTACACTACTCTTTACATTGTCAACATTTTCTCGTTTTAGTTTCTAATGTATTAATGTCATTTGTTGGGCAATCAATTATTCCAAAGCTGTATATTATCACTTTCATAGCTTATTGGTTAATGGCAGTTACTTTGTTTGTAAGGAGTGCTTTGCAAATTTTTCTAACAGGGCGTATATATTTTCTGCCATTTTTTATCTCATCTTAGCATTTTGAATATAATCGTTTTCTTTTATGCCAAAGTATTTGTATTGTTCCTCTTCTTTAAGGTATATGATGTCAGTATCTACATCTAGCTGCATGTTTTCGTTTCGATATTCTTCCCAGCTCTTAGAGAGCACTTGACACATTTGTCCAGGCTGAACTTTATTCTAATATATTGGGAGAAAGTATGTACACCTGCAAGAGTCGTATCAAGTCAGCATCTGGACTAGCATACAGTTTGAAGTCATCCTTGAAAGGCCGGGGGTCGACAGTTTAGTTTAGATCTTGTTTGCAACCCTGGCTCAGATTGTAGGCACCATGGCTTTTCTTTATTACTTTGCTTAGCGGATCAAGTTTCAGGAAAACTAGTAGAGAGATAATTAATTTCCTTGGAAGATTCCTCTTCGGATCTTTATGTCAGGATGTTTGATTTTTCCATAAGTGTGTCTTAATGCCGTGGTTGTTTTTCACATACATATTTGTACTGTTATTGTTTTCTTGATGGACGGATGCATATAATATAGATAAAGGCATCGCATAAGCCATGCGTAAGGTACACTATCGTATGCCTTTTGGTAATCGATCCACACCATGCTTAGATTTCGCTGCCTTTTCTTACAGTCCTCAAGGATAGTCTTATATATCAACAATTGACCCCTGGTGCCTAACCCCTTCTTCCTGCATCCTGCTTGTCATTTCTCCAGGTATAATCCAAAAGTAATGTGTTCGTAGATGTTGTCTGCAACCAGGTCAGTGAAGAGTTTGTAGGTTGTCATGAGGCAGCATAGAGGTCTGTATTTTGTAGGGGTTGTGTCTTACTCGTTTTGGGTATGTAAATCGTATCAATGTTTACTATCAATACTGGGGTGGCCTCCGAACACTTCAACAGCTTAGTGAAACAGCTGCTATAATAGCTATGACGTGCTGTTAGTTTCTTCAGCCAGAAATTATGTATATTGTATATGTCAGGGTATTTGTGGTTATAGAAACTGATCCAACTTTCGTGTTATCATTCCAGGCATTTTTTGTTTGCGTTTATTACTTCAAACTATATCGAATATCCACTTTGCCTCTTTCTTGCATGCCCCCTCATTCTCAAACATAGGCCTCAAGTAGTTGCTTGCACCTTCTCTTCCGGTGGCGTTTCCACCGTTATATTCTCTCCCACCAGATTTTTGTAGAATAGTCTTGTATTCTTTTTAAACTGCCTGTGCTCAACTTTCGCCCTGTGATTGTTATTTTTTTCTTGAATTATTTTTGCAAGTACTGGGATTCTGCATTCAGGTTCCCTCGCAACGTTTTCAATTTCTTCTATTTTATTTTGTATTTTAAACTGAATCTGCATATGGTATTCCATCAGCCGTCCCCGAACTGTAGAAGCAGCCAACAACTGTTTCATTTGAGAAACTTCCTTTCTGAAAAAGTTAAGTTTTTTTCTGGAGCTTCAGAAGTGTTGTGACACTTGCTCCGGACTACCATTGCTTTTTGTAATTGATGGACGGTTTTCATAACAATGTAAAGCCCCCCAGCGTATGTTATTTAATTCAGCTCCGTAAGGGATATGTTGGATGGAAAAATCTTTAGAGAGAATGTTAACGTTTTGTATTACAGTTTTGGTAGATCTTAAGGTTTGAGTTTTAGGAAGTTGAGGTGTTTCCTCAACCCTAATCATCTGGACTTCCCCAATTGTAATCACAAGTTCTTCTTCTGGTTCCAGTAATTTCTGGGATTCAAGTGTTACCAGTGGTCTCGGTGATAGTGCTGAGGAAGAACTTTGGTTCAATGAGAGGCTATCTTCTGATTGTAAATAGATAGCTGATAGTGGTGGTATTCTTGTCGGGGATTTTGTATGGTGGGTTGTCATGTAACATGACTGTTGGACGGCTTGGTTCATGGGTGATTGGTAATGCGGTTTATGCTGTACCTGTGGTGTAGTGTTTTGAACGATTATGGGAATTTTGGGAATTTTTATAGGGCTTTCAAGTGAGCACTTATTAGTTTTCATGAGGCTTGCTATCTCTGATGTTATGTAGTCAAGCTCAGCTTCATTGAACAGGCTCATGCTGTTATATTGTTGCCAATTCTGTTCTGAGTGAAACCTTTATGGCCTGGACAGAAGTGGAAGAATATTTCCCTCCAGGTTTCTGTTCTTTTTGTTTGGTGTATTTGGCCTGCGCATATTTCATAGCCCATAAAAATGTTTACTTACCTTCCCTCTCTTATCTAAACTCTCGTCTACGTCTAGATTCTTCTTCCCTGGTAGGAAGGTAGTCTTCTTCAGCCTCTCTTATTTTGTATAAGTGTGATCTCTTTTTCTGTTATATATATTCCAATCTTGAAAACAAGTGATCGTAGGCGGGCAACCGGTGTATTTGTTTTCTTCGGCGACTGTAGATTCTTGAATCTTATCGACAAGGCTTTCATTTGATGTTTTGCTCCACTTTTCAAACTTTGAGTAGTGGTAGCAAAACAATAGCACTTTATTTTGTGCAACAGTCCATGGTTGGGGTTTTAAGCCTCTTATGTTTCTTTTTTGTTACTGCATTTGATGGAGATAGGAGACCAAGACATTCTGTCTCAAGGCGTGATGGCAGACCCTGGTTGGACTCTGTCATGGTGGAATCACCATTTCCAGAGCCAGGAAGGTTTACACCATTGCTTACATTTCCCCGCCTGGTGTATGAACGGGTTGATGGGCCCTTTTTATCCTGGGTGCCGGCCTGCCAGTATTTATTTTTGTTTTCATTCATATTTCTCATCATTCATTTCTTTATTGTATACGGCTTCTAATTGATTATTCTCAGCTGCCCTCTATTAATAGAGGGAGTGCTCGTCCGCAATTTGGGAGACGTGTTGGATGGCTTGAGGATACTGCACGCCATTTTTTGAATATTTGACCAGGGTTTACTTCAAATAAAAAGTATCCTCATGTCAGCGTCTCTGACACACCCTTGTACAGAGAGATCAAAGACACCCGAGGGTGGTGTCTAGTAGGCATTCAAATCCTCCCCGTAGGCTTTCAAGTCCTCTCCTGTAGGCATTCAACACTTCCCCAGTAGGCATTAAAGTCCTCCTCTGTTAATTAATGCCTGTATGCACAGTTAGCTGCGTGTTCATACACATACAATTACCTATGTTTTATATAGAACAATTATTTCATCACACATTAAAATAGGAGAAGGTAAAAATGAAGTGAAACTTCACACGAATATTGATTTTTAGAAATATAATGAAAGGTCGAGATCGGTTTCTATTCAAATGATTCATTTTCATATTAAATAGATTCAATGCGTGCGAAAGAATCCTTTGTTCGCAGGTCTTTATTAAAGGGAAAACCACTCAGTACTAAATAATATAATTATATAGAAAGAGGTGGTAGTAATTGCTTTCTGTAATTCATTTGTGGATATGCGATTATGTTTTTCAGCAAATTTTCCATCATCTATTATCCCGTAAAATGTATAATTTAAAAGTGATTATTGGTTATTATTTCCCTCTTCTCACTCTTTTTGTTTCACTGGCGTGATCGTTGCAGTTGACGCAAACGTATGCGTATTCTCAGGTGAAGTTACCTTCCAAAATCAGCTAGAATGTGTAATGTGTAGTGACTATTGCCGATTAGCGGCATAGGATAGCCTATGTCAGCTATGCAGCCTTTTTAACCTCGTAGGTGTGTAACTGGGTCAATTTGCATAATTATTATAAATCGCGTGCAGTTGCTCACAGAAGGGCTGAACAGAGAAAACTATCCGACGTTTTCTCCAGTTGTTAACGTGCGATTCAACAATTGGTTGAGAAATGGCAATTATCTTCCGTTTAAATTAATACCGGATTTAGCGGCGCGGACTCCACATACGTGTTTATTTAATTGGGTAAGAAGTGTGAGTGTATGTGTCAGTTGTTCCCATTGTAAATAACGGATCAGTGTAATATTTTTGAGTTGATGGGGTATCTCGAGATATTTGTGTCCTCGTCTGATGAATATTTAAACTGGCAGTGAAATTACAGCGTCGAGTCATGACGAACTATGAATGTTGGTAATTAATAATCATGCCGACGATACGGTATAGGATGACTTTCAGCGTTTGGGCCACATTCACAGTATTGTGGGTGAAAACGTCTTATTCGGATCGCCTTACGAAGGGATCACACATGTTGCTATACATCTGTAACTTAGTGTAGGACTGCAAAGACAAAGTTGTAACTGTGACTGTGTGATAATGATATACGCGTGGGTGTAATAGATATACGCGTGATAGATAGAGCCCATTCATCTTGGAATAAGCATCATAAGATTGCCAATGTTGTAAATGCAGTTCTTTTCTTTACGAAATGACTCAGAGAGACATTTTGTATGATGGTATCACCCACTGACATAAAGTGAAGAAGGAACAGAGTTGTTAACAAATTGACAAGGACAACGATTACGACAGTGAAGAAATGACGCCTACGTTTTATTACCATAGCTTTTTAAAGAAGTCCAGTCATCTAAAAAATGTCGTCCGTAAACAGTTACATCTAGATATTATTCATAAGCTAGCATAATATTCATAAGGCATACAGAATTGTTCGAGATCAGTTAGGTTCCTTGTAGAAATAGAAGTTTGATTTCCATAAGAAATGCGTGTAAGAATTACAATTAGACTGCCTTAGAGTTCCCAAGAGATGAACAGCAATTATAGATTCATCTGTTATATGCATATATCAAAGTCTCATTTCCACAATTAAACGCTTGTAGACAGTATCAAAGTATCATTTTTATAAGGGTGACACAAGAGATATGCTTATTCAATAATATTGTATGTAACTCTATAAGACTGTCATAATGTTGGGAAGATGCATATCTAATGTGTCCATATTTAACTATAATTGGATTATTGTTATACAAATAAAACCTACGATGCCAGTCTCGAAATTTAAGTACGATGTGAAATATCGCCTTTTGAGATTTCAGTCTATTGGCATCATGCTTTCCAATGTTTGGTGTATATCTGCCATTCTGAAGGTCACCTATTCATTTAATTAATCACCTCACTAGTAATCTGGAGATATTTATCAGAGAGATACATCAGAAATAGCCCCAAAACAGAAGTTATTTATTAATATTTTGGAAAACGATATATATTCTTTGATTTTGTTTACATGCCTATTTCCCACCCACCTAACCTATTTGTGAGATATACTAACTTGTCAATTCGCGTGTTAATAACAACACCCTATAAATATAATTTCAATGTCTCTATTTTCTTATCTTCTTATGAGGTCAGAGTGGCACCGCGATAGATATGTCTTTGAATGCCTGAACCCATCAATCCGTTACTTTTTTGTTAATAGGAATTAATCTTTACATGTTCTACCGTAAACTATTTACAACATTGTTGGACCTTTTTGTATGTAAACTGTATTTAATTATTCGACACTATACAAAGGTCCACACAAACTATCCTGAAAAAGCTAATTCAGAAAATGCATGACATTATATCTGATCGATTTTCACATCTTTGTATGTTGGGGCACTTTAAAACTTGACTATTACAATAATGTAATATTCCCCATTCATCCTGCAAAATAAACGTGCATACCATACACTATGTGCAGGGGTTAAGTTATAGATTACATGTACGATTATTTCGCTGCTAAGGGAAACCATTAGTATATCGTTATCAGTTTTTAAATGCATTTGCCCACATTGATCAAATGAACGTAACCACGAATTAATGACTTTATCTTTGAAACCCCCACATTAAGTGTGCTTAATTATCATAACATCCTTTTTAAAGAGATGTAGGCACCATAAATATGTCAGGAGACATCGGCAGTTCATTACAGACATAACATCTATAATGCGACTTTCTTTCCATTTATTTCCCATCCTTCAGTATAGATACAAATATATTATATGTTTAATTTATTTTAACTTTTTCTTTTCTTTGTAACATATAAAAAATATATTATATGATTTTCTGTTTTATTTTTAATTTTTGATTCATGCATTACATATAGATTGTACTTCAATGTAGCTGTTTACATCCTTCATTGTATAAAATATATATATATATATATATATATATATATATATATACTATATATACTCCAATCAGCATTTTACCTCTTTTATTACATGTGGAAATATATTATTCGATTTTTTCTATGTAGTTTTTTACTTGCTTTATGAAAGTATATTTACATGCCTTTCCTTTAATTTAGCCACTTTACCGATCGATTTTACTTCGTGCCTCCTGCGTACAGCCTCACTTACCTTATTGTCGAGATGTTCCTAAAATTTAGGCATCCCACTTGATAGCGGATCAGTTCGATTAGTTATATCGATGGTAAAAATTATATTTTAAAATAATAGTTTAATAAAATTGTTCTCCACTATAGGTTTCGATAAGCTATATGGGCAGTAACAAGCTTTTCTGACATCTAAATGAATAATGATAGACTGTAATTGGTTTAATGGACAAATAAAAGCAGAAGCAGGGGATGAGTCTGTGGAATGCCCGATGAAATAAAACGATAGTATTATATCATCCTTTAATTGATTATAAATCGTCTCCGCTTGTAAAATTATTATTGAAGCATGTGTATTAATGGCCAATATTTTTTCATGCAAAATGTTAGCATTGCTATTGTACACAATGCCCTGTCAGCTACTATTTTACTTTTTCAAAATATTGTTTACATTCGGTTGTCTAAATAGAGTTGGCAGCACTTATCTTTAAACCAATCAGTGATGATCGCTAATTCACTTGGAAAAACACATGGTAATAATTGAAAAAGCGTGAATAAGATGGCAAAAAGAAAGCTAGCGAAAGCAGACGATATCTTTAAACCAATCAGTGATGATCGGTTATTCACTTAGAAAAACACATGGTAATAATTGAAAAAAGCATGAATAGGATGGCAAAAAGAAAGCTAGCGAAAGCAGACGGTATATTTAAACCAATCAGGGATGATCGGTAATTCACTTGGAAAAACAGATGGTAATAATTGAAAAAGCGTGAATAGGATGGTAAAAAGAAAGCTAGCGAAAGCAGACGGTAAAAAGACATAGCTGGCCGGGAAAGGTTGTACAATTGAAATTTTGCTAACGACAGCTTATTGGACATACATACAAATTGTAACCGGAGAGGAAAGTAGTGCAATATTAAGTAGACTTACTTAACACCTAAAATGCGTTGCAATGATGATGGAAAGTAGTAGTTAGTACGGAAAGTAAATATTATATTCATGATTTAAATATCACCGGGGGGGGGTAGTGAGACAATTTTTAGTAATTGTCATTTTTTTAAACATGATTATTTCAATAACAATTAATATTTGAATTTTAAATAAAAAGTCGAATTGTCATCTATTTTAAATAAATGTCCTGCTCACCTATTTTATTTCGAACGATAACGTATACGTTACTGCCATTTATGTTATGTATATATTAATAAATTTTCAAAGGCATTAATACACAACTATTTCATGTGTTGGAAATAATTCAATGACAAGTATAATATACCGATTAATATTAGTCATGGTATAATAGAGAAAATTAGCTCAGCCTCGGAAAGACGATTAACTCAAAAATCTAAAGAGCTATTAAAATATTAGCTGCTTATCATTTTTAGCGCGAACGATCCCACAATTTTCATAGAAATATTTTGGGTTAGCCTGCTACTCGTACATATGGGGGAGTGTAATTTCAAACCCAGGTTAGTCTTTGGGTTAATGAAGGTATTTTTTATTTAAAAAATACTGCGACTATTAAAAGTTATGTAGCCTTTTTCCTTTAATAGCAATCGCTAAAACGTCATTTGTTTAATTTTTATTAATTTGGGACTACTATTCTAATACGGGTTGCTATATTAACAACGTTTCGGCAACGCCTAACAGTCGATTAACTCAAGATATTTCGGGAACATCACTTTGATTAGATGGTGTCGTCTGAATACAGCAATAGTGAAACACATGTAAGCACTTCCAGAAGATTTGCTTAAATGTAACACTTTAACTCAAAAAAGCTTCGCCTGCTACTTAGGAAACTAGGTACCACGAAACATACGAAATTCGCGGATTTCATTTTGCCTCGGAAAACTAGCCATTTAACTTTTATAGAAGTGGTAAAATAATAAACGGAATTGTTCAGTCCCAAGATTACGTTATATCAAAAACGCTGGAAGTGCATACACCTGGTAGAAAAGACGAGGAAGATTACGCTACTTTTACATCGATAGTAAACACACATTGTGACGACTTTAAACTTTCTGAATTGAGTGCCGATAATTTCAAGTGTTTAATTTTCGTACAAGGGTTAGTCTCATAAAATGACACGGAGATGAGGCGTAGAGTCCGAAATAAATTAGAGAATAAACCAAGCCTCACACTGCAAAAGTTGGCCGAGGACTGTCAAACATTTATCAATGTAAAACAGAAATCAAAATACATTAAATTATAAGGCCTTGCGCATGTAAAAAAGTACATCATAAACAAAAGTTCAACCTCATGAAAAAATAAATCAAAACAGAAATAGTGATTTTCATGAAGCAAAGACAAGTCAACCAGGTAAAAAGACAAATGGATGGCCACCGAGCCCTTGTTCACGCTGTGGTAGCCCACATTGGTACAATGACTGTCCTTTCCGTTTTTAGTCCTGTATGAATTGCAAAAAGGTTGGACATAAAAGTTCGCACTGCAAAACAGGTAGAAGAAATAAAACGTGGGTTCAAGCCACCAGGACAAAGAATTAAAAAATGCATAAACATGAGATCATTTTTACAGGTGAAAATCCTGGATAAAAACATACAATTACAAT
The DNA here is from genome assembly GCA_963556195.1 of Sepiola atlantica. NCBI lineage: Eukaryota > Metazoa > Mollusca > Cephalopoda > Sepiida > Sepiolidae > Sepiola > Sepiola atlantica. The sequence goes on from OY744540.1 coordinate 50,206,686, forward strand.
TGGATTCGGGCACAGATGTCTCCATAATAAATTTACATACGTAAAGAATCTTAAATAAACCCACTTTATTTAGAACAAACAGGCTGGCCAGCACAGTGACTGGAGTAAAAAAATTAAATTTGAAGGAGAATTAATCACAAATGTGTTCCTAATGGGAAATACTAAAAAACTAAAAATACTGGTGTTGAAGGATTTTAATAATCTTTTCGGTTCGAACTGGATGCACGCATTTGGTTCATAGAAATTGCCAATAAATACATTTTGTAAAAAAATAAATAGTCGAGCAACGGAATCGGAAAAACTGCAACGAGAATTAAACAAATATTTTCCGGAGTTTTTTTCTGGCGATTTTGCACTAAGATGGCTGCAAAATTTCAACTTAAAGAAATGTACAGCCGGTATTTAAAAAAGATAGAAAATTACCCTTCGCCTCGATAGAAAAAAATAACGAGGAACTAGACCGACTTGTAGAGACTGGTATTTTATCAAAAGTACAACACAGACAGTGAGCAGCACCTACGGTTTATGTAAAGAAATCTAAGTAGATTCGAGTATGTGCAGACTTTTCAACGGGTTCGAATACAGCTCAAGAATACGATCACTACCCACTGCACAGCCCCGAGGAAGTGTTCTCAAGTTTAAATGGAGGAAGTTTTTTTCTAAAATAGACCTAAGTGTGGCATATCTCTAAATACCGGTGGATGAGGATAGTTTAAGCGGTTATGTATAAACACACATTCTGGTTTATATAAATTCGAAAGGTACACTTTCGGAGTTAAAGTCGCGCCAGCCATTTTCCAACAAGCAATGGATACAATGCTGGGCGGACTGGATTTTGCAATAGCGTATCTGGATGCCATTTTGATTTACAGCAAAGATATCGAACAACATCAGAAACATGTAAATAAAGTGTTTGCGAGGATCCAAAAGTATGGGTTCAAAGTAAAAAGAATAATAATATGATTTCTTCCTGGAGGAAATAAAATACCTGGGTCATGTTATCGACAAGGACAGCAGAAGGCCGGACCCAGAAAGCGCTACCGCGATAAAAAAAAAACATGCCGACAGTTCTCCACAAGTAGAAGACGTGATGGGCGTACTATATGACACTTTCAACTTGCCAGTTCCCCAGGTAGTCACACAAAAACGAATTACTCCGGACATCATAGAGATACATCCGAAAAGGAAACGTTACTAAGACTCCTGAGGAGGTAAGGCTTGGAAGGGGGAGTTATGGTGCCGTACCTGTACGAAGAACAAATGGACTCGTTCCTTCATGATAAAATGCGAGAAGCATTCCTACTCACAGGCTTCACCCACCCCAGTTCTATACTGGCAGCCCAGAATACCACTTCTTATATATATATATATATATATATATATATATATATATATATATATATATATATATATATATATATATATATAATGTTTCTTCAATAATATATCTTTGTTCCTGTAACTCCGTGTTTCGGGGTCTTTATTATGGCCCCTAACAGCATCACAACAAAAGAAAAACACATGCAATACAAAACGTGTGTCAGTTTTATGTAGTGCATTACTTTACAGAAATATTCGATCAAAAACTAATTTTATAAGTGGCCTCGTGTACTGTACTTAGAAATCATAGAAATTTAATCTAAAGAACACATTGGCGCCACAACAATGGTCGTTAAAATAAACCCCCCAAAAAGTTTATACCCTTCTTTTAAAGACAAAATAGAAAAACTAACTTGTTTCACTTTCGTTTTTACATTAAATTCTAAGAAAAAAATCTCAGATAATTGATACCTAATTTAGTAATTCAATTTGATGCAATCTCATATAGATTATTGACATTCCATCTTAGCATTGTTATCTGCCTCTGAGTATCATTCATATAAATATAAAAGTATCTCCCCTTGGATATATGGAATTGGTAATTTGAAAAGTCTACCGAATATAAGAAATATCGGTTACACTTATCAGAGTTTGGATATTTAAAAAAAAACATTCTTAGTTATTTTGGCGGAGTGTGCCTTGACTTGTCGGAACTTAGTCGGGATACCTTTTTGTCTGTATCCGTTTTTTCTGAACATTTGGCTTTAAAGTTTTTTGGGTATAGACTTGGGATGTATACCTTGCATGTCGCAATTCGGGATGTTGGTATTTTCCTGAACTTGTGCTGTAAACTTGTTTGGGTGAATTTACGCCTTTAGAGTGTATGGTTTTAATTTTAGAAACAGACTCTGAAAGCGTGTTTATACTTCAATTCTTCAAATTATGCTATGGATTGGGATTTTCACCCCCACACACACACATATATATATATATATATATATATATATATATATATATATATATATACATATATATATATATAAATACATTAATATAAGTATTCCATGTATATAAATATAATATTATGAAGTAATATGATACATTATTTATATATATATCGTCAGTATATAATTCAACAGTGTTCAATACGTGAGTATATTTACTAAAACACTTTGTTGATGTTATCTTTATTGCTCGTAATTTGACAACGTGCATATTGCAGTACGTCACGAAAGTAGAATAGTGTAGATGAAGCGCGAATTATAAGACAAGTAGAAGGAAGTGAATGAAGTGAATAACTAAAAGGAGAGAGAGGAGAATACACATCGAGAGAGATGGAGAGAGGGGGAAGAGAGAGAGACAGACATAGAAGGAAGATAACGATGTTGATTAGCAGAATTTAAATCTATTAATAATGGAGAATATGTATATGTCTGTCTGCCCGTCTGTCTGTCTGAAGCCGAAACTCCATCAGAGTACTACTACTATTTACTTAGTCCGCCAGCTTCTATATATATATAGTACTACAAAAACCGTCATATAAATGAAGTAGAACGAAATTTTAAGACGAGACCGCGATTTTTTTGTGAACATGTAGATTTACAATAGAATACAATGAATGATAGGGGGAGGAAGCGTAAAAACACCCACAATAAAGAAAAATAACAATAATTAAAAACAAAAGAACTAAAACAAATGCTAAAAGTTGGAGTGGGTTAGTAGAGAACCCCTTTACCTGTCTAATTGTGAACTGCTCTCTGTTTTCCAGTGTAACCTGAAACACAACAAGCCAGTTCCTAAGTGGGATTGGGGATTTACCTAATACATAAAAGAAAAGCGGGGGCTGAGGACAGATGGTATCTTTCAGGATAGGTACGAATTGGGTCGGGCCAGGGATAAAAACAACTCTTGGGAACGGGCATCCTGAAAGTTTACTGATACCAAAAAATAAATATAGGAACAGGACTCATTTATACCTCTAGCTAAGAGACTTTAAAGTCAAGCTTCTTGTCAAGCTTCTTGTCTTTTTAAACACTTTTGTGACTTAAAGACGGCGCGCGCCATGCCTAGACAAGGAACACGAACTGAAATCTAGTTCGACCAAATACACATAATAAAGCGGTGTGTATCAACCTTCTTCTAAACGCGAGGCATGCAATCTCCTCTTATCAGATTTAATTTTGATTTTAAGCTGATGCAAAATCAAATCGTCATCAGAAGGCGATGCACCCCCGTGACATATCTCTAAGCGTGAACCCCACACTACTAGTCTAGCTACGGCTAGGATCGTGAGAAACATCATTCGTTTCTCCTTGGTCCACAAAGGAACCACATTGTAGATTACCAACGCTACTAAGAGCGGATCTCCTCCTCCGACCATCACAGCCGCTCACCCAGCGGATCAGAAGCGGTCTCCTTCACTAACTCCCTATAAAGTGTCTTTCTAGGTTGTGCAAGGTCACTGGACCCCGGCAGCAATCTGAGCGCGGCTCGGCATTCGGCGAAGAAACGCGTCTGTCCTATTGGTCTACGTCGGCCTTCGACCAAGTGGTCGGGGATGAGGTTGGGAAAAACCTTCTCAACCGCAGGGGCCCACGCTGTTTCTTCAATCAGAGTACAACTCAGGAATGACAATCTCTCTGCATATCGATGACTTGCCAAGTTGGCATTCCCAAGCCCCCTCGCGCAGACGTTGAGTGAAGACCTGCCTTCGGACAAGCGGCTTTCTGTCTTACCACAAAAGTGAAAAGAGCAGACGCGTAAAAGCCACCAAGCGGTCGTCAGGCAGGAGTAGCACAACCAAGCGGTAGAGGATGAGCGGAAAGACGTAAGTGGCGCACGTCTCAGCTCTACCCCTAAGGGAAACCCCCCTTCGAAGCCAAATCCTAACAGACGCTTCGACCTTAGACTGTACTTCCGACCAGTTCTTATCAAGCTGGAGACCCGGACCGAACCACACGCCGAGGATCCGGACCGGGCCATTTGTCAAGTTGAAGCGGCCAGGCAACGCAAGAGCGTTGCTCCAGGCAGCCCACTTCAGGCCGTTGGATTTGCTGTAATTGATTACGGCCCCTGTCACATCTTCGTACTTTCTGAGTGCCTTAATCACAGTGCATATGTCTCGTAAGATCGACACACACACAGTGACATACTCGGCAAACGCGAAAACCCTGGCTCGCGCACCCCCAGGCAGAGCAATTCTGCGAAGAGCTGGTCTAGTCGCCCCATTCCTGATTTTTCGGACAAAAGGCTCAAACGCAAGGACATAGAGCAAAGGCGACAGCGGACAACCCTTACGCACCGACCGCGAGACAACGAACGACTCCGATCGCATCCCGTTTATTTGCACCACTGCTGTCGGCCCACGATACAAGATGGAGATCGATTTGCAGAAGTCCAGTGTAAACCCGGCGGCTTCTAGAACAGACCCCAGAAAACGATAATCAACCCTATCAAACGCTTTGGACTGATCTAAATTGATCAGCGCGGCGTCAGTGTCGTCCTCTTATCCCTCTATGATCGTGCGCATCAAGTGCAAATTGTCTTGAATCGATCTCCCCTTCACAGCGTAGGTCTGCTCAGGTTTGATCAAATCAGCGATAACAATCTGCAAACGATTCGCAAGAACTTTGGCAAAAATCTTTAAATATGTGTTAAGCAGACTTATGGGCCTGTAATCATCTAGCCCCCCTACCATGCCGATCATTCTTCTTCAGTAATGTAATCACGCCCCTGGTGATTTGCCCGGGGATGGAACCCTGTTCAAACCAGTGGTTTAAACAATTCGTCAGAGGAGGGACGAACATGTGCGACATCCTCAAATAGAATGCATCGATTGTTGATTTGTGATTTGTTGTAGCCAGCCTACTTCAGCGCGGCAAGGACCTCACGCTCTGTAAGCGGACCATCACAGCTAGCCGCTCGAGCCGCCTCCAGGCGGGCGAACCGACCAAATAGCTGTCAAACTCCTCGACCCGAAGTCTGGACAGCTGCGTAAAACGTTCTAAAAAATGCGACCGAAACCCCTCACAAATCTCCCGTCTCGATACCAGGGATTTGGCCTTCCAGGTATTTAATGTCCCGAATGTATTTCTCCGATCTACGACGGACTACAGCGCTATGTTCTCTAACGTCATAGTTAACGGCTTCGTTGGACACTTTATCTTACCTAGCCCTAATTATTTTACCTTCATACCGCTGGTTAGTCTCGCGTTTCAGGCCCCTCTTTGACTAGTTCTACGGTTAGGGAGTTCCCCCAGCTACCGCCAGGGCCAACTATCTTCTAAAGTCTTTTCTGTCCTGACCTTTTCTAATGCGAGGCGCTGGCCATATCGGACACAAACATCTCTAACCTTAGACTTACTGTTAACCCACCACTTACTCCCTGTAACCGCCCCCACTAAGCATCGCTTTAGAAAATGTTCTAGCTATTCCTGGAAGTCACGCACCTCTAGTAAAAAGGTATTTAACTTCCAGTACCTGGCTAGGCTAGGCCAATTTGCAAAGTTCAGACGGGCCATGACTAGTTTGTGGTCCGAATTACTTACCATTTGAACGTGGGACAAGATGAAAAATCTAGGTTGCCTTTTCTAACTAGCATCCTATCTAAGTAATGGATGTTCACATTTCCATCTTGTAGTCTCCTACAATAAGGTTATGGGGCCTCGGACCGGGATGATGGCTTCGACGTCCCCATACTGGCTCATGACAGCACCCAAATGTTTGGAGCTGATATAGCAGGGGACGCCGAGAACGGAGACTGTAATTCTCCTGCGGCTCATGTACTCCGGTGTTATTTTGATGCCGGCGTGTACAAAGTCTGATTTCGCCAGTTTTGTGGCGATCTCCGCTGTCGGGAGCAGCAAATCCAATGAAGCAAACCCCTATTGGCGGATGTATGTTGCGGGGATCTTCAAATCCCCAGGGAGTTTGGCCATTTTTTTCTTTGGGGACCCTAGTCAGTCCTTTGGTTTTTGCGTCAGACGTGACCCACGTTAGTATGCGCTTTTTTAGCTCTTCCACAGAACCTGGGGCGGGTTTGATTATGTTTCCGTCCGTCAGGTTCTTGTAAGTGGAGTCAAACAAGTCTCTGTAGTCTTTCGGTGACAATTGTGACTGGGGCCCCCATGCTTCTCCCGTCTTCGCTGGAGACGTTGAAACGGGAGTTGCAAGTTGAGGCGTTCTCTGGCCGGCCGGGATAGATTTGTCTGTCGACGCTGCCGGTGTCTTCTGAGTAAGAGGGAGGGACGGCCAGTCGGATTGAGACGACACCGGCGGCGAATTTGGTTTCGTCACTCTCTCCTGAGTGCTGGCGACACCAACTGCTCCTTTTCTCCTCTTCAACGTAGTAGCACCCCCCCCCCTTTTTGACTCTGGGCCGAGAAGATCTGCTGCCAAGCGTCGGAGAGGATTCGTCGCTGCTGCTACCGCTGCTACTGTACAGATGATTGCCACTGCCGGCGAGACTGTCGTTGCTACTGCTACATATGAGTCGCAAGTCTTGTAAAAGTTCGCGTTAAACAGCCTCCCTGTCTTAGAAGCTGGCCGCCGCTGGCATTTGGTCAGGGTGGGTTTCCTGCTCTTCTTGCAGGTCCAACGACCTAGCATTCCTTATCCATTGGGGGGAGTGCGTTCCTCCCTCCCGAAGGGGGGCTGACAGTTGAAGCCCGTCTTCTGGGGTGCATTACGGCTGGGACGGTGGCGATGGCATCCCACCCTCCTGGACCACCCCTAGGAGCTAAGCTAATCTTGCTACGGGGGACTGCAGCAGAACTAGTCGGAGTGCCACCTAAGGCAGCACCCCCGTGCAGGGACATTTTGCTCACACCAGCCTTCGGGGTCTTAACAGGCGCCCGAGTGCTGGAGCCCAGGTGAGCGAAGCAGAAGAACCTAGACTTTGGCATATATGGCCTAGACCAGCCTCCATACAAGTATGGATATTGATCCCCGAGTTAGGCTATGTAAACAGAACTCTGGCTACTCCTCCCCTCTCGTTCTAGAAAACCAATTCAGGCCCGCCGATTCGAAATCTACCAAACGTCTGTTAGGTGTTACTCTAACTGTTCAGTGGAAGTCTGCCAGCTGCTTAAGCTGAAAAGGAGAACAGAACCTTTCTGCATGAAATAGAAAACCTTTAAAGTTAATTAATAGCCAAGGGAGGCGACAAGAAATATGGCCCCAAAAGAGGGCCGAAGAGACAAAGCTCTACCAACGGGGAGCTGCCTTCCCAACGGGGGAGATATTAGAGTGGAGCATAGACAGTAAAATTAGAATAAAATTAGAACAACATTCAAAAATAAATTCCGACTAATACTTTTAAAACTTTATATACTGTAACAAAAAGTCGCTCAGGCACTAGTCGGGTTTTGCCATGAACATAATTCTTTCCATTTAAACATAAATGAAATTCATATTTACAAATGTACACTTATAACTGCTATTATAAAATTTACATATGTATTTACAATATTTTCCGATAAGGTGATATGAATAACAATTATTCATACAATTAATTAAAGGCATTTCATTAAGAACCAACGATTTTTAAACCATACTTTGCAAAGTCATCCTTTCGGAAGTGACGTCATTTTGAGAGGATTTTTTTTCACATTATAATTTTTTATTTTCATTACCTGGTTAAGACAACGTGTTTTGTTCTAAATTAAAGTTAAGCAACGTATATCCCAGCCATTAATAAATGGGTGACCATTTTTGAAGAATTAATTGCTAAGTCATCCTTCCGGTCCTTCTGGAAGTGACGTCATTCTGTGAGGAATTGTTCACATTATGATACTTTATTTTAATTACGTTAAGAAAAAATGTTGTTTTGTTGTAAATTGAAGTTAACAAACAATAGCTCGGCCATTAGTAAATGGGTAACTATTTTTGAAGAATAACAAAACATGTTCTTTGGTATAACGTAGGCTCGTTCAATAGCATATTTAAACATGAGTTCTTTGATATGACTGAGGCACCTCCTGATTTTTTTCCTTTTTTAACTATGTATGGTTGAGGGTAAACATTTTTTTTTTAGTGGGGGTCAATTTTTTTTTGTTAACTAAAAATATTCTGATACATCGGGGAGGGTAAAAAATTGTGGAGAAGCAACATTTTTTTCTTCTTTTAAATGAAAATACTACAATGTATGGGGAAGGGTAACAAAAAAAAATTAGTGGGGGTAAATTTTTTCTTTTTGGTTTTTCTCTTTTTTTAACTGAAAATATTACTATGTATGGGGGAAGATAAAAAAATTGGGAAGGCGTCAACATTGTTTTTTATTAACTAAAAATATTTCTATGTATGGGGGAGGGTAAAAATAAAATTGAGCGAGGGCAACACATTTTTTTTTAACTAAAAGTATTTCCATTCATGGGGAGGGTAAAACTAATTGAGGTGGTGGTCGACATTTTCTTTTCTTCATTTCTAGCTAAAAATATTCTTGGTCTGAAACAAAGAAAATAAATGTCTAATTACCCAAGAAATATGACTGGGGCTCCATCGGTTTACGAGTGAGCGTTCATTTCTGACGCGGCAGCCTAGCAAAAATATGCGACCAGAGGGGACATATATTTACTAGTATATATAATTGTATTAAACTGATAAAGTACGTTTTAGAAACTATATAGTAATAGCTAGATATGACGAATACAAATATAACCGATAATCTAGTATTTATATGAATATATACAGTAAGCCTACACGTCTGTCTTATTATCTGTATGTACATTATTTCTGGCTCTCCTCTTTGTGACACTTACAATTTATTCATATTTCTTATTTGTGTTGCCAGTATTTTCATATTATTTCTAGGGTGTGCCATTCCTTCGTTCTTTCCTTTACTTTCTACTTCATTTTTTTCTTACTAATTCGATGTATTGAACCTATGCTCTCTGAATGTACTCTTCTTATGCTTCTATGTACAATGAATAAATGAATATTAATCCCAACATATAAATATTAATTTTTTCGACAAAATTCCAAGCGTATTTATTCATGTGTTCGTCATTTCTTTTCGATCCTTGACATTTCCTAACCTTGCCTTCCCTTATTTTGAATTTTTATCAATTCATTTTTGTCTAGTCTTTCTTCTTCTGTTCTCGAGAACTTCTTTTGGGCTTATTTTATTAATCACTTTTTGACAACTTTTTCCCCAGAGGTTTTGCTTAGCGTGCTTTTTAGGGTTCCTTTGTGTTTTCTCTGTCAGACAAGGCCCTTTTGCATTCATATAACGCGGAAAATCGTCCGATATTTATTTGAAGCTAAGATACAAATCGATATATTAAAGTGGTTGGTACTTCCGCTTGCTTATTTTTATCGCACGATGCTGCTAACAATCATTATAACTCGCAAAAGAATTGAACAGTAAAAAAAAACATACACGGCATTTGGCTTTGTTTCACTTTACCATGATCTCATGCATATATAATGATAGCTATTTTACGAAAAGATTTTGGCTGTGCTCTAATATATTTAGAGCCCCGCAGTGCACTATTTGCGATTGTGGGAACATATAGTCATGAAAGAAAATGCACGTTAACGCGGAAAAGTAATGTCGGATATGTCTTGATACAATTCTAATGTATTAACATTTAACTAGGTGGCACATTTTGGCGACCATGAAAGAGATAAGTTCTTGAAATAGTTCTCAAAAACTTATGAATCATGTTACAATAATATATATTTAAGAAATAAGTATATTTGTATTTTATTAACGTCCAATCAAGGAGATTTGATACACAGCTTTGTGTGGATTGGTAGAAAGTGTTTTTGTGTTAAACAAACTGGATTTGAACCCGGCACACCCAATTCCTCAGTCCGTGTCGTTAACCACACAACCAACGTGCTATTACGTATACATGTATACTAAGATGATGTAGTTTGCAATAATCGTAGTATCTAGGAGGACAAAAAAGAAATTATTGTATGTCTTACTTGATATAGTCTAAGTTTCGTCAAAGTGAATTAATAGTGTTACAAACATAAGTTCACTGTGTAAAAGTTAAGACAAAATTAAGTAAGACTTATTAAAAATGCAACACTCAATTGTATCCCCCTTCATGAAGACGGTCATGTTTTGATTTCTTTGCATTATGATAGCATATAGTGGCCCTCCCGCTTTATCCCCTATCTATCTCAATATAAATCGCTATCTACCTATCTCTCTCTCTCTCTCTCTCTCTCTCTCTCTATATATATATATATATATATATATATATATATATATATATATATATATATATATATATATATATATATGTATGTATGTATGTATATATATATATATATATATATATATAAATATATAAATTAATATTTAATGTTAATGCCCATATAATGCGTATATAATGAATTGTGTATGGATTTTGAGTATTTATTTTAAAAGTGGTCAATATGTAAAGCTTAGTGGTAGTATGGGCATTTTTATGGCAATCAATCGAGGCGTCTATGTGTCATCAATGCAAATACTTATCAGGCTAACGTCCTGACGAGTGTCTCCAGAGATAAAACATTAATGCTTTTGTGTTGCTAAATTGCCATACATATATGCTCATACCGTCGGAACGGATGAAATTAATTTCCATACATTTACCAGCTTTTATTCACGTAGTGTATATTACGAATATAAATATCAAGATATAATATACTAAACATTATATCTATAATCATCATTATTCTATATTTGAACAAAATATATCATACTTTTTTTTATTCTAGAAAATGTTCAAAGCTTTAGCCTTCAGATTAAGATGATTTAATATATATCTATATATTTATATATATATATATATATATATGCATCTATATATTTCTATATCGTTTCGATTAGAGGTTTGGTTGAATTAATTAGGGAATATTTAATAATCTAAACGGCATATACATCACATCTATTTAAACATGGAAGGTATTATAGTATGGATATAAAAATAAGCAACCATTTAATAATTATAATATTAATAACAGAAAAAGAACGATCATTTGGTTTACGTCAGTTTAGAATAGGATGCTTACAACAAAACTGTGCAATAAATTATTCAATCTGATCGAAAAACATATCCGTAACTTACTTATTGCACAAAATATTAAACAAAATAAAATAATCCATTCCTGAAGCTGATGTTAAAAGTAGGAATGATTATCAAAGCAGAACATAGAAAAATATAACCAACAATGTTATAGAAAAATAAAAAAAATTGTATAAATTAGAAATATAGTAACACTAACATTTAAACGTATAATAATTAACCACTAGAAATCGTAATGACTCAATAACTAATAGCAATCGTACAAATCAAAATAAGACAGTTAATAATAAAGTGAAACTGCCGACCTATAAAATAACAACTTATATAATACCATCGTTTACATAGCGAGAATATATATAGGTATATACACAAATCATGTTAAAAATACATGAATGTTTATTTTGATTTATTTTATTATTTGTTCACGTATAGTTTAAAGAGTGCAATTATATATGTGTGGGTGTTAGGGTTAGGGTTAGGGTTAGGGTTAGGGTTAAGGTTTAAAGAGTGCAATTATAGATGTGTGGGTGTTAGGGTTAGGGTTAAGGTTAGGGTTAGAGTTTAAAGAGTACAATTATAGATGTGTGGGTGTGCAGTGGGTACTAGTGTCAGAAAAATCGAGTAGATCGAATGGGATAAAGACATGTTTACACGTAACATGTCTACACGTAACATGTTAACACGTAACATGTTTACACGTAACATGTTAAAACGTAACATGTTAAAACGTAACATGTTTACACGTAACATGTTAACGCAAATCTTTAACTCTTCTTCTAATTCTTAGACCCGTGTACCAAAATAACATAATGGTTAGCAAATGGTTGGGTATCATATACTTTTTTTCAAAATTTAATCAGATAGATAAACATAACTCATTGCCACTTCTGGTGTGAGAAAGTTAATTTGATTTTTTACTTAACAAATTTTTAGGCAGCAATAATTTGCTGTGAGAAGGTGGGGACACTAGCAGCGTAAGTGAGTGGGGTTGCACAGATAAAGAGTGCCAGTTAAAATAATCTGGAGAGAAATAACCCTGTTAAAATTTATATGAATGATTAGCAAAGTTAACTTGAATAACACGTAACCTAATGAAATGTATGATAAATGTCTCTGAAGAGAATGGTTTAATACAATATATATATATATATATATATATATATATATATATATATATATATATATATATATATATATACATATATATATATATATACATATTATATTAAAATTACAACATGAACTAATTAGAAAAATGCTGATTAATAAAGAAGTTTCCCCACTGAATACATTTTACTTCTACCCGTGGAAAATGTTATTGGTCTGTTTCCATGTTTGTTGAATGAGTATTCACTGAGTTAGCAACCATTCTTATTAAGTCTCTAGATGTGGGTGATAAGTCACAGAATGAGTGTTTGTTTCGTGTTGGCATCTAGGCTGTGTTGTACAATTGGAAGCTATAATACTCCACTAGATGATGTTTATGGCGTGGTTTGGAAGATTATAATGCATTGATATATGTGCGATTTGTTTGTGATTGTTAAAACATAAGCAGAACTCAGAGCCTCTTTTTCTAACGTAGCTTACTTTTGTGGATCTGTGGCAATATATTCGGTAACCACATGAGAGCATGCGGTGGATGTGGACTTTATTTTGTGGAGGTGTGAATGGTTCGCTAGTTGTGATGTGTTAGGATATTTTGCATCTAGGTTTGTTGCATCTTTTCTTTACTTGAGGTCTGAATGTGGTCACTTTTTGTATAGTTTGTACGTATAGGTGTTTTATTGTGTATCGTGTTGATAATTCGGTCTAGATACAGAATAACAATTTTATCATATTTACATGATAAACCTCACCCAACCAATAAATATATAATGATTGTGATGTGATTGTATTTGAGTAGTCATTACATTCTCACTCAAAATTCTCAGACTGATTCATTGATCTGCCATTGGAAAAGTCATGTAAAGTTTCTTGGAATCTGATTCACAAGTCCCCAATAATCTATTTTACTTTTTATAACCACTTTTCATTCTTGTAAAATAACTAAAGTAATGTACAGTGAGCAATTTTCACACAGTATACTCCAGTTATACAGATTCAATAAGTAGGTCGAGAAAATAAAAGTAGAAAGGGGAAACGCAAAATTGATAATATATATATATATATATATATATATATATATATATATTCAGTATAAATGTATGCTTTTGCATACACTATATTAATAAAACAACGCACATGTATCTATTATTTCCAATAGCTACTTACACAGTACCTATTTCGTATCCTTGGAGTTTACACGATGTTCTGCAACGCACCTGACATTTTCTCAAGTGTGTAAAATATTCGAATCAGCTGTAACTGTTACAGAATCATTCAATATTTTCCAGAATTCAGTGAAAGTTTCATGGAAACTGTTCTGCCATAATTGTATGTACTGGAATACACCTAATTCCTGGCTATGCAAATTCCCTGCTACTTCAGGGTGTAGTTCTGAAGTAAATACTGTTACCATCTGAGGATTAAGCGTGCTATGTTCCAGTTCTATATAACGACATAGGTGTCAGCAACCATTACGAGGTCCTTTATATGAATTATCTTCTTCTAAACAGAAATCGATACGAACAAGGCAATCAATATCTATCAACTTTATTTATAGGAATTATGATTTGTAAAATTCACAACACAGGGAATAATTTCTGGCAAAAACTCCAATTTTTTGCGGTATTTAAGAAATGTATGTGTACCTCGAAAATGTAATTTCTAAAATATAGTCTCGACCATTGTTTATGCTAATTAACAATACGTCATCAATAGCGAAGCAAGTTTCACAAAACATAAATAACCTAAAAACGCTGTTCCGATCTGTCTCAATTAGGAGAAAAATATTGATTCGTATTTTGGTATAATTGTAGATGAACATCTTCCGCGAAATCACCGCCTGTCCACCCAAAAGTGTTCTACCTGTTTTCGGCAATCACGTGTGAACACCCCAAAAAACTTCACGGAAAGATGAATAAAAAACCAAAAGTATTATTTTAGAATTTACCGTGGAGGATTTTTTTTTGTATATAAATTTAATGTAAAATAATCCCCATTTTTTAGTCCAATGTTACGGCAGCTAACTAATATTTATATTTTCTATGCGAGTTAAATCCATTGCGTTTTTTTGGGGGGGAGGGGGAGTAGCCACGTTTTCAGGCGATAACTTGTCGGTGTATGACCGTGCCACTCGTGCTTAGGGTAAGTAGTAATAACATTGATAAGTTTCCTAAAAAGATTGAATCCCTCAGAAATTGAGAACATAGTAGTTTTTTATATATATATATATATATATATATATATATATATATATATATATATATATATATATATATATATATGTATATATGTATATATATATATATATATATACAATTGATCCCCCACTAAATTCTAATATTTGTTTTTCTTTATCTCCGTTTTCACTGTCGTTAACACGTGATCGCCTGAAAAAAGCAGAATTTGATTCTTTCGGGGAAGGGGATATCAGAGGGCGTTCATCTGCAAATTGACCCATATTTAATTGTTTTAAATGTTATGGATTTTTCTAACTATACACCCCTTTTTATTTTAATTTTAAGCAACTGATTTTAGTTGTGTTTTCTCTAACCTTGAAAATTGGAGAAAAAAATGTACAATGATTTAAACAATACCTTGTTTTATGGTATACATACAAATATTAAAAGTTTGGATGTCATTGTGGATGAAAACCCATCTCACTATAAAATGAGATTTTATTTTGTTAAGCGATCACTTGTGAATACCCTACAGAACTAGTGGGAAAGAAACAATAGAAATATTTTAAATTTTAGACTGCGGGGATTAGTTCGCAAATAAATTGAACGTAAAATGATCCTCCATTTTTTAGCAATTCTAGGGTTGTATGATAGTTTACCATTTGTTTCCTTTGCAAATGAATTATGTGCGTAATTATTTTGGGCCGATTACGTGGGGCTTTACGACGTTGCCAGTCGAACTTAGGAGTTGTGTTAAAAACATATTACTTTACTGTACTAATAATTTTAAATGACCGTAAAAATAATAATCTATTTTTTTAGAGAGTAAACCCCCTTACAAAATGAGATTGTTCTTTTTACGAGTCAATTTATCTGAGTCTGTTAATCTACACATTTACCAAGGTTTGTTGTTAACATTTTAGAATTATCTGAGTAAAGTGTTGTTTTAATTAACCATCTCAATTTATTCCTGCCCAGGGAGCATGTAGGGTGTCTTAGTATACAAATACTATGAAGTAAACATATGTATTGTTTGTATTTGGCGCAAACGTATGACGTCACGATACCAATATATATATATATATATATATATATATATATATATATATATATATATTTACTTCTTATATTAATTCTTTTAAAGTACATTTGATGACACATTTCAGATTACTCGATCAGATATCTATTTTACATATTTCACGGTGAGGAAGATCCAGTTACTTTTACTAATTTTCTATGTTAATATCAATTTAGCATATCTATCGATATTTTAATTGCTTTTCATTCTTTGACTGGATACAAATACTCTGTGTCGGTGTTTTCACATGTAAACTTGTAAAACGATAATGCCATCTTGCCGAGAGAAAAGCAAACACCTACTTATGCATTGCTTTAATAATGACACTAGATTCAATGTATTTTTCTCTCTGTGAAATGGGTTATTCCAGAGACAGATATCCTGCCCAGGGTATATCTCTTCATTCTCCTTTTATAACGTGAATCTCGTGTTTATGAAGTGCTGAAACGCCCGGGGAGTAATGATTCCCTCGTGTATGTGAATGTAGACATTCGGTCGACACGTGGTTTACTGATATCAGCGCAAAACAAATATTTTCCACGCAAGCGGAAAAATAATTCGCCTCTAGATTCGCATGCGTTCTTGTACGGAAGACGCTTCGTTTATCACCGCGAGGAAAGTAAGTGCACAGCTTATTAAAACGGAACATTCTCTGGTCTTGTGATCAAATTAAGGCCGGACAAGTAGACTGTATTAGGCCCCTAAGCGCTCGGCTGTGGAATAATGATACACGAGAAGCTGGATGCTTATGAAGTACAGCGTTCTCCAACACGCTAGAATCTTAAATGCCAATGAGCCCTGAACGGGGTTTCAAGTGAAGTACCCATAAGTGTTAACGTTGTTTGCTCACTCTATTTTTATTAAGGTTAGTTTCCCCTTAGCAATACAGTCAGGTTCGAAATAAATTAACAAATGCATGAATAAATATAAGTAATTAACCATTAAACCAGTTACTACTGCTATTCCTCCTCCTCCTTTTCCTCCTCCTCCTACAAGTACTACTAGTACTACTATTGCTACTACTATTACTACATCTACAACACTATTACTTCTTTTACTGCGATTATTAGCAATAAGGAGAAAACACAATAACATATGTCACTTTTCCCAAAAAAGAAGAACTACCCATAGCGGGTGCTATCATAAAAAACTAGAATTACAGTGTCTAAGCAGGTGAAAATAACAAGGAGTGAAACACCGTCTCCAGACCTCCATTGAACACGGAGATTATTTTTAATCCTGAAGAACTGTATTTTCCCTCAAATTTAAGATATAATCAACGGCCAATATACTCGCGAATTTTAAATGTTAAACAGCGGTTGCGAGAATACAAACCGATATGCAACTGAGTGAAAGAAGCGAAATATGACATTTTTCCTCTGGAAAAGTCACGCATTTTGCCACCAATCGATCACCGGTAATGACTCGTGTGGTAACTCAGAGTGATCCCTCTTCCTCCCTTTCTTCCTTCTGCTTTTACTTCTTCCCCCTCCCTCTACTACCTATAAAAAAAAAATTAAAAAAAAAAAAAAATAATAATAATAATAATAATAATAACAACAACAACAACAACAATAATAATAATAACAATAATAATAATAATAACAATAATAATAACAATAACAATAACAATAACAATAATAATAACAATAATAATAATAATAATAATAATAATAATAATAATAATAATAATAATAATAATAATAATAATAATAATAATAATCATACGCTTTCTGCCCTGATTTCAGTAAGCAAATATATAGACGTCATGAGTTGAGCAACTGCTAACGAAAGTTACTGTGTTTTTTAAAATTCTGTTTATTGTTCGACATAATGCATTTTAAATTTCTTATTCTATTACCATACTTCTGTTGGGCTTTTGACTAGAAGCAACATTTACTGTCTGTTCTAATACTACACTTGATGTTTAATCGGTCAGTGAAAGAATAATCCTCCTAGACTAAGACAATGTTTACTTATGTCCAACTCCCAGATTACTCTTTTGGGGAAGCTAGACTTCCCCCACATACGAAAACGAGTACAGTTCCCATAAAACAGCTATTAAAATGTAAGAATCAACGTTTCATATGAAAACTCAATATTGTACAACAGCATCGGCTTAAAATAGTTTACATTTCTTCAGAAATACATTCAGACCCTAAACATTCAATGTTCAACGTATCCTCATCAGTTTGATTAAAGCAGTCTTTTTAAAACCAAACATTAAGTGAAGCTGAATAATAACATAGAGAATATGTGTTATCATGTTGAATCATTCTTAAATTTACTTTTTATATTTATTCAGCTGCAATTATGTCTCACAGAGAAAATGTTGCTTTAATATATATATATATATATATATATATATATATATATATATATATATATATATATTATTTGTATAAACATGATGTGCAATAGAACATGTGACCGACATAGTTATGCAATTGCTTAGATTGCTAAAGAAAAGGTTTGTCGTTTTTTTAGAAATATTAACTTGTGTCGTAAAATCATGTTTCATACATAGTCATATAAAACATGTATAACAATATATTTAAGATAAGTCTGCTTCTGAAAATAATGGAAATGTTGGGTTAATGTGTTTATATTAATTTCACAAGTCCACTGTCTTCTTGGACAATAACGAAATCATACTGAATACCTACTGTGTTTTTCTGCTTACGAATAGGTTTATTAATACACATTTTAGAAACATGTGTACACAAAATATTTAGTCTATGTATAATTTATGCAACATGTGTACATAATACTGATTATGGCATACTTGCTTTATATACTAGGTGTTTGTTAAACACATAATCCAGCTAAGGTTTAACAATCAACATGAACATACTCGAGTAAGATAGAGAAATAAGATTAATAAATATCAACACATGTATATTAAAATACTATTTACTGCAATTCTTAATTTAACTTAAGTAAATATTATGTACGTTTTGTAAAGCCGAGCCAAGAAAAAATAACAAAATAATTATTACCAGCCAAATCCACAATTAGATAATTGCATTTAATTCAGCAATAACGCCATAAATGTTTCCTCTAATTTTTTCGCTTTTCGGTGGAAAACATTTGACCATTATATTTCCGACAATAAGACTCGTATTGAATCTCAGGTAAGGCGTGTTTAGTGAGGACCTTATAAAGTTTCATCTGAGGTATTTATATAGTTTTTCAGTATTTTAACAATATTCCCGTGTTCATTCATATCAAAACAAGTTACATAGCTTTTAATTACACATTGTGTAAAGTGTGTAAAATATTGAATAATTTTATGTATTTTTAGCAAAAATGAGATAGATCTTCTTGTAGTAAGTAAATATAGAGTTCAAGCAAGTAGATGTCGTAAACTAATTCAGTCAGATATTGATATTGCCATTTCAAGGAGACGTTGATCAAACTATGAACACAAACGTAATCGCAAGTGCAACAATAAACTTATTAATTTCATAAACGTAAACCTATCATATAATAGAATAAGTTAGGAAACACATGTCATTTGTCTTCATTCAGTGTTATTACGATTAAAGTAGACATTGGTTGGTTATGACTAAGGAGGAAGAGTAAACATTCGATGTCTACTAAACTCGTCTTGTTTTCTAGTACCCTATCACTTTTTGGCAGATTGCACACAGAACTATCACGGATTTACTAGTTAAGAAATTACTCTTTCTTTTGAAGCACACTTTCGTCCGGATTCGTACCAGTTTAATAAAAAACATACATATTTATAAAATAACTAGTGTAATACCCATAGTAAACGCAAACATTAAATAATATGCATTTTAATACGAGCAACTTGTGTCAGTTTTAGGATATTTAATAGTCGTTAGTTTGTACGCTTTTTGTCGATTTGAGAATATATTTACGAGGAGTGGCAAAACTATTAGTTTTACTTGCGAACTATCGAATCTTAAAGGTTGGCACATATTTCGGTACTCACGATCACGTAACAGTCTTTTGGCATAACATATTTTAAAGCGTTAATAATCAACTACAATATTATCGCTCACTCACGATACCACGTTTTCTGCTGCTGTTATCAGTCGCTTGCAGAAAGTACGACTGTTTCACATGAAGTGTAATTATGTATCTACATTACTATGTTGTAATTATTTTGGAGAATTATATAGTTCAATCAATAATGTGGATAATTACTCTTACACATGTCTACGTGGACATATACGAAGATAAACTTCCTGCTTACCGGCAGATAATACTATTAATTAAGCTGTAAATCCTCTAATTTATGTATACCTTATATTGCATACTAGCGGGGCTACCCGGCGTTGCTCGGGGTCATAAAAACATATAATTGAAGTAACATTGTGTAACATCTTTATATTAACACTTCTATTTCTCTCCCTCTCTCTATAACCGTCGCTTTATCTTTCTACTTTTCTCTTCCCTGGTCGCCCCATTTCACTGCTACTTTTTAATTTTGCGAAAGCTGTTTCTTTCCCACCATTTCATCCTACGTTTCCCAGGGCAATAGTATGACTTATTTCTATAAAAAGTGCCACCTCTGTCTGCATCTTCTATATAGGTACTTATCTCCGCCCCGGTGTTCATACTATATACGTATCTATCGCACACTCCGGTGTGCATACTATATACATACCTATCGCTGCCCCAGTGCACATAATATATACATACCTATCGCAAAGCCGGTGCAGATACTATATAAGTACTTATCGTGGCCTGGGTGCAGATACTATATAAGTACCTATCGCTGCCCCAATGCAAATACTAAATATGTACATATCGCCGCCCTGGTGCGAATGCTAAATACGTACCTATCGCTGCCCCGGTGCGAATGCTAAATATGTACCTATCACCACCCCGGTGTGAATGCTAAATACGTACCTATCACCGCCACAGTGCGAATGCTAAATACGTACCTTTCGCCGCCCCGGTGCCTGTTATATATATACGTACCTATCGCCGCCCCGGTGCGCGTGCTGTATACATACTGATCACCGGCCTATAGCACATGCTAAATACATACCTATAATAGGCCCGTTGCACATGCTATATACATACTTTTTGCCGCCCATGTGCACATGCGATATACGTACCTATCGTCAACCCTGAATGCTAAATACGTACCTATCGCAGCCCCGGTGCAAATGCTAAATGCATACCTATCGCCGACCCGGTGCAAATGCTGAATATGTACCTTTCGCCGCCCCAGTGCGCGTGCTATATACGTACATATTGCCGCCCCACTGTGTGTGCTATATACGTACCGATCGCCGCCCCGAAGCGCATGCTAAATACATACCTATCAGTGGCCCGGTGCACATGCTGTATACGTACTTATTGCTGCCCATGTGCACATGCAATATAGTACCTATCGATGACCCAGTGTGCATACTACATATGTACATATCGCTGCCTCAGTGCAAATACTTAATATGTACATATCGCCGCCCAGGTACGAATGCTAAGTACGTACCTATCCCCACCCCGGCGTGAATGCTAAATACGTACTTATCACCACCCCTATGCACTACTATATATGCACCTATTGCCGCCCCAATGCACATACTGTATATACCTATCGCCGGCCCGGTGCGCATACTATATACTTACCTATCTCTGCAAAGGTTCACATAGACATGTATCATGGATATGTATCATGTATCTTGGATATGTATCATGTATCATGGATATGTAACATGTATCATGCATATGTATGATGTATCATGGATATGTATGATGTATCATGGATATGTATCATGTATATGTATCATGTATCATGGATATGTATCATGTATACGTATCATGTATCATGGATATGTATCATGTATATGCACCATGTATCATGGATATGTATCATAGATATGTATCATGTATCACGCATCATGGATATGTATGATGTATCATGGATATGTATGATGTATCATGGATATGTATTATGGATATGTATCATGTATCATGGATATGTATAATGTATCATGGATCTGTATCATGGATATATATCCTGTATAATGGATATATATCCTGTATCATGCATATGTATCATGTATCATGGATATATATCCTGTATCATGGATATGTATATTAATCATGTATCATGGATATGTATCATGTATCCTGTATATGTATCATAGATATGTATCATGTATCATATATATGTATCATGTATCAAAGATATGTATCATGCATCATAGATATGTATCATGCATCATGGATATGTATCATGTATCATCGATATGTATCATATATCATGTATATGTATCGTGGATATGTATTATGTATAATGTATCATGTATCATGGATATGTATAATGTATCATAGATATGTATCATAGATATGTATCATGGATATGTATCATGGATATGTATCATATATTATGGATATGTATCATGGATATGTATCATAGATATGTATCATGTATCATAGATACGTATCTTGTATCATGTATCATAGATATGTATATATATCATAGATATGTATCATGTATCATCTATCATACATATGTATTATGTATCATGTATCATAGATATGTATCATGTATCATGGATATGTATCATTTATCATGTGTATGTATCATGGATATCTATCATGGATATGTATCCTGTATCATGGATATGTATCATGGATATGTATCATGGATATGTATCATGTATACGTATCATGTATACAAATCATATATATGTGTTATGTATCATAAATATGTATCATGGATATGTATCATGCTATTCTTCATCATTTTCAATCCCCTCATGATGTTGTTCATCGTTTTCGGTCCTCTCATGATATTCTTCATCATTTTCAATCCTCATAGTATTCTACATCATTTTCAATCCCCCCATGATATTCTTCATGATTTTCAACCATCTCATGCTATTCTTCATCATTTTCAATCCTCTAATGCTATTCTTGATAATTTTCAATCGTCTCATGATATTCTTCATCATTTTCAATCCCATCATGCTATTTTTCATCATTTCCTATCCTCTTATGATATTATTCATCATTTCCAATCCTCTCATGCTATTATTAATCATTTCCAATCCTATCATGATATTCTTCATCATTTTCAATCCTCTTATGATATTCTTCATCATTTTCAATCCTCTCATGATATTCTTCATCATTTTCAATCACCTCATGATATTCTTCATCATTGTCAATCCTGTCATGCTATCCTTCCTCATTTTCAATCACCTGATGACGTTTTTCATCATTTTCAATCCCCTGGTGATGTTTTTAATCATTTTCAATCCCCTCATGATATTCTTCATCATTTCCAATCCCCTCATTATATTCTACATCATTTTCAATCCTCTCATGCTATTCTTCGTCATTTTCAATCCTCTCATGATATTATTCATCTTTTTCAATCCTTTCTTCATCATTTTCAATCCCCTCATGATATTTTTCATCATTTTCAATCTCCTCATGATATTCTTCATCATTTTCAATCCCCTCATGATATTCTTCATCATTTTCAATCCCCTCATGATATTCTTAATCATTTTCAATCCCCTCATGATATTCTTCATCATTTTCAATCCTTTCTTCATCATTTTTAATCCTCTCATGCTATTCTTCATCATTTTCAATCGTTTCATGCTATTATTAATCATTTTCAATCCTCTCATGCTATTCTTTATAATTTTCAATCCTCTCATGATATTCTTCATCATTTTCAATCCTCTCATGATATTCTTCATCATTTTCAATCCCCTCATGATATTCATCATTGTCAATCCTGTCATGCTATCCTTCCTCATTTTCAATCACCTGATGACGTTTTTCATCATTTTCAATCCCCTGATGATGTTTTTCATCATTTTCAATCCCCTCATGATATTCTTTATCATTTTCAATCCCGTCATTATATTCTACATCATTTTCAATGCTCTCATGCTATTCTTCATCATTTTCAATCCTTTCTTCATCATTTTCAATTCTCTCATGCTATTCTTCATCATTTTCAATCCTCTCATGAAATTCTTCATCATTTTCAATCCTCTCATGATATTCTTCATCATTTTCAATCCTCTCATGATATTCTTCATCATTTTCAATCCTCTCATGATATTCTTCATCATTTTCAATAACCTCATGATATTCTTCATCATTGTCAATCCTGTCATGTTATCATTTCGTCATTTTCAATCCCCTGATGACGTTGTTCTATCATTTCCAATACCCGCGATGATGTTTTTCATCATTTTCAATCCCTGCGATGATGTTTTTCATCATTTTCAATCCCCTTATGATATTCTTCATCATTTTCAATCCTCTCATGCTATTCTTCATCATTTTCAATCCTCTCATGATATTCTTCATCATTTTCAATTCTTTCTTCATCATTTTCAATCCTCTCATGCTATTCTTCATCATTTTCAATCCTTTCATGCTATTCTTCATCATTTTCAATCCTCTCATGTTATTATTCATCATTTTCAATCCTCTCATGATATTCTTCATCATTTTCAATCCCATCATGATATTCTTCATCATTTTCAATCCCCTCATGATATTCATCATTGTCAATCCTGTCATGCTATCCTTCCTCATTTTCAATCACCTGATGACGTTTTTCATCATTTTCAATCCCCTGATGATGTTTTTCATCATTTTCAATCCCTACATGATATTCTTTATCATTTTCAATCCCGTCATTATATTCTACATCATTTTCAATGCTCTCATGCTATTCTTCATCATTTTCAATCCTCTCATGATTTTATTCATCCTTTTCAATCCTTTCTTCATCATTTTCAATTCTCTCATGCTATTCTTCATCATTTTCAATCCTCTCATGAAATTCTTCATCATTTTCAATCCTCTCATGATATTCTTCATCATTTTCAATCCTCTCATGATATTCTTCATCATTTTTAATCCTCTCATGATATTCTTCATCATTTTCAATCCTCTCATGATATTCTTCATCATTTTCAATAACCTCATGATATTCTTCATCATTGTCAATCCTGTCATGTTATCATTTCGTCATTTTCAATCCCCTGATGACGTTTTTCTATCATTTCCAATCCCCGCGATGATGTTTTTCATCATTTTCAATCCCTGCGATGATGTTTTTCATCATTTTCAATCCCCTTATGATATTCTTCATCATTTTCAATCCTCTCATGCTATTCTTCATCATTTTCAATCCTCTCATGATATTCTTCATCAGTTTCAATCCTTTCTTCATCATTTTCCATCCTCTCATGCTATTCTTCATCATTTTCAATCCTTTCATGCTATTCTTCATCATTTTCAATCCTCTCATGTTATTATTCATCATTTTCAATCCTCTCATGATATTATTCATTATTTTCAATCCTCTCATGATATTCTTTATCATTTTCAATCCTCTCATGATATTCTTCATCATTTTCAATTACTTATTTAGTTTACTTCTTTTTTACAGCATGTGGTAGTCTTTAATCGTCACCCATTTAGTTTTCGCTAGGTTATGCATTGCTTAACTTCTCCATTTGACTTATAATAATGACAATAGATGTTCTTAACATTGTATTCCCGGACAACGCCAAATACAAGGAGGCCTCCAGAGCTATACTAAAATAACTCTCACTTATTCCCCTCCCTTTTATCAGGGCAATAGTCCGAAGAAAAATGCAAAAATAAACAATAATAACGTGCCGATAGCATAAAGTAATATCTGAACCTATCACTATGACGTCATGTACCTATCTATGTGACGTTATGTGCACAAGATAACATTAAAAATCGTGATCACATTAAACGAAAAAATGGCTATTTGACCCCTTAAAAATGAATCTTTTTTGTTAAGTTCTGGATATTATTTTCTCGAGGTTATGCTTGTTAAAATAATACCTAATTCGGACGTGTTTGTTTAGTATTTTAAAAGCCTTAGCGTTACATACATATCACAGATTTTTGCCTTATATATATTGAGACTAGCGGGGCTACCCGGCGTTGCTCGGGGTCATAAAGACATAATTGAAGAAAAATCGTGTGTGTAACATCTTTATATTCAAACTTCTATTTCTCCCCCTCCTCTGTAGCCGTCTCTTTATCTTTCTACCTTTCTCTTCCCTGGTCGCCCCATTTCACCGCTACTTTCTAATTTTGCCTTTTGCGAAAGCTGATTCTTCCTCACCATTTCTCCTACGTTGCGCAGTGCAATAGTATGACATATTTCTATAAAAAGTACCACATCTATCTGCGCTATCTATATAGGTATTTATGTCCGCCCCGGTGTTCATACTTTATACATATCTATCGCCACCCCGGTGCACATACAATATACGTACCTATCGCCGCCCCAGGCAGATAATATATAAGTACCTATTGCCGCCCCTATATGCATACTAAATAAGTACCTATCACCGCCCCAGTGCGAATGCTGCATACGTACCTATCGCCGCCCCGGTGCAAATGCTAAATACGTCACTATTGCTGGCCTGATGCGAATGCTAAATATGTTCCAATCGCCGCTCCGGTGCGCGTGCTAAATACGTACCTATCGTCGCCCTGGTGTGCGTGCTATACACGTACTGATCGCCGCCCCGGAGCGCATGCTAAATATATACCTATAACCGCCCTGGTGCGCATTCTATATACATACTTACTGCCATTCCTGTGCACATGCTATATAGTACCTATCGCCACCTCTATGCACTACTATACACGAACCTATTGCCACCCTGGTTCACATACTATATATATACCTATCGCCGCCCCGGTGCGCATACTATATTCATATCTATCGCCGCCCCGGTGTGCATACTATATATTTTCCTACGAAACATTTTCAGTTAAAAAAACACAAACTTTCGCCCGACCCCCTAAAAAGTTCGGCCCAACCCCATACAATTTTCCTCGACCCCTAATATCTCAAGCCGCACCCTCCAATTTTGTTTTAGAAATATTTTGAGTTCAAAACAAAAAAAATTAAAAAAACTAACTTGACCCCTAAAAAGTTCGGTCTGACCCCTAAAATTTTCCGTGACCCCTCAACCTCTCCAGCACCCCATATCCTAATTTGTTTTTCACTCTCCCCAACCCTGAGAAATATTTTGAGTTCAAAACATAAAAAAATAAAACAATTTAGCCTGACCCTTAAAAGGTTCGGCCTGACCCTTAAAATTTTCCCCGACCCCTCAATCTCTCCAGCCCCCTAATTTTTCACTCTCCCCCAACCCTGAGAAATATTTTGACTTACAAAACCCAAAAAAAACCAAAAAATTTGGCCTGACCCCTAAAATGTTCCCCGACCCCTCATTCTCTCAAGCCCCCCAACCCAACTAATTTTTAACTCTCCCCCAACCATGAGAAATATTTTCAGTTCAAAACAAAAAAAAAAGAAAAAAATTGGCCTGACCCCTAAAAAGTTCGGCCTGACCCCTAAAATTTTCCCCGACCCCTCAATCTCTCAAGCCCCCTAATGTTTAACTCTCCCCCAACCCTGAGAAATATTTTGAGTTCAAAAAAAAAAAAGAAAAAAATTTGGCCTGACCCCTAAAAAGTTCGGCCTGTCCGCTAAAATTTTCCCGAACCCTTAATCTCTCCAGCCCCCAAATTTTTCACTCTCCCCAACCCTGAGAAATATTTTGAGTTCAAAACAACAAAAACAACAGAAAGATTTGGCCTGACCCCTAAAAAGTTAGGCCTGACCACTAAAATTTACCCCGACCCCTCACTCTTTCAAGCCCCCTAATTTTTAACTCACCCCCAACCCTGAGAAATATTTTGACTTCAAAACAAAAAAAAAAACAA
This sequence comes from Sepiola atlantica, assembly GCA_963556195.1. Taxonomy (NCBI): domain Eukaryota; kingdom Metazoa; phylum Mollusca; class Cephalopoda; order Sepiida; family Sepiolidae; genus Sepiola; species Sepiola atlantica. Next base: position 50,234,138 of record OY744540.1, read on the forward strand.
AAAAATTTGGCCTGACCCCTAAAAAGTCTGGCCTGACACCTAAAATTTTCACTCTTCTTCAACCCTGAGAAATATTTTGAGTTCAAAACAAAAAATATATATAGATTGGTTCTGACTCAACGGGTCACTGTAAACGTGTACTTGTTAAATTCTTCTTCTTTTCTTTTTTTGTACATATATAGAGTGGTTATGACCCAACGGGTCACTGAAAACGTGTACTTGTTAAATTATTCTTTTTTTCTTTTTTTATATATATATAGAGTGGTTATGACCCAACGGGTCACTGTAAACGTGTACTTGTTAAATTCTTTTTTTTCTTTTTTTATACATATATAGAGTGGTTATGACCCAACGGGTCACTTTAAACGTGTTCTTGTTAAATTCTTCTTTTTTTCTTTTTTTATACATATATAGAGTGGTTATGACCCAACGGGTCACTGTAAACGTGTACTTGTTAAACTCTTTTTTTCTTTTTTTATACATATATAGAGTGGTTATGACTCAACGGGTCACTGTAAACGTGTACTTGTTAAATTCTTCTTTTTTTCTTTTTTTATACATATATAGAGTGGTTATGACCAAACGGGTAACTTTAAACGTGTACTTGTAAAATTCTTCTTTTTTTTCTTTTTTTATACATATATAGAGTGGTTATGACCCAATGGGTAACTGTAAACGTGTACTTGTTACATTCTTCTTCTTTCCTTTTTTATACATATATAGAGTGGTTATGACTCAACGGGTCAGTGTAAACGTGTACTTGTTAAATTTTACTTTTTTTTATACATATATAGAGTGGTTATGACTCAACGGGTCACTGTAAACGTGTACTTGTTGAATTCTTCTTTTTTTTCTTTTTTTATACATATATAGAGTGGTTATGACTCAACGGGTCACTGTAAACGTGTACTTGTTAAATTATTCTTTTTTCTTTTTTTATACATATATAGAGTGGTTATGACTCAACGGGTCACTGTAAACGTGTTCTTGTTAAATTCTTCATTTTTTATTTTTTCTATACATATATGGAGTGGTTATGACTCAACGGGTCATTGTAAACGTGTACTTGTTAAATTCTTTTTTTCTTTTTTTATACATATATAGAGTGGTTATGACTCAACGGGTCACTGTAAACGTGTACTTGTTAAATTCTTCATTTTTTCTTTTTTCTATACATATATGGAGTGGTTATGACTCAGAGGGTCACAGTAAACGTGTACTTGTTAAATTCTTTTTTTCTTTTTTCATACATATATAGAGTGGTTATGACTCAACGGGTCATTGTAAACGTGTACTTGTTAAATATTTCTTTTTTTCTTTTTTATACGTATATAGAGTGGTTATGACTCAACGGGTCACTGTAAACGTGTACTTGTTAAATTCTTCTTTTTTTCTTTTTTTATACATATATAGAGGGGTTATGACTCAACGGGTCATTGTAAACGTGTACTTGTTTAATTCTTTTTCTTTTTTATACATATATAGAGTTGTTATGACTCAACGGGTCACTGTAAACGTGTAATTGTTTAATTCTTCTTTTTTCTTTTTTTATACATATATAGAGTGGTTATGACCCAACGGGTCACTGTAAACGTGTACTTGTTAAATTCTTCTTTTTTTCTTTTTTTATACATATATCGAGTGGTTATGACCCAACCGATCACTTTAAACGTGTACTTGTTAAATTCTTCTTTTTTTCTTTTTTATACATATATAGAGTGGTTATGACCCAACGGGTCACTGTAAACGCGTACTTGTTAAATTCTTTTTTTCTTTTTTATACATATATAAAGTGGTTATGACTCAACGGGTCACTGTAAACGTGTACTTGTTAAATTATTCATTTTTTCTTTTTTCTATACATATATGGAGTGGTTATGACTCAACGGGTCACTGTAAACGTGTACTTGTTAAATTCTTCTTTGTTTCTTTTTTTATACATATATAGAGTGGTTATGACTCAACGGGTCACTGTAAACGTGTACTTGTTAATTTATTCTTTTTTTCTTTTTTTATATATATATAGAGTGGTTATGACTCAACGGGTCAGTGTAAACGTGTACTTGTTAAATGTTTCATTTTTCTTTTTTATACATATATAGAGTGGTTATGACCCAACGGGTAACTGTAAACGTGTACTTGTTACATTCTTCTTCTTTCCTTTTTTATACATATATAGAGTGGTTATGACTCAACGGGTCAGTGTAAACGTGTACTTGTTAAATTTTACTTTTTTTTTATACATATATAGAGTGGTTATGACTCAACGGGTCACTGTAAACGTGTTCCTGTTAAATTCTTCATTTTTTCTTTTTTCTATACATATATGGAGTGGTTATGACTCAACGGGTCACTGTAAACGTGTACTTGTTAAATTCTTCTTTTTTTCTTTTTTTATACATATATCGAGTGGTTATGACTCAACGGGTCATTGTAAACGTGTACTTGTTAAATTCTTCTTTTTTCTTTTTTTATACATATATTGAGTGGTTATGACCCAACGGGTCACTGTAAACGTGTACTTGTTAAATTCTTCGTTTTTCTTTTTTTATACATATATAGAGTGGTTATGACTCAACGGGTCATTGTAAACGTGTACTTGTTAAATTCTTCATTTTTTCTTTTTTCTATACATATATGGAGTGGTTAGGACTCAACGGGTCATTGTAAACGTGTACTTGTTGAATTCTTCTTTTTTCTTTTTTTATACATATATAGAGTGGTTATGACTCAACGGGTCACTGTAAACGTGTACTTGTTAAATTCTTCTTTTTTTCTTTTTTTATACATATATAGAGTGGTTATGACTCAACGGGTCACTGTAAACGTGTACTTGTTAAATTATTCTTTTTTCTTTTTTTATACATATATAGAGTGGTTATGACTCAACGGGTCACTGTAAACGTGTACTTGTTAAATTATTCTTTTTTCTTTTTTTATACATATATAGAGTGGTTATGACTCAACGGGTCATTGTAAACGTGTACTTGTTAAATTCTTCCTTTTTCTTTTTTTATACATATATAGAGTGGTTATGACCCAACGGGTCACTGTAAACGTGTACTTGTTAAATTCTTCTTTTTTTCTTTTTTATACATATATAGAGTGGTTATGACCCAACGGGTCACTGTAAACGTGTACTTGTTAAATTCTTTTTTTCTTTTTTATACATATATAAAGTGGTTATGACTCAACGGGTCACTGTAAACGTGTACTTGTTAAATTGTTCATTTTTTCTTTTTTCTATACATATATGGAGTGGTTATGACTCAACGGGTCACTGTAAACGTGTACTTGTTAAATTCTTCTTTGTTTCTTTTTTTATACATATATAGAGTGGTTATGACTCAACGGGTCATTGTAAACGTGTACTTGTTAAATTTTTCTTTTTTCTTTTTTATACGTATATAGAGTGGTTATGACCCAACGGGTCACTGTAAACGTGTACTTGTTAAATTCTTCTTTTTTCTTTTTTTATACATATATAGAGTTGTTATGACTCAACGGGTCACTGTAAACGTGTAATTGTTAAATTCTTCTTTTTTCTTTTTTTCTATACATATATGGAGTGGTTATGACTCAACGGGTCATTGTAAACGTGTACTTGTTGAATTCTTTTTCTTTTTTTATACATATATAGAGTTGTTGTGACTCAACGGGTCACTGTAAACGTGTAATTGTTAAATTCTTCTTTTTTCTTTTTTTATATATATATAGAGTGGTTATGACCCAACGGGTCACTGTAAACGTGTACTTGTTAAATTCTTCTTTTTTTCTTTTTTTATACATATATCGAGTGGTTATGACCCAACCGATCACTTTAAACGTGTAATTGTTAAATTCTTCTTTTTTTCTTTTTTATACATATATAGAGTGGTTATGACCCAACGGGTCACTGTAAACGCGTACTTGTTAAATTCTTTTTTTCTTTTTTATACATATATGGAGTGGTTATGACTCAACGGGTCACTGTAAACGTGTTCCTGTTAAATTCTTCATTTTTTCTTTTTTCTATACATATATGGAGTGGTTATGACTCAACGGGTCACTGTAAACGTGTACTTGTTAAATTCTTCTTTTTTTCTTTTTTTATACATATATCGAGTGGTTATGACTCAACGGGTCATTGTAAACGTGTACTTGTTAAATTCTTCTTTTTTCTTTTTTTATACATATATTGAGTGGTTATGACCCAACGGGTCACTGTAAACGTGTACTTGTTAAATTCTTCGTTTTTCTTTTTTTATACATATATAGAGTGGTTATGACTCAACGGGTCATTGTAAACGTGTACTTGTTAAATTCTTCTTTTTTTCTTTTTTTATACATATATAGAGTGGTTATGACTCAACGGGTCATTGTAAACGTGTACTTGTTAAATTCTTCTTTTTTCTTTTTCTATACATATATAGAGTGGTTATGACTCAACGGGTCACTGTAAACGTGTACTTGTTAAATTATTCTTTTTTCTTTTTTTATACATATATAGAGTGGTTATGACTCAACGGGTCAGTGTAAACGTGTACTTGTTTAGTTTTTCTGTTTTCTTTTTTTATACATATATAGAGTGGTTATGACTCAACGGGTCACTGTAAACGTGTACTTGTTAAATTATTCTTTTTTCTTTTTTTTATACATATATAGAGTGGTTATGACTCAACGGGTCACTGTAAACGTGTATTTGTTAAATTCTTCTTTTTTCTTTTTTATACATATATAGAGTGGTTATGACTCAACGGGTCACTGTAAACGTGTACTTGTTTAATTCTTCTTTTTTCTTTTTTTATACCTATATAGAGTGGTTATGACTCAACGGGTCAGTGTAAACGTGTACTTGTTAAATTCTTTTTTTCTTTTTTTATACATATATAGAGTGGTTATGACTCAACGGGTCACTGTAAACGTGTAATTGTTAAATTCTTCTTTTTTCTTTTTTTCTATACATATATGGAGTGGTTATGACTCAACGGGTCATTGTAAACGTGTACTTGTTGAATTCTTTTTCTTTTTTTATACATATATAGAGTTGTTATGACTCAACGGGTCACTGTAAACGTGTAATTGTTAAATTCTTCTTTTTTCTTTTTTTATATATATATAGAGTGGTTATGACCCAACGGGTCACTGTAAACGTGTACTTGTTAAATTCTTCTTTTTTTCTTTTTTTATACATATATCGAGTGGTTATGACCCAACCGATCACTTTAAACGTGTAATTGTTAAATTCTTCTTTTTTTCTTTTTTATACATATATAGAGTGGTTATGACCCAACGGGTCACTGTAAACGCGTACTTGTTAAATTCTTTTTTTCTTTTTTATACATATATAAAGTGGTTATGACTCAACGGGTCACTGTAAACGTGTACTTGTTAAATTCTTCATTTTTTCTTTTTTCTATACATATATGGAGTGGTTATGACTCAACGGGTCACTGTAAACGTGTTCCTGTTAAATTCTTCATTTTTTCTTTTTTCTATACATATATGGAGTGGTTATGACTCAACGGGTCACTGTAAACGTGTACTTGTTAAATTCTTCTTTTTTTCTTGTTTTATACATATATCGAGTGGTTATGACTCAACGGGTCATTGTAAACGTGTACTTGTTAAATTCTTCTTTTTTCTTTTTTTATACATATATTGAGTGGTTATGACCCAACGGGTCACTGTAAACGTGTACTTGTTAAATTCTTCGTTTTTCTTTTTTTATACATATATAGAGTGGTTATGACTCAACGGGTCATTGTAAACGTGTACTTGTTAAATTCTTCTTTTTTTCTTTTTTTATACATATATAGAGTGGTTATGACTCAACGGGTCATTGTAAACGTGTACTTGTTAAATTCTTCTTTTTTCTTTTTCTATACATATATAGAGTGGTTATGACTCAACGGGTCACTGTAAACGTGTACTTGTTAAATTTTTCTTTTTTCTTTTTTATATATATATGGAGTGGTTATGACTCAACGGGTCAGTGTAAACGTGTACTTGTTAAATTATTCTTTTTTCTTTTTTTTATACATATATAGAGTGGTTATGACTCAACGGGTCACTGTAAACGTGTATTTGTTAAATTCTTCTTTTTTCTTTTTTATACATATATAGAGTGGTTATGACTCAACGGGTCACTGTAAACGTGTACTTGTTTAATTCTTCTTTTTTCTTTTTTTATACCTATATAGAGTGGTTATGACTCAACGGGTCACTGTAAACGTGTACTTGTTAAATTATTTTTTTCTTTTTTTATACATATATAGAGTGGTTATGACTCAACGGGTCACTGTAAACGTGTAATTGTTAAATTCTTCTTTTTTCTTTTTTTCTATACATATATGGAGTGGTTATGACTCAACGGGTCATTGTAAACGTGTACTTGTTGAATTCTTTTTCTTTTTTTATACATATATAGAGTTGTTATGACTCAACGGGTCACTGTAAACGTGTAATTGTTAAATTCTTCTTTTTTCTTTTTTTATATATATATAGAGTGGTTATGACCCAACGGGTCACTGTAAACGTGTACTTGTTAAATTCTTCTTTTTTTCTTTTTTTATACATATATCGAGTGGTTATGACCCAACCGATCACTTTAAACGTGTAATTGTTAAATTCTTCTTTTTTTCTTTTTTATACATATATAGAGTGGTTATGACCCAACGGGTCACTGTAAACGCGTACTTGTTAAATTCTTTTTTTCTTTTTTATACATATATAAAGTGGTTATGACTCAACGGGTCACTGTAAACGTGTACTTGTTAAATTCTTCATTTTTTCTTTTTTCTATACATATATGGAGTGGTTATGACTCAACGGGTCACTGTAAACGTGTTCCTGTTAAATTCTTCATTTTTTCTTTTTTCTATACATATATGGAGTGGTTATGACTCAACGGGTCACTGTAAACGTGTACTTGTTAAATTCTTCTTTTTTTTCTTTTTTTATACATATATCGAGTGGTTATGACTCAACGGGTCATTGTAAACGTGTACTTGTTAAATTCTTCTTTTTTCTTTTTTTATACATATATTGAGTGGTTATGACCCAACGGGTCACTGTAAACGTGTACTTGTTAAATTCTTCGTTTTTCTTTTTTTATACATATATAGAGTGGTTATGACTCAACGGGTCATTGTAAACGTGTACTTGTTAAATTCTTCTTTTTTTCTTTTTTTATACATATATAGAGTGGTTATGACTCAACGGGTCATTGTAAACGTGTACTTGTTAAATTCTTCTTTTTTCTTTTTCTATACATATATAGAGTGGTTATGACTCAACGGGTCACTGTAAACGTGTACTTGTTAAATTCTTCTTTTTTCTTTTTTATATATATATGGAGTGGTTATGACTCAACGGGTCACTGTAAACGTGTACTTGTTAAATTATTCTTTTTTCTTTTTTTTATACATATATAGAGTGGTTATGACTCAACGGGTCACTGTAAACGTGTATTTGTTAAATTCTTCTTTTTTCTTTTTTATACATATATAGAGTGGTTATGACTCAACGGGTCACTGTAAACGTGTACTTGTTTAATTCTTCTTTTTTCTTTTTTTATACCTATATAGAGTGGTTATGACTCAACGGGTCAGTGTAAACGTGTACTTGTTAAATTCTTTTTTTCTTTTTTTATACATATATAGAGTGGTTATGACTCAACGGGTCACTGTAAACGTGTATTTGTTAAATTCTTCTTTTTTCTTTTTTATACATATATAGAGTGGTTATGACTCAACGGGTCACTGTAAACGTGTACTTGTTTAATTCTTCTTTTTTCTTTTTTATACCTATATAGAGTGGTTATGACTCAACGGGTCAGTGTAAACGTGTACTTGTTAAATTCATTTTTTCTTTTTTTATGCATATATAGAGTGGTTATGACTCAACGGGTCACTGTAAACGTGTACTTGTTAAATTCTTCTTTAGTCTTTTTTTATACATATATAGAGTGGTTATGACTCAACGGGTCACTGTAAACGTTTACTTGTTAAATTATTCTTTTTTTATACATATATAGAGAAGTTCTGACCCAACGGGTCACTGTAAACGTGTACTTGTCAAATTTTTATTTTTTCTTGTTTCATTACTATAAAATATAATGAAAAATAACTGAAAAGCCTCCCCCCCCTCGATGAAATAAGCACCATGGACCCCTAAGAGGTGGGTTTATAGATTCGGGAATACTCTCATCATCTTAGTCTATGAATTTTACATCAGAATACACTTTTATATGTTATGTATAGAAATATGTTGACGTAAAATAAGTTTTGAAGAGAAAAAAATGTAAAAACCTATAACGATGACGTCATATACCTATTACTGTGACGTCACGTGCACAAGAATAAGTTGGTTGAAAACAAAATTATTATTACATAATTACATTGGCTGATTTCCAAATTACTACTGAATAACATTAGAAAAGTTTGAAAAAACCAGACCCGCTGCCGAAGACTGGCCCCGTTGACACCCAGCAACATTTTTTTTTGTTGTAATTTTGAGATATTATGATCCCAGGTGTTGTACGGTGCTGAAGCTATAAACTTTTTGAAATGTCGTCGCGTAGTTTTTGAGGAGAAGCTTCACATACATACATACATACATACATACAGACAGGTGACGTTTATATATTGAGACTAGCGGGGCTACCCGGCGTTGCTCGGGGTCATAACAACATATATTTGAAGAAAGATCGTGTGTGTAACATCTTTATATTCAAACTTCTATGTCCGCCCCCTCTCTCTATAGCCGTCTTTTTATCTGCTACCTTTCTCTTCCCTGGTCGCCCCATTTCGCCGCTACTTTCTAATTTTGCCTTTTGCAAAAGCTGTTTCTTCCCCACCATTTCTCCTATTGCCCAGGGTAATAGTATGACATATTTCTATAAAAAGTAACACTTCTATCTGCGCCTTCTATATAGGTACCCAGGTGTTCATACTATATACGTATCTATCATCACCCCGGTGCGCATACTATATACGTACCTATCGCCGCCCCAGTGCACATACTATATACGTACCTATCGCCGCCCCGGTGCAGATACTATTTAAGTACCTATTGCCGCCCCGTTGCGAATGCTAAATAGTACCTATCGTTGCCCCGGTGTGAATGCTAAATACATACCTATTGCGCCCCGGTGTGCATGCTACATAAGTACATATCACTGCCCTAGTGCGCATTCTAAAGACATACCAATTGCGCCCCGGTGTGCATGCTACATAAGTACCTATCGCTGCCCTAGTGCGAATAATTAATATGTACATATTGCCGCTTTGGTGTGAATGCTAAATACATACCTATCGCCGGCCCAGTGCGAATGCTAAATACGTACCTATAGCCGCCCTGGTGCGAATGCTAAATACATACCTATAGCCGCCCCGGTGCGAATGCTAAATACGTACCTATCACCACCACGGTGCGAATGCGAAATACATACCTTTCGCCACCCCGGTGCGCGTGCTATATATGTACTGATCGCCGCCGCAGAGCGCATGCTATGTACGTACTTATTGCTGCCCATGTGTACATGCTATATACGTAGCTATCGCCACCCCTGAATTCTGAATACGTACCTATCGCCGCCCTGGTGTGGACGCTAAATACGTACATATCGCCGCCCCGGTGCGAATGCTAAATACATACCTATCGCCGCCCCGGTGTGAATTCTAAATACGTACCTATCGCCGCCCCGGTGTGAATTCTAAATACGTACTTATCACCGCCCCAGTGCGGAAGCTAAATACGTACATATCGCCACCCTGGTACGAATGCTAAATACATACCTATCGCTGCCCCGGTGTGAATGCTAAATACATACCTATCGCCGCGCTGGTGTGAATGCTAAATACATACCTATCGCCGCCCCGGTGTGAATTTTAAATATGTACCTTTCGCTGCCCCGGTGTGAATTTTAAATATGTACCTTTCGCCGCCCCTGTGCGCTTGCTATATACGTACCTATCGCCGCCCCGGTGCGCGTGCTATATATGAACCGATCGCTGCCTCAGTGCGCATGCTAAATACATACCTATCACTGCCCCGGTGCACATACTATATACGTACTTATTACCGCCCATGTGCACATGCTATATAAGTACCTATGACCACCGCTGAATGCTAAAAAAGTACATATCGCCGCCCCGGTGTGGAAGCTAAATACGTACATATCGCCGCCCCTAAATTTGGGCGGACCCTAAAAAATTTGGCCTGATCCCTAAAATTTTCTCCGACCACTAAATCTCTCTAGCCCCCTAATTTTTCACTCTCCCCCAACCATGAGAAATATTTTGAGTTCAAAACAAAACAAAACAAAAAAATTTGGCCTGACCCCTAAAAAGTTCGTCCTGACCCCTAAAATTTTCCCCGACCCCTAAATCTCTCCAGCCCCCTAATTTTTCACTCTCCCCCAACCATGAGAAATATTTTGAGTTCAAAACCAAAAAAAAGACAAAAATTTGGCCTGACCCCTAAAAAGTTCGTCCTGACCCCTAAAATATTCCCCGACCCCTAAATCTCTCCAGCCCCCTAATTTTTAACTCTCCCCCAACCCTGAGAAATATTTTGAGTTCAAAACCAAAAAAAAGAAAAAAATTTGGCCTGACCCCTAAAAAGTTCGTCCGGACCCCTAAAATTTTCCCCGACCCCTAAATCTCTCCAGCCCCCTAATTTATCACTCTCCCCCAACTATGAGAAATATTTTCAGTTCAAAACCAAAAAAAAGACAAAAATTTGGCCTGACCCCTAAAAAGTTCGTCCTGACCCCTAAAATATTCCCCGACCCCTAAATCTCTCCAGCCCCCTAATTTTTAACTCTCCCCCAACCATGAGAAATATTTTGAGTTCAAAACAAAAAAAAACAAAAAAATTTAGTCTTACCCATAAAAAGTTAGGCCTGATCCCTAAAATTTTCCCCGACCCCTAAATCTCTCCAGCCCCCTAATTTTTCACTCTCCCCCAACCATGAGAAATATTTTGACTTCAAAACAAAAAAAAACAAAAAAATTTGGCCTGACCCCTAAAAAGTTCCGCCTGACCCCTAAAATTTTCCCCGATCCCTAAATCTCTCCAGCCCCCTAATTTTTCACTCTCCCCCAACCCTGAGAAATATTTTGAGTTCAAAACCAAAAAAAAGAAAAAAATTTCGCCTGACCCCTAAAAAGTTCCGCCTGACCCTAAAATTTTCCCCGACCCCTAAATCTCTCCAGCCCCCTAATTTTTCACTCTCCCCCAACCATGAGAAATATTTTGAGTCTAAAACAAAAAAAAGAAAAAAATTTGGCTTGACCCCTAAAAAGTTCCGCCTGACCCCTAAAATTTTCCCCGACCCCTAAATCTCTCCAGCCCCCTAATTTATCACTCTCCCCCAACCATGAGAAATATTTGCAGTTCAAAACCAAAAAAAAGAAAAAAATTTGGCCTGACCCCTAAAAAGTTCGTCCTGACCCCTAAAATTTTCCCCGACCCCTAAATCTCTCCAGCCCCCTAATTTATCACTCTCCCCCAACCATGAGAAATATTTGCAGTTCAAAACCAAAAAAAAAAAAAAATTTGGCCGGACCCCTAAAAAATTGGGCCTGACCCCTAAAATTTTCCCAGACCCCCTAATCTCTCCAGCCCCCCCCCCAACTTTTTTTGTCAGTGTCCCACAACCCTGAGAAATATTTTAAGTTAAAAAAAATAAAAAAATAAAAATTTGGCCGGACCCCTAAAAATTTGGCCTCACCCCTAAAATTTTCCCCGACCCCTCAATCTCTCCAGTCCCCTAATTTTTCACTCTCCCCCAACTATGAGAAATATTTTGAGTTCAAAACAAAAAAAAACAAAAAAATTTGGCCTGACCCCTAAAAAGTTCGTCCTGACCCCTAAAATATTCCCCGACCCCTAAATCTCTCCAGCCCCCTAATTTTTAACTCTCCCCCAACCATGAGAAATATTTTGAGTTCAAAACAAAAAAAAAACAAAAAAATTTAGTCTTACCCATAAAAAGTTAGGCCTGATCCCTAAAATTTTCCCCGACCCCTAAATCTCTCCAGCCCCCTAATTTTTCACTCTCCCCCAACCATGAGAAATATTTTGACTTCAAAACAAAAAAAAACAAAAAAATTTGGCCTGACCCCTAAAAAGTTCCGCCTGACCCCTAAAATTTTCCCCGATCCCTAAATCTCTCCAGCCCCCTAATTTTTCACTCTCCCCCAACCCTGAGAAATATTTTGAGTTCAAAACCAAAAAAAAGAAAAAAATTTCGCCTGACCCCTAAAAAGTTCCGCCTGACCCTAAAATTTTCCCCGACCCCTAAATCTCTCCAGCCCCCTAATTTTTCACTCTCTCCCAACCATGAGAAATATTTTGAGTCTAAAACAAAAAAAAGAAAAAAATTTGGCTTGACCCCTAAAAAGTTCCGCCTGACCCCTAAAATTTTCCCCGACCCCTAAATCTCTCCAGCCCCCTAATTTATCACTCTCCCCCAACCATGAGAAATATTTGCAGTTCAAAACCAAAAAAAACAAAAAAATTTGGCCTGACTCCTAAAAAGTTCGTCCTGACCCCTAAAATTTTCCCCGACCCCTAAATCTCTCCAGCCCCCTAATTTTTAACTCTCCCCCAACCATGAGATATATTTTGACTTCAAAACAAAAAAAAAACAAAAAATTTGGCCTGACCCCTAAAAAGTTCGTCCTGACCCCTAAAATTTTCCCCGACACCCTAATCTCTCCAGCCCCCCCCGAATTTTTTTTTCAGTGTCCCATAACCCTGAGAAATATTTTAAGTTCAAAAAAAGAAAAAAAAAAAAAAATTTGCCCGGACCCCTAAGAAATTTGGCCTGACCCCTAAAATTTTCCTCGACCCCCTAATCTCTCCAGCCCCACCCCCGAACTTTTTTTTCACTCTCCCACAACCCTGAGAAATTTTTTAAGTTCAAAAAAAGAAAAAAAAAAAAAATTTGGGCGGACCCCTAAAAAATTGGGCCTGACCCCTAAAATTTTCCCAGACCCCCTAATCTCTCCAGCCCCCCCCCAACTTTTTTTGTCAGTGTCCTACAATCCTGAAAAATATTTTAAGTTAAAAAAAAAAAAAAAAAATTTGGCCGGACCCCTAAAAATTTGGCCTGACCCCTAAAATTTTCCCCGACCCCCTAATCTCTCCAGCTCCCCCCCCAACTTTTTTTGTCAGTGTCCCACAACCCTGAGAAATATTTTAAGTTAAAAAAAATAAAAAAATAAAAATTTGGCCGGACCCCTAAAAATTTGGCCTCACCCCTAAAATTTTCCCCGACCCCTCAATCTCTCCAGTCCCCTAATTTTTCACTCTCCCCCAACCCTGAGAAATATTTTGAGTTCAAAACAAAAAAAACAAAAAAAAATTTGGCCTGACCCCTAAAAAATTTGGCCTGACCCCTAAAATTTTCCCCGACCCCCTAATCTCTCCAGCCCCCCCCCCAACTTTTTTTTTCAGTGTCCCACAACCCTGAGATATATTTTAAGTTCAAAAAAAAAAAAAAAAAATTTGGCCGGACCCCTAAAAATTTGGCCTGACCCCTAAAATTTTCCCCGACCCCCTAATCTCTCCAGCTCCCCCCCCCAACTTTTTTTGTCAGTGTCCCACAACCCTGAGAAATATTTTAAGTTAAAAAAAATAAAAAAATAAAAATTTGGCCGGACCCCTAAAAATTTGGCCTCACCCCTAAAATTTTCCCCGACCCCTCAATCTCTCCAGTCCCCTAATTTTTCACTCTCCCCCAACCCTGAGAAATATTTTGAGTTCAAAACAAAAAAAAAGAAAAAAATTTGGCCTGACCCCTAAAAAGTTCGGCCTGACCCCTAAAATTTTCCCCGACCCCTCAATGTCTCCAGCCTCCAACTAATTTTTCACACTTCCCCAACCCTGAGAAATATTTTTAGTTCAAAACAAAAAAAAACAAAAAAAATTTGGCCTGAGCCCTAAAAAGTTCGGCATGACCCCTAAAAAGTTCGGCCGAACCCCTAAATCTGTCCAGTCCTCGATCTCAACTACCTTTTCACTCTCCCCCAACCTTGGGAAATATTTTGAGTTCAAAACAAAAAAAAACAAAAAATTTGGCCTGACCCCTAAAAAGTTCGGCCTGACCCCTAAAAAGTTCGGCCTGACCTCTAAAATTTTCCACGACCCCTCAATCTCTCCAGCCCCTCATCCCAACTAATTTTTCACTCTCCCCACCCTGAGAAATATTTTGAGTTAAAAACAAAAAAAAAGAAAAAAATTTGGCCTGACCCCTAAAAAGGTTGGGCTTGACCCTAAAAAGTTCGGCCTGACCCCTTAATCACACCAAGCCCCTCCAACTTTTTTTTTAAATGTGAGTTATCGCTCTTCCTTAGCTATCCTTTAACAACATTCCGTTATACTTTAGAATCACCAATATTTGTAGGGACCATTATAATTCAGAAGCACCAGCATTCCTGGGGTGAGACCGTAATACTTCAGAAGCACCAATATTTCTAGGGACCGTTATACTATAGAATCACTAACATTCCTGACATGCTGTGATACTTTAGAAGCACCACCCCTGGTCTCTATAGTGGAGAAGCACCCATTGTCCCTATTCTGCAGAAGCTTCTGGGTCCTAAAATGTAGAAGCACCCCTGGTGCTGGGTTATATACTGTAGAAGCACCCCTGGTCCCTTTACTGGAGAAGCACCCATGGTCCTTTTTCTGCAGAGGCCTCTATGTTCTAATATTGTAGAATCACCTCCGGTACTGGGTCCTATACTGTAGAAGCACCTCTGTTCCCTATTCTGTAGAAGCACCTTTGTCCCTATTCTGTAGAAGCATCTGGGTTCTATATGGTAGAAGCACCCCCAGTTCTGGGTCCTATACTGTAGAAGCACCCATGGTCCCTATTCTGCAGAAGCCTCCGGGTCCTATAGTGTTGAAGCACCCCCGGTTCTAGGCCTTTTTATACATATATAGAGTGGTTATGACCCAACGGGTCACTGGTAACATGTACTGGTTAAATTCTTTTTTTCTGTTTTTATACATATATAGAGTGATTATGACCCAACGGGTCACTGTAAACGTGTACTTGTTAAATTCTTTTTTTCTTTCTTTATACATATATAGAGTGGTTATGACTCAACGGGTCACTGTAAACGTGTACTTGTTAAATTCTTCTTTTTTCTTTTTTATACATATATAGAGTGATTATGACTCAACGGGCCACTGTAAACGTGTTCTTGTTAAATTCTTCATTTTTTCTTTTTTTATACATATATAGAGTGGTTATGACTCAACGGGTCACTGTAAACGTGTACTTGTTAAATTCTTTTTTTTTCTTTTTTTATACATATATAGAGTGGTTATGACTCAACGGGTCACTGAAACGTGTACTTGTTAAATTCTTCTTTTTTCTTTTTTATACATATATAGAGTGGTTATGACTCAACGGGTCACTGTAAACGTGTACTTGTTAAATTATTCTTTTTTCTTTTTTTATACATATATAGAGTTGTTATGACTCAACGGGTCACTGGAAACGTGTACTTGTTAAATTCTTCTTTTTTCTTTTTTATACATATATAGAGTGGTTATGACTCAACGGGTCACTGTAAACGTGTACTTGTTAAATTATTTTTTTTTCTTTTTTTATACATATATAGAGTTGTTATGACTCAACGGGTCACTGGAAACGTGTACTTGTTAAATTCTTCTTTTTTCTTTTTTATACATATATAGAGTGGTTATGACTCAACGGGTCACTGTAAACGTGTACTTGTTAAATTCTTCTTTTTTCTTTTTTATACATATATAGAGTGGTTATGACTCAACGGGCCACTGTAAACGTGTTCTTGTTAAATTCTTCATTTTGTCTTTTTTTATACATATATAGAGTGGTTATGACTCAACGGGTCACTGTAAACGTGTACTTGTTAAATTCTTTTTTTTTCTTTTTTTATACATATATAGAGTGGTTATGACTCAACGGGTCACTGAAACGTGTACTTGTTAAATTCTTCTTTTTTCTTTTTTATACATATATAGAGTGGTTATGACTCAACGGGTCACTGTAAACGTGTACTTGTTAAATTATTCTTTTTTCTTTTTTTATACATATATAGAGTTGTTATGACTCAACGGGTCACTGGAAACGTGTACTTGTTAAATTCTTCTTTTTTCTTTTTTATACATATATAGAGTGGTTATGACTCAACGGGTCACTGTAAACGTGTACTTGTTAAATTATTTTTTTTTCTTTTTTTATACATATATAGAGTTGTTATGACTCAACGGGTCACTGGAAACGTGTACTTGTTAAATTCTTCTTTTTTCTTTTTTATACATATATAGAGTGGTTATGACTCAACGGGTCACTGTAAACGTGTACTTGTTAAATTCTTCTTTTTTCTTTTTTATACATATATAGAGTGGTTATGACTCAACGGGCCACTGTAAACGTGTTCTTGTTAAATTCTTCATTTTTTCTTTTTTTATACATATATAGAGTGGTTATGACTCAACGGGTCACTGTAAACGTGTTCTTGTTAAATTCTTCATTTTTTCTTTTTTTATACATATATAGAGTGGTTATGACTCAACGGGTCACTGTAAACGTGTTCTTGTTAAATTCTTCATTTTTTCTTTTTTTTATACATATATAGAGTGGTTATGACTCAACGGGTCAGTGTAAACGTGTACTTGTTAAATTCTTTTTTTTTTCTTTTTTTATACATATATAGAGTGGTTATGACTCAACGGGTCACTGAAACGTGTACTTGTTAAATTCTTCTTTTTTCTTTTTTATACATATATAGAGTGGTTATGACTCAACGGGTCAGTGTAAACGTGTACTTGTTAAATTCTTCTTTTTTCTTTTTTTATACATATATAGAGTGGTTATGACTCAACGGGTCACTGGAAACGTGTACTTGTTAAATTCTTCTTTTTTCTTTTTTATACATATATAGAGTGGTTATGACTCAACGGGTCACTGTAAACGTGTACTTGTTAAATTATTTTTTTTTCTTTTTTTATACATATATAGAGTTGTTATGACTCAACGGGTCACTGGAAACGTGTACTTGTTAAATTCTTCTTTTTTCTTTTTTATACATATATAGAGTGGTTATGACTCAACGGGTCACTGTAAACGTGTACTTGTTAAATTCTTCTTTTTTCTTTTTTATACATATATAGAGTGGTTATGACTCAACGGGCCACTGTAAACGTGTTCTTGTTAAATTCTTCATTTTGTCTTTTTTTATACATATATAGAGTGGTTATGACTCAACGGGTCACTGTAAACGTGTACTTGTTAAATTCTTTTTTTTTCTTTTTTTATACATATATAGAGTGGTTATGACTCAACGGGTCACTGAAACGTGTTCTTGTTAAATTCTTCTTTTTTCTTTTTTATACATATATAGAGTGGTTATGACTCAACGGGTCACTGTAAACGTGTACTTGTTAAATTATTCTTTTTTCTTTTTTTATACATATATAGAGTTGTTATGACTCAACGGGTCACTGGAAACGTGTACTTGTTAAATTCTTCTTTTTTCTTTTTTATACATATATAGAGTGGTTATGACTCAACGGGTCACTGTAAACGTGTACTTGTTAAATTATTTTTTTTTCTTTTTTTATACATATATAGAGTTGTTATGACTCAACGGGTCACTGGAAACGTGTACTTGTTAAATTCTTCTTTTTTCTTTTTTATACATATATAGAGTGGTTATGACTCAACGGGTCACTGTAAACGTGTACTTGTTAAATTCTTCTTTTTTCTTTTTTATACATATATAGAGTGGTTATGACTCAACGGGCCACTGTAAAAGTGTTCTTGTTAAATTCTTCATTTTTTCTTTTTTTATACATATATAGAGTGGTTATGACTCAACGGGTCACTGTAAACGTGTTCTTGTTAAATTCTTCATTTTTTCTTTTTTTATACATATATAGAGTGGTTATGACTCAACGGGTCACTGTAAACGTGTTCTTGTTAAATTCTTCATTTTTTCTTTTTTTTATACATATATAGAGTGGTTATGACTCAACGGGTCAGTGTAAACGTGTACTTGTTAAATTCTTTTTTTTTTCTTTTTTTATACATATATAGAGTGGTTATGACTCAACGGGTCACTGAAACGTGTACTTGTTAAATTCTTCTTTTTTCTTTTTTATACATATATAGAGTGGTTATGACTCAACGGGTCAGTGTAAACGTGTACTTGTTAAATTCTTCTTTTTTCTTTTTTTATACATATATAGAGTGGTTATGACTCAACGGGCCACTGAAATGTGTACTTGTTAAATTCTTCTTTTTTCTTTTTTTATACATATATAGAGTGGTTATGACTCAATGGGTCACTGTAAACGTGTACTTGTTAAACTATTCTTTTTTCTTTTTTTATACATATATAGAGTTGTTATGACTCAACGGGTCACTGTAAACGTGTACTTGTTAAATTCTTCTTTTTTCTTTTTTATACATATATAGAGTGGTTATGACTCAACGGGTCACTGTAAACGTGTACTTGTTAAATTCTTCTTTTTTTCTTTTTTTCTTTTTTTATACATATGAAGAGTGGTTATGACTCAACGGGTCATTGTAAACGTGTACTTGTTAAATTCTTCTTTTTTCTTTTTTTATACATATATAGAGTGGTTATGACTCAACGTGTCACTGTAAACGTGTACTTGTTAAATTCTTCTTTTTACTTTTTTATACATATATAGAGTGGTTATGACTCAACGGGTCACTGAAACGTGTACTTGTTAAATTCTTCTTTTTTCTTTTTTTATACATATATAGAGTGGTTATGACTCAACGGGTCATTGTAAACGTGTACTTGTTAAATTATTCTTTTTCCTTTTTTTGTACATATATAGAGTGGTTATGACTCAACGGGTCACTGTAAACGTGTACTTGTTAAAATCTTCTTTTTTCTTTTTTATACATATATAGAGTGGTTATGACTCAACGGGTCAGTGTAAACGTGTACTTGTTAAATTCTTCCTTTTTCTTTTTTTATACATATATAGAGTGGTTATGACTCAACGGGCCACTGAAATGTGTACTTGTTAAATTCTTCGTTTTTCTTTTTTTATACATATATAGAGTGGTTATGACTCAATGGGTCACTGTAAACGTGTACTTGTTAAATTATTCTTTTTTCTTTTTTTATACATATATAGAGTTGTTATGACTCAACGGGTCACTGTAAACGTGTACTTGTTAAATTCTTCTTTTTTCTTTTTTATACATATATAGAGTGGTTATGACTCAACGGGTCACTGTAAACGTGTACTTGTTAAATTCTTCTTTTTTTCTTTTTTTCTTTTTTTATACATATGAAGAGTGGTTATGACTCAACGGGTCATTGTAAACGTGTACTTGTTAAATTCTTCTTTTTTCTTTTTTTATACATATATAGAGTGGTTATGACTCAACGTGTCACTGTAAACGTGTACTTGTTAAATTCTTCTTTTTACTTTTTTATACATATATAGAGTGGTTATGACTCAACGGGTCACTGAAACGTGTACTTGTTAAATTCTTCTTTTTTCTTTTTTTATACATATATAGAGTGGTTATGACTCAACGGGTCATTGTAAACGTGTACTTGTTAAATTATTCTTTTTCCTTTTTTTGTACATATATAGAGTGGTTATGACTCAACGGGTCACTGTAAACGTGTACTTGTTAAAATCTTCTTTTTTCTTTTTTATACATATATAGAGTGGTTATGACTCAACGGGTCAGTGTAAACGTGTACTTGTTAAATTCTTCCTTTTTCTTTTTTTATACATATATAGAGTGGTTATGACTCAACGGGCCACTGAAATGTGTACTTGTTAAATTCTTCGTTTTTCTTTTTTTATACATATATAGAGTGGTTATGACTCAATGGGTCACTGTAAACGTGTACTTGTTAAATTATTCTTTTTTCTTTTTTTATACATATATAGAGTTGTTATGACTCAACGGGTCACTGTAAACGTGTACTTGTTAAATTCTTCTTTTTTCTTTTTTATACATATATAGAGTGGTTATGACTCAACGGGTCACTGTAAACGTGTACTTGTTAAATTCTTCTTTTTTTCTTTTTTTCTTTTTTTATACATATAAAAAGTGGTTATGACTCAACGGGTCACTGAAACGTGTACTTGTTAAATTCTTCTTTTTTCTTTTTTATACATATATAGAGTGGTTATGACTCAACGGGTCACTGTAAACGTGTACTTGTTAAATTCTTCTTTTTTTCTTTTTTTATACATATATAGAGTGGTTATGACTCAACGGGTCAGTGTAAACGTGTACTTGTTAAATTCTTCTTTTTTCTTTTTTATACATATATAGAGTGGTTATGACTCAACGGGTCACCGTAAACGTGTATATAAAAATATGTTGAAGTAAAATAAGTTTTGAAGAGAAAAAAATTTTAAAACCTATAATGATGACGTCATATACCTATTACTGTGACGTCACGTGCACAAGAATAAGTTGGTTGAAAACAAAATTATTATTACATAATTACATTGGCTGATTTCCAAATTACTACTGAATAACATTAGAAAAGTTTGAAAAAACCAGACCCGCTGCCGAAGACTGGCCCCGTTGACCCCCAGGAACATTTTTTTTTGTTGTAATTTTGAGATATTATGATCCCAGGATATGTACGGTGCTGAAGATATAAACTTTTTGACATGTCGTCGCGTAGTTTTGTAGGAGAAGCTTCACATACAGACATACATACATACATACATACATATAGACAACTGCCCTTTATAGATGACTAGCGGGGCTACCCGGCGTTGCTCGGGGTCATAAAAACATAATTGAAGAAAAATTGCGTGTGTAACATCTTTATATTAAAACTTCTATTTCTCTCCTTCTCTCTCTATAGCTGTCTCTTTATCTTTCTACTTTTCTCTACCCTGATCGCTACTTTTAAATTTTGCCTTTTGCGAAAGCTGTTTCTTCCCCACCATTTCATCCTACGTTTCACAGGGCAATAGTATGACTTATTTCTATAAAAAGTACCACCACTGTCTGCGCCTTCTATATAGGTACTTATAACCGCCCCGGTGTTCATACTATATATTTTGAATCCCCTCATGATATCCTTCATCATTTTAACTCCCCTCGTTGTAT
The DNA here is from genome assembly GCA_963556195.1 of Sepiola atlantica. Classification (NCBI taxonomy): domain Eukaryota; kingdom Metazoa; phylum Mollusca; class Cephalopoda; order Sepiida; family Sepiolidae; genus Sepiola; species Sepiola atlantica. The sequence continues at coordinate 50,255,262 of OY744540.1, forward strand.
TGATCATTTTCGGTCTCCTCATACTATTAATTATTTTCAATCCCCTCATAATATTCTTCATCATTTTCAATCTCCTCATACTATTAATCATTTTCAATCCTCTCATAATATTCTTCATCATTTTCAATCCTCTTGCAATATTCCTCATCATTTTCAATCCGCTCATGATATTCTTAATAATTTTCAATCCTCTCATGATATTCTTCATTTTTACAATCCTCTCATGATATTCTTCATTATTTTCAATCCCCTCATGATATTCTTCATCATTTTCAATCCCCTCATGATATTCTTCATCATTTTCAATCCTCTCATGGTATATTTCATCATTTTCGATCCCCTCATGATATTCTTCTCATTTTCAATCCCCTCATGATATTATTCATCATTTTCAATCCTCTCATGGTATTCTTCATCATTTCCAATCCTGTCAGTCTATTCTTCATCATTTTCAATCCTCTCATGACATTCTTCATCATTTTCAATCCTCTCATGACATTCTTCATCATTTTCAATCCCCTTATGATAGACTTCATCATTTTCAATCCCCTCATGATAGTCTTCATCATTTTCAATCCCCTCATGATAGTCTTCATCATTTTCAATCCCCTCATGATAGTCTTCATCATTTTCAATCCTCTCATGATAGTCTTCATCATTTTCAATCCTCTCATGATAGTCTTTATCATATCCTAGATATATTGAGCACTTTTCTCCCGGACAACGCCGAGTACTTTGAAAATCAAGGAGGCCTCATGAGCACTACTGAAATCACTTAGGTATCCTCTCTCCTTCTGATCTGCGAAATAGTCGAAAGGGGAACAAAGATGGCGTTAAAATATTTTCCAAACCTATCACTACAGTAGCTCTATCTAGGACATTGAGCACTTTTCTCCCGGACAACGCCGAGTACTTTAATAATAAAGGAAGCCTCCTGAGGACTACTGAAATCACTTAGGTATCCTCTCTCCTACTGATCTGCGAAATAGTCTAAAGGGGAACGAATATGGCGTTAAAATATTATCCAAACCTATCACTACAGTAGCTCTATATACTACATTGAGCACTTTTTTTCCCGGACAACGCCGAGTACTTTGAAAATCAAAGAGGCCTCCTGGGGACTACTGAAATCACTTAGGTATCCTCCCTCTTTTCATCTGCAAAATTGTCCAAAGGGGAACGAAGATGGCGTTAAAATATTTTCTAAACCTATCACTACAGTAGCTCTATCTAGGATATTGAGCACTTTTCTCCCGGACAACGCCGAGTACTTTGAAAATCGAGGAGGCTTCGTGAGCACTACTAAAATCACTTAGGTAACCTTTCTCCTACTAATTTGCGAAATAGTCCAATAGCGAACGAAAATGGCGTTAAAATATTTTCCAAACCTATCACTACAGTAGCTCTATCTAGGATATTGAGCACTTTTCTCCCGGACAACGCCGAGTACTTTGATAATCCAGGAGGCCTCCTAGGGGACTACTGAAATCACTTAGGTATTCTCTCTCCTTCTGATCTGCGAAATAGTCCAAAGGGGAACGAAGATAGCGTTAAAATATTTTCCAAACCTATCACTACAGTAGCTCTATCTATGGTATTGAGCACTTTTCTCCCGGAAAACGCCGAGTATTTCAAAATCAAAGAGGCCTCCTGAGCACTACTGAAATAACTCTTATCGATTCCCCATCCTTTTCAGCGTAGATGCTGTTAAAATATTATCCAAACCCATCACTACAGTAGCTCTATCTAGGACATTGAGCACTTTTTTCCCGGACAACGCCGGATACTTTGAAAATCAAAGAGGCCTCCTGGGGACTACTATAATCCCTTAGGTATCCTCTCTCCTTCTGATCTGCGAAATAGTCCAAAGGGGAACGAAGATGGCGTTAAAATATTTTCCAAACCTATCACTACAGTAGCTCTATCTAGGACATTGAGCACTTTTCTCCTGGACAACGCCGAGTACTTTGATAATCAAGGAGGCCTCCTGGGGACTACTGAGATCACTTAGGTATTCTCTCTCCTTCTGATCTGCGCAATAGTCCAAAGGGGAACGAAGATGGCGTTAAAATATTTTCCAAACCTATCACTACAGTAGCTCTATCTAGGATATTGAGCACTTTTCTCCCGGACAACGCCGAGTACTTTGAAAATCGAGGAGGCTTCATGAGCACTCCTGAAATCCCTTAGGTATCCTCTCCTCTTTCTGATCTGCGAAATAGTCCAAAGGGGAACAAAGATGGCGTTAAAATATTATCCAAACCTATCACTACAGTAGCTCTATATAGGACATTGAGCACTTTTTTTCCCGGACAACGCCGAGTACTTTGAAAATCAAGGAGGCCTCCTGAGCACTACTGAAATTACTTAGGTATCCTCCCTCCTTTTCATCTGCAAAATAGTCCAAAGGGTAACGAAGATGGCGTTAAAATATTTTCCAAACCTATCACTACAGTAGCTCTATCTAGGATATTGAGCACTTTTCTCCCGGACAACGCCGAGTACTTTGAAAATCAAGGAGGCCTCATGAGCACTACGTAAATTACTTAGGTATCCTCCCTCCTTTTCATCTGCAAAATAGTCCAAAGGGTAACGAAGATGGCGTTAAAATATTTTCCAAACCTATCACTACAGTAGCTCTATCTAGGATATTGAGCACTTTTCTCCCGGACAACGCCGAGTATTTAAAAAAATTAAGGAGGCTTCTGGAGCAGTAATGAAATCACTCTTACCGATCCCCCCACCCCGCTTTTCATCTGCAAAATAGTCCAAAGAGAAACGTAGAAGCTGTTATTCGGCATTCCCCGGTAGGGGCGCCTCAGGCAGTAAGCAATAAACTTATTCCTCCCCAAAGAGGGGAGGCAAATCCTGGGAGTGTGGACTTCCTAGAACTGCACATGACAAACTCATAGACCGGCGGAATGAAGCCCCGCTGGCCAAGACGATTCCAGTTTATGGGGTGCAGTATCCATCGGAAGATACTACACCTTGATATTAGCCAAAAGAAGTGAATTAATGTAATTTTCGGTAAAAAAAAAAAATGGCGTCTAAAAGCTATGTTGAATTAGAGAAAAACGGTCTGGGGGAGTTTAAAATTATTTGTTGATATTCAAAACTCATGTAATAAGTTGTTAAATAGTATGATACAATGTTTTTTGAAAGAAAATCATAGTTATTATTACTTGTTAATTTATTAACGTAATTTAAACAGTGTATAGTGGATAGACCGCTGTACTGTGGTAGATTCGTTATAAATACTGATAGAAATCGTGCCCAAAATTTTAATTTCGGATGCTTTCCTGGCCTTTTGGCTAAGATCAAAGTGTAGTATCTGTTCTCAGTTACGACATTTTCGTCTTCCCAAAGACCAAGCGTCCCGCTACCGGGCCCGTTGGCTAGGTTTAAAGCGTTTTCTTGCCCCCTTGGGGCTTTTGTTACTTTTTTCCTCCCCCTTTTGGGGATTTTTTCTCTTTTTTTTTTATATGATCTTTCTAGTTCCTCCCCCGTTGGGGAGGCAGCTCCCACTTGGTTTTAGAGCTAATTTCTCATTTTCCTCTATCTAGTTCCAGCTCCCACTCGGTTTTAGAGCTAAGTTTCTTACTTTTTTCTTTCTTGTAGCCACTTTTTTGGCAATTAATATTAATTAATTCTTTTTTCAGAGTCTGACTGCTTGTCCCAACTTAAGCAGCCGGCAGGTTCGGGGAAGACTCACGTGCCTTTTGGCGACGGTCTCCCTGATTCCGAATCGGCGGGTTGTGGTCGGCAGACAGACACAGATTGAGATGGAGGCCACCGGGGTCTCAAAAGCCAGAGCTGTCTTGGCTAAAGACAGCGAGAGGGGTGTGGCCGCGAAGGGCGCCCCAGTTGCGAGTTCGGTGAGTGCCGCGTCGAGCGACGCTCCAGTCCGGTCGGGGGACGACACGCTCGAGTGCTCCCCAGGAGGTGTTGCCCCGCAGGGCACCTCTGGAGCTTTGTTGGGGAGTGTCGTGCCGTGCGATACTCCAGTTCGGTCGGGGGGAGACACGCTCGAGTGCTCCCCAGGAGGTGTTGCCTCGCAGGGCACCTCTGGAGCTTTGTTGGGGAGTGTCGTGCCGTGCGATACTCCAGTTCGGTCGGGGGGAGACACGCTCGAGTGCTCCCCAGGAGGTGTTGCCTCGCAGGGCACCTCTGGAGCTTTGTTGGGGAGTGTCGTGCCGTGCGATACTCCAGTTCGGTCGGGGGGAGACACGCTCGAGTGCTCCCCAGGAGGTGTTGCCACGCAGGGCACCTCTTCATCGCGACGAGGGAGTGTCGCGTCGAGCGACAATCCAGCGTTGTCGGATTTCCTTTTGGAAATGGAGACGCCAGCGGTTCCAAGAGTATTGGTGTCTCCGGAAGTTTTCTTCCAAGGGTATGATGATACCCCTTTTCATAAAAGTAAACTAACGAAAAGCCAGTCGTGGGACTTAAAGGTGGCGGAACAAAACTACCGCCCAGGTTTATTTGTAGGGTGCTCCTCAGGGGATGAAAGTCTATCAGGGGGAGAGGGCCCAAGTAAACCAGCTCACAGACCGGAAAGGAGGAAGGGGATCGCGGCTAATGAACCATGGCCAAGGCCGTCCAACTCTGGTTCGCGGATCCCCAATAAAAAGAAGATCGAGGTAACGGCTTCCGCTAAACCCACTAGTTCAGTGTGGGGGCCCAAACAGCAGAAGACTCCTGAACATTATAGGAGAGTGTTCGAGGAAAAATACAAGGAGTTCACTGAAGGAAACACAGTGAAGCTGCCTCCGGGAACGCTGGAAAAATTGAGGAAGAGGATCATCTCCTTCGTAACTTTGGACGCAAAGGCGAATGGGTTGGTAGGAGTCCTGAAGGAGAGAGTCATGGAAGCACTGGTGGGCTTGAAGATCCCAGCTTCCTATATCCTCAGGAAAAGCTTTGCAATGTGGGATGTGCTGCTCCCAACCCAGGAGGTAGCAGAAAAGCTAGCAATGGGCGGAGACGTAGTCTGGAAGGGCATGAAATTAAGACCCGAATATATGGAAAGGAGAAGCGCGTCAGTTTCGGTTCTCGGCGTCCCATGCTGCATCGACTCCGACCATCTGGGAGCGATAATGTCGCAGTATGGCGACGTCGAGGAGGTGGTGCCGACTCGCGGAATGCATGGTATTCTGACAGGAGAATACAGGCTGAAGATGAGGGTCAACCGGCAGGGGTTTCAGGCGATTCCAGCGCAGTTAAAATGCGAATCCTGGTCTATGTCGATCATCGTGGAGGGAAGAAGGCCACATTGCTGGCGCTGTCAGACGCCAGGGCATGTGGCAAAGGACTGCCCCCAAAGAATAACAGCAAAGCCCCCGGCGGCTGTTCCCCAAAAAGCGCCAGCCGTGTCAGCATCATCGTCAGCAGCAGTAGACAAGGTGTCCACAGAGAAGGGGAGGAAGCCCACCCCGACTCCTATACCAACCAAGGGGAGACCGATGCCTGCAGCTTTGAAGAGGAAGCTGACAGCCCTCTCATCAGAATCGGAGGAAGAGGGAAAGGAGGTGGAAGCAGCAATGGAGCCCCCCAAAAGAAAGGACCCAAAAGCTAAAAAAGTCCGGGAGTCAGCAAGAGAGGAGGAAAACATTAAATCTTTAGCCCCCTCCGAGTCAATGGAACAGGAAAATGTTCCTCTCAAGTTTTACACTCCCTTAAACAGCCCTCGGGATAGGTCCCCAGTGTCGGCGAGACAGAGGGAAGAGGAGGCTCCCATCCCAGTAGCGCCGCCGGCCTCTGAACCAGAAGGAGCTGCTGAGGGAGTCATGCCAGAAGTCGTTCCAGGAAGAAAGCAAGAGGTCATTCCAGAAGTCGTCCCGGTACCACCTCCTCCTGCGCCAGTGAGACGGGAGAAGACTAGGAGGTTCCCCTTTCTGCCGGGGGTAAGGATCTGTGAGGCGGATTCATTACAGGTCCAATCAGACCTCAATGGAAGGCAGAGGCGATACATTAAGCAGCTGGAGAGCTTCACCCACGTAGGAGGAAAACAGGTGCAAGACCCCCGAAATTTTAAAAATGCACCCAAAATTATAACGTTTGTGAGGCAGGAAACCGGGAACGGGAGGGAGAAAGCATTATGGAGAATGCTTAGGGCGGCCAAGGACGCAATCCCGGAGCAACCCCTTATAGAAGAGGAGCACCCTTCATTTAAGGAAATTAAGTCCAAATGTAGTGGGAGGGTCCCCATTTATGTTCACCCCTCATTTTTTCGGGCTTTAAAATTAACTTTCCCCGTGGACGTGGGAGGTTTGGCACGAGACGGACGGATTTCGTCCGAACTGCTGACCGGCAGTCTCGGTCAGACCTTCGGCGTCCTCACTCCCGAGGACTTTAGCCCCGTGTGTGACACTAATTGATGGGGACCACAAATTTAAACTTGGCTTGTTGGAATGTGAGGGGCATGAGATCCCGAAGCAGGGCTGCTCGCGTGCTGAGGGATCTCGTGGCCCGTGAGGTAGATGTAGCTGCGATTGAAGAGACCCACTTCGATTCGTATGGGGATTGTGATGTGCTGACTGACGACTATGACGTCTACTCAGCATATGGCGATGCTCATAGTTGTGGCATCTCTTTGTTAGTGAGACGCACCCTGCCTGCGGCGGTGAGCGTTGTTCATGCGGATGCGGTGGGACGACTGGTCGTGGTCGATGTTGCCGTTGAAAACAGCAAGTTTCGGATCGTTGCGGTTTATGCGCCCAACATTGCTGGCGAGAGGGTTTCCTTTTTTCGACGGTTGGAGGCGTTCCTCAAGGGTCCGGAGCGAGTAGTTTTAATGGGGGACTGGAATGCCATCCTAGACCCCAAGATAGATAAGGTCGGTGGGAATAGAGGGTCGGCGAGGTGGGAAAGCAGTCTGTCTGACCTGATGGCCTCATGCGATCTTGTCGACAGATTTCGCGTTGATCACCCAGGGCGGGAGATGTGGACGTGGCATACTAGCGCGGCCTTCTGTCCGAGTACTTACTTGGACAGAATGTTAGTTAGAAGAGGCGACGTAGATTTCATATCTTGTCCCACGTTCACTTGGTTAGGACATTCGGACCATAAATTGGTTACGGCCCGGTTGAACTTAAGTGATAGGCCTAGGTTGGCTGGGTACTGGAAGTTTAATACCTCCTTACTGGAGATACGAGACTTCCGGGAACAGCTAACGTTACTACTCCAGCGGGGATTAGTGGGGGTGGTTATCGGGAGTAGGTACTGGGTTAAAACTAAGGCTCAGGTTAGAAACTTTTGTGTCCGCTACAGCCAGCGCCTCGCTCAAAATAGGGCTAGGACGCAAAAGCAAGTAGAGGATAAGATGACCCGGGCGGTGGCTGGGGGGGATCCCCTAGAGATAGCATTAATTACGGGGGACCTCAATCGCTTGGCTAGCGAGCGATATGAAGGTCAAGTAGTTAGAGCTAGATTAAAGAAAGTCTCTAACGAAGCCGTGAACGTTGACGCTGTTGAGCGTAAGGCTGCTTTACGTCGTGGTTCGGATGGGTACATTCGGAAGGTGAAAAACCTGGAAGGACATACCCTGGTATCGTCTCGTGAGATCTGTGAGGGGTTCCGTGAGCATTTGGAGGAACGCTTCACCCAACTGCCCAGACTCCGCGGCCAGGAGTTTGACAGCTATTTGGCTGACTCGCCCCGCCTCGAGGCGGCTCGAGCAGCTGGCTGTGATGGCAGGATTACGGAGGGCGAGATCGTTACTGCGTTGAAGCAGGTCGGCTTGAACAAATCTCCGGGACTCGATGGTCTGCCGTACGAAATGTATTTGAGGCTGTCGCCCATGTTTGTCCCAATTCTGAAGGATGTGTTTAACCACTGGTTTGTTCAGGAGTCAATCCCTGGACAGGTAACCAAAGGAGTGGTCACATTACTGAAGAAGAGGGACCAACCTGGTGGGGGAAATTTAGACGACTACAGGCCCATAACTCTGCTAAACACAGAGTTAAAGATTTTGGCCCGCGTTCTTGCGAACCGCCTGCAGGTTGTTATCGGTGATTTGATCAAGCCTGAGCAGAACTTTGCTGTGAAGGGGAGGTCGATTCAGAACAACTTGCATTTGATTCGCATGATCATAGAGGGGACAGAAGACGACGCTGAAGCCGCGCTGATCAATTTAGATCAGTCCAAGGCTTTCGATAGGGTCGACCATGGTTTCCTGAAAGCTGTTTTAGCGGCTGCCGGTTTTGGTCCGGACTTCCGCAGGTGGATCTCTATTCTGTATGACTCGCCGACGGCAGTGGTGCAAGTCAATGGAAAGAGGTCGGAATCGTTCGTTGTTTCTCGGTCGGTACGTCAGGGTTGTCCGCTGTCGCCCCTGCTCTACATCCTGGCGTTGGAACCCTTCCTTCGCAAATTAAGGGATGAGGCGACAACACCAGTCCTGCGCGGGATCGCTATCCCTCCTCGCAAAGCGCGAGTCAGGGTTTCCGCGTTTGCCGATGATGTCACCGTTTTTGTGTCGAGCCGTACTGACATTCGAACGGTGATTAAGGCGCTCGCTCGGTACGAAGAAGTGACAGGGGCCATAGTCAACCGCAGCAAGTCGAACGGCCTGCGGTTGGGTGCCTGGAGCGGAGAGACCGCTCTTCCAGGTGACTTCAGCTGGTCGGATGGCCCGGTTCGAATCCTCGGCGTGTGGTTCGGGCCGGGCCTCCAGCTGGAAAAGAACTGGTCGGAAGTACAGACAAAGGTCGAATCGTCGGTCCGGGCTTGGATTCGAAGGAAGCTTTCCTTAAAGGGCAGAGCGGAGGCGTGCGCCACTTACGTCTTTCCTCTCATCCTTTACCGGCTGTCTGTACTACCACTGCCTGCGGCCCGCCTTATCGCTTTCACGCGCTTACTCTTCTCGCTTCTTTGGAAGGGCCGGAAAGCGTACGTCCGCAGACAGGTCTGTACTCAAGTTCCGAGTGTGGGAGGCTTGGGGATGCCTGACTTGGCAAGTCATCGACATGCCGAGAGACTGGCTTTCCTGAGTCGGACTTTGATGGAAGACACTCCGTGGGTCCCTGCGGTCGGGAGCGCCTTTCCCAACCTCATACCCGACCTCTCGGTCGAAGGACGACGTAGGCCGAGAGGGGAGCCCTTGTTCTTCGCCGAATGCCGGGCCGCGCTTAGAGCGTTGCCGGGGTCCAGTAACCTTGCCCGGTCTAGGAAGAGACTATATCGGGATCTAGTGGAGGGTACCGCTTCGGACCCACTTGAGGAGCGGCTTGGATTGTCGAGGGAGGAGGCCCGCTCCCAGTGGAATTGGGCGCCAGGCCAGAGTTATCTCAACAATTCTGAGTATTCTCTGACCTGGCGACTGGTTCGGAACGCACTGCCCCTCTATGGCAGATTATGCAGAGATGGTTTAAGGGACGTCCCCTTATGCCCGCGCTGTGAAGACGACGAAGAAGAAACGGCCGAGCACGCCTTCTTCACCTGCAGCAAACTTCGACATCTCTGGGGATACGTCAGGGAGGTGACGGCCCGCATCGACGCCGAGCAGCCGATGGTCCTGGATGTAGCATCTGTCATCAACAACGCAGCACCGCCGTGGTCTGGGGAGAAACGAATGGTGTTTCTAGCCATCCTAGCCGTAGCAAGACTAGTGACGTGGGTTACACGTCTTAATGAGGTTCATGGGGTTGGATCTGTTTCGGATCGGGATCTGGTAGTTTACTTTAAACACCAACTTAAAGTGAAGATCAGATGCGATTGGAAACGATTACATCGCATGGATTTCGATAGGAGATGGGTGCATGACACTAGTTTGTGCATCCGACGAGGCGCCAAGTTTGAGTTCGTGTTCCCTCCATAATTATGGCACACGCGGTACTGGGTTCTACGGAACCCACCCCTGTAGAGTTTTTTGATTTATTTCAAAAAAACTGGTAACCTCTTAAACTAGTAGGAATGAAAGTTATCCTGTCCCTATTTTATTTTTGCCGGCACTAGAGAGCTTCCAAAGATTCCCACTTCCACTGTTTTATTTTGTCCCCGGTCTTTTGAAACCCTTGGCATTACTATCTTGGAAGACGCCATCCACCCAATGATCCCATTCCCGATGAATTTATTTTTTGAACACTCCTCTCTTAAGTTCCCACTCCCACTTAGTGACCGACCCGCTTGTTTTCGGTCTCGTGCCGGAAAACAGTGGGCGGTCTAACACTTAGTCATGAGGGAAAGCCGGGCCATACTAACTTTTCTACCATTTTATTTCGTTCTTTATTTTTCTTTCTTTTTGGGTGTTTTTAATATTTTTTCCCACTCCCACGATAATTCTTTTTTACATCGATGTTTTTTGGGGATATTTTAAGTAGGGATCCACCCACAGAGTGAATGCGGTATTTTGGTGCAAGAATCTAGTTTAGAGTCAGCAAATGTTCTTTTTATGTTGTTTGTAAAATTTTGTGAAATAAAAAACATTGAACAGCTTGTCTCACTTATCCCCGACCCCCCCTCCCCCTACATAACGGGCACTATGCCTAAGGTCTGGTGAGTTCCCAAGGTTTGTAAAATCTTCATCTGTAGATAAAGATGAGGGTTGTCCGAAGGAACTCACCTGCCTAAATAAACTGGCCTTTTGGCTAAGATCAAAGTGTAGTATCTGTTCTCAGTTACGACATTTTCGTCTTCCCAAAGACCAAGCGTCCCGCTACCGGGCCCGTTGGCTAGGTTTAAAGCGTTTTCTTGCCCCCTTGGGGCTTTTGTTACTTTTTTCCTCCCCCTTTTGGGGATTTTTTCTCTTTTTTTTTATATGATCTTTCTAGTTCCTCCCCCGTTGGGGAGGCAGCTCCCACTTGGTTTTAGAGCTAATTTCTCATTTTCCTCTATCTAGTTCCAGCTCCCACTTGGTTTTAGAGCTAAGTTTCTTACTTTTTTCTTTCTTGTAGCCACTTTTTTGGCAATTAATATTAATTAATTCTTTTTTCAGAGTCTGACTGCTTGTCCCAACTTAAGCAGCCGGCAGGTTCGGGGAAGACTCACGTGCCTTTTGGCGACGGTCTCCCTGATTCCGAATCGGCGGGTTGTGGTCGGCAGACAGACACAGATTGAGATGGAGGCCACCGGGGTCTCAAAAGCCAGAGCTGTCTTGGCTAAAGACAGCGAGAGGGGTGTGGCCGCGAAGGGCGCCCCAGTTGCGAGTTCGGTGAGTGCCGCGTCGAGCGACACTCCAGTCCGGTCGGGGGAAGACACGCTCGAGTGCTCCCCAGGAGGTGTTGCCCCGCAGGACACCTCTGGAGCTTTGTTGGGGAGTGTCGTGCCGTGCGATACTCCAGTTCGGTCGGGGGGAGACACGCTCGAGTGCTCCCCAGGAGGTGTTGCCTCGCAGGGCACCTCTGGAGCTTTGTTGGGGAGTGTCGTGCCGTGCGATACTCCAGTTCGGTCGGGGGGAGACACGCTCGAGTGCTCCCCAGGAGGTGTTGCCTCGCAGGGCACCTCTGGAGCTTTGTTGGGGAGTGTCGTGCCGTGCGATACTCCAGTTCGGTCGGGGGGAGACACGCTCGAGTGCTCCCCAGGAGGTGTTGCCACGCAGGGCACCTCTTCATCGCGACGAGGGAGTGTCGCGTCGAGCGACAATCCATCGTTGTCGGATTTCCTTTTGGAAATGGAGACGCCAGCGGTTCCAAGAGTATTGGTGTCTCCGGAAGTTTTCTTCCAAGGGTATGATGATACCCCTTTTCATAAAAGTAAACTAACGAAAAGCCAGTCGTGGGACTTAAAGGTGGCGGAACAAAACTACCGCCCAGGTTTATTTGTAGGGTGCTCCTCAGGGGATGAAAGTCTATCAGGGGGAGAGGGCCCAAGTAAACCAGCTCACAGACCGGAAAGGAGGAAGGGGATCGCGGCTAATGAACCATGGCCAAGGCCGTCCAACTCTGGTTCGCGGATCCCCAATAAAAAGAAGATCGAGGTAACGGCTTCCGCTAAACCCACTAGTTCAGTGTGGGGGCCCAAACAGCAGAAGACTCCTGAACATTATAGGAGAGTGTTCGAGGAAAAATACAAGGAGTTCACTGAAGGAAACACAGTGAAGCTGCCTCCGGGAACGCTGGAAAAATTGAGGAAGAGGATCATCTCCTTCGTAACTTTGGACGCAAAGGCGAATGGGTTGGTAGGAGTCCTGAAGGAGAGAGTCATGGAAGCACTGGTGGGCTTGAAGATCCCAGCTTCCTATATCCTCAGGAAAAGCTTTGCAATGTGGGATGTGCTGCTCCCAACCCAGGAGGTAGCAGAAAAGCTAGCAATGGGCGGAGACGTAGTCTGGAAGGGCATGAAATTAAGACCCGAATATATGGAAAGGAGAAGCGCGTCAGTTTCGGTTCTCGGCGTCCCATGCTGCATCGACTCCGACCATCTGGGAGCGATAATGTCGCAGTATGGCGACGTCGAGGAGGTGGTGCCGACTCGCGGAATGCTTGGTATTCTGACAGGAGAATACAGGCTGAAGATGAGGGTCAACCGGCAGGGGTTTCAGGCGATTCCAGCGCAGTTAAAATGCGAATCCTGGTCTATGTCGATCATCGTGGAGGGAAGAAGGCCACATTGCTGGCGCTGTCAGACGCCAGGGCATGTGGCAAAGGACTGCCCCCAAAGAATAACAGCAAAGCCCCCGGCGGCTGTTCCCCAAAAAGCGCCAGCCGTGTCAGCATCATCGTCAGCAGCAGTAGACAAGGTGTCCACAGAGAAGGGGAGGAAGCCCACCCCGACCCCTATACCAACCAAGGGGAGACCGATGCCTGCAGCCTTGAAGAGGAAGCTGACAGCCCTCTCATCAGAATCGGAGGAAGAGGGAAAGGAGGTGGAAGCAGCAATGGAGCCCCCCAAAAGAAAGGACCCAAAAGCTAAAAAAGTCCGGGAGTCAGCAAGAGAGGAGGAAAACATTAAATCTTTAGCCCCCTCCGAGTCAATGGAACAGGAAAATGTTCCTCTCAAGTTTTACACTCCCTTAAACAGCCCTCGGGATAGGTCCCCAGTGTCGGCGAGACAGAGGGAAGAGGAGGCTCCCATCCCAGTAGCGCCGCCGGCCTCTGAACCAGAAGGAGCTGCTGAGGGAGTCATGCCAGAAGTCGTTCCAGGAAGAAAGCAAGAGGTCATTCCAGAAGTCGTCCCGGTACCACCTCCTCCTGCGCCAGTGAGACGGGAGAAGACTAGGAGGTTCCCCTTTCTGCCGGGGGTAAGGATCTGTGAGGCGGATTCATTACAGGTCCAATCAGACCTCAATGGAAGGCAGAGGCGATACATTAAGCAGCTGGAGAGCTTCACCCACGTAGGAGGAAAACAGGTGCAAGACCCCCGAAATTTTAAAAATGCACCCAAAATTATAACGTTTGTGAGGCAGGAAACCGGGAACGGGAGGGAGAAAGCATTATGGAGAATGCTTAGGGCGGCCAAGGACGCAATCCCGGAGCAACCCCTTATAGAAGAGGAGCACCCTTCATTTAAGGAAATTAAGTCCAAATGTAGTGGGAGGGTCCCCATTTATGTTCACCCCTCATTTTTTCGGGCTTTAAAATTAACTTTCCCCGTGGACGTGGGAGGTTTGGCACGAGACGGACGGATTTCGTCCGAACTGCTGACCGGCAGTCTCGGTCAGACCTTCGGCGTCCTCACTCCCGAGGACTTTAGCCCCGTGTGTGACACTAATTGATGGGGACCACAAATTTAAACTTGGCTTGTTGGAATGTGAGGGGCATGAGATCCCGAAGCAGGGCTGCTCGCGTGCTGAGGGATCTCGTGGCCCGTGAGGTAGATGTAGCTGCGATTGAAGAGACCCACTTCGATTCGTATGGGGATTGTGATGTGCTGACTGACGACTATGACGTCTACTCAGCATATGGCGATGCTCATAGTTGTGGCATCTCTTTGTTAGTGAGACGCACCCTGCCTGCGGCGGTGAGCGTTGTTCATGCGGATGCGGTGGGACGACTGGTCGTGGTCGATGTTGCCGTTGGAAACAGCAAGTTTCGGATCGTTGCGGTTTATGCGCCCAACATTGCTGGCGAGAGGGTTTCCTTTTTTCGACGGTTGGAGGCGTTCCTCAAGGGTCCGGAGCGAGTAGTTTTAATGGGGGACTGGAATGCCATCCTAGACCCCAAGATAGATAAGGTCGGTGGGAATAGAGGGTCGGCGAGGTGGGAAAGCAGTCTGTCTGACCTGATGGCCTCATGCGATCTTGTCGACAGATTTCGCGTTGATCACCCAGGGCGGGAGATGTGGACGTGGCATACTAGCGCGGCCTTCTGTCCGAGTACTTACTTGGACAGAATGTTAGTTAGAAGAGGCGACGTAGATTTCATATCTTGTCCCACGTTCACTTGGTTAGGACATTCGGACCATAAATTGGTTACGGCCCGGTTGAACTTAAGTGATAGGCCTAGGTTGGCTGGGTACTGGAAGTTTAATACCTCCTTACTGGAGATACGAGACTTCCGGGAACAGCTAACGTTACTACTCCAGCGGGGATTAGTGGGGGTGGTTATCGGGAGTAGGTACTGGGTTAAAACTAAGGCTCAGGTTAGAAACTTTTGTGTCCGCTACAGCCAGCGCCTCGCTCAAAATAGGGCTAGGACGCAAAAGCAAGTAGAGGATAAGATGACCCGGGCGGTGGCTGGGGGGGATCCCCTAGAGATAGCATTAATTACGGGGGACCTCAATCGCTTGGCTAGCGAGCGATATGAAGGTCAAGTGGTTAGAGCTAGATTAAAGAAAGTCTCTAACGAAGCCGTGAACGTTGACGCTGTTGAGCGTAAGGCTGCTTTACGTCGTGGTTCGGATGGGTACATTCGGAAGGTGAAAAACCTGGAAGGACATACCCTGGTATCGTCTCGTGAGATCTGTGAGGGGTTCCGTGAGCATTTGGAGGAACGCTTCACCCAACTGCCCAGACTCCGCGGCCAGGAGTTTGACAGCTATTTGGCTGACTCGCCCCGCCTCGAGGCGGCTCGAGCAGCTGGCTGTGATGGCAGGATTACGGAGGGCGAGATCGTTACTGCGTTGAAGCAGGTCGGCTTGAACAAATCTCCGGGACTCGATGGTCTGCCGTACGAAATGTATTTGAGGCTGTCGCCCATGTTTGTCCCAATTCTGAAGGATGTGTTTAACCACTGGTTTGTTCAGGAGTCAATCCCTGGACAGGTAACCAAAGGAGTGGTCACATTACTGAAGAAGAGGGACCAACCTGGTGGGGGAAATTTAGACGACTACAGGCCCATAACTCTGCTAAACACAGAGTTAAAGATTTTGGCCCGCGTTCTTGCGAACCGCCTGCAGGTTGTTATCGGTGATTTGATCAAGCCTGAGCAGAACTTTGCTGTGAAGGGGAGGTCGATTCAGAACAACTTGCATTTGATTCGCATGATCATAGAGGGGACAGAAGACGACGCTGAAGCCGCGCTGATCAATTTAGATCAGTCCAAGGCTTTCGATAGGGTCGACCATGGTTTCCTGAAAGCTGTTTTAGCGGCTGCCGGTTTTGGTCCGGACTTCCGCAGGTGGATCTCTATTCTGTATGACTCGCCGACGGCAGTGGTGCAAGTGAATGGAAAGAGGTCGGAATCGTTCGTTGTTTCTCGGTCGGTACGTCAGGGTTGTCCGCTGTCGCCCCTGCTCTACATCCTGGCGTTGGAACCCTTCCTTCGCAAATTAAGGGATGAGGCGACAACACCAGTCCTGCGCGGGATCGCTATCCCTCCTCGCAAAGCGCGAGTCAGGGTTTCCGCGTTTGCCGATGATGTCACCGTTTTCGTGTCGAGCCGTACTGACATTCGAACGGTGATTAAGGCGCTCGCTCGGTACGAAGAAGTGACAGGGGCCATAGTCAACCGCAGCAAGTCGAACGGCCTGCGGTTGGGTGCCTGGAGCGGAGAGACCGCTCTTCCAGGTGACTTCAGCTGGTCGGATGGCCCGGTTCGAATCCTCGGCGTGTGGTTCGGGCCGGGCCTCCAGCTGGAAAAGAACTGGTCGGAAGTACAGACAAAGGTCGAATCGTCGGTCCGGGCTTGGATTCGAAGGAAGCTTTCCTTAAAGGGCAGAGCGGAGGCGTGCGCCACTTACGTCTTTCCTCTCATCCTTTACCGGCTGTCTGTACTACCACTGCCTGCGGCCCGCCTTATCGCTTTCACGCGCTTACTCTTCTCGCTTCTTTGGAAGGGCCGGAAAGCGTACGTCCGCAGACAGGTCTGTACTCAAGTTCCGAGTGTGGGAGGCTTGGGGATGCCTGACTTGGCAAGTCATCGACATGCCGAGAGACTGGCTTTCCTGAGTCGGACTTTGATGGAAGACACTCCGTGGGTCCCTGCGGTCGGGAGCGCCTTTCCCAACCTCATACCCGACCTCTCGGTCGAAGGACGACGTAGGCCGAGAGGGGAGCCCTTGTTCTTCGCCGAATGCCGGGCCGCGCTTAGAGCGTTGCCGGGGTCCAGTAACCTTGCCCGGTCTAGGAAGAGACTATATCGGGATCTAGTGGAGGGTACCGCTTCGGACCCACTTGGGGAGCGGCTTGGATTGTCGAGGGAGGAGGCCCGCTCCCAGTGGAATTGGGCGCCAGGCCAGAGTTATCTCAACAATTCTGAGTATTCTCTGACCTGGCGACTGGTTCGGAACGCACTGCCCCTCTATGGCAGATTATGCAGAGATGGTTTAAGGGACGTCCCCTTATGCCCGCGCTGTGAAGACGACGAAGAAGAAACGGCCGAGCACGCCTTCTTCACCTGCAGCAAACTTCGACATCTCTGGGGATACGTCAGGGAGGTGACGGCCCGCATCGACGCCGAGCAGCCGATGGTCCTGGATGTAGCATCTGTCATCAACAACGCAGCACCGCCGTGGTCTGGGGAGAAACGAATGGTGTTTCTAGCCATCCTAGCCGTAGCAAGACTAGTGACGTGGGTTACACGTCTTAATGAGGTTCATGGGGTTGGATCTGTTTCGGATCGGGATCTGGTAGTTTACTTTAAACACCAACTTAAAGTGAAGATCAGATGCGATTGGAAACGATTACATCGCATGGATTTCGATAGGAGATGGGTGCATGACACTAGTTTGTGCATCCGACGAGGCGCCAAGTTTGAGTTCGTGTTCCCTCCATAATTATGGCACACGCGGTACTGGGTTCTACGGAACCCACCCCTGTAGAGTTTTTTGATTTATTTCAAAAAACTGGTAACCTCTTAAACTAGTAGGAATGAAAGTTATCCTGTCCCTATTTTATTTTTGCCGGCACTAGAGAGCTTCCAAAGATTCCCACTTCCACTGTTTTATTTTGTCCCCGGTCTTTTGAAACCCTTGGCATTACTATCTTGGAAGACGCCATCCACCCAATGATCCCATTCCCGATGAATTTATTTTTTGAACACTCCTCTCTTAAGTTCCCACTCCCACTTAGTGACCGACCCGCTTGTTTTCGGTCTCGTGCCGGAAAACAGTGGGCGGTCTAACACTTAGTCATGAGGGAAAGCCGGGCCATACTAACTTTTCTACCATTTTATTTCGTTCTTTATTTTTCTTTCTTTTTGGGTGTTTTTAATATTTTTTCCCACTCCCACGATAATTCTTTTTTACATCGATGTTTTTTGGGGATATTTTAAGTAGGGATCCACCCACAGAGTGAATGCGGTATTTTGGTGCAAGAATCTAGTTTAGAGTCAGCAAATGTTCTTTTTATGTTGTTTGTAAAATTTTGTGAAATAAAAAACATTGAACAGCTTGTCTCACTTATCCCCGACCCCCCCTCCCCCTACATAACGGGCACTATGCCTAAGGTCTGGTGAGTTCCCAAGGTTTGTAAAATCTTCATCTGTAGATAAAGATGAGGGTTGTCCGAAGGAACTCACCTGCCTAAATAAACTGGCCTTTTGGCTAAGATCAAAGTGTAGTATCTGTTCTCGGCATTTTTGCCTTGAGATCAAGTGTATTATCTAGTCCTATCCAGTAGGTGTCGGTTTTACACTGTCGAATCAAAAATCAGATTATCATTTTTTTTTTAATCCCTTTTCCTTTTGGGCATTTCTTCTCCCCTAAAGTACAGGCTGAGGTCGTGATCTCACCGACGGTTACTCATACTCCCCCCCCCCTCCCCTGAATTTCACCTGAGGCGTTCACGCCTGCGAATGCTGGAACTCCACCTCCTCAAGTTTCGCCTGAGGCCCCACTGGCGAATACCGATTTCCCCCCCGATTTGGCCTGAGGCGCTCATACCGGCGAATGCCGACACTCCCCCTCCCCAGATTTGGCCTGAGGCGCTCCCCCTCCCCAGATTTTGCCTGAGGCGCTCATACCGGCGAATGCCGACATTCCCCCTCCCAAGATTTAGCCTGGCGCCCCACCGGCGAATACCGATACTCTCCTCTGCCCCAAATTTGGCCTGAGGCGCTCACACCGGCGAATGCCGACACCCCCCCCCCTCCCCAGATTTGGCCTGAGGCGCTCCCCCTCCCCAGATTTGGCCTGAGGCGCTCACACCGGCGAATGCCGACACCCCCCCCTCCCCAGATTTGGCCTGAGGCGCTCCCCCTCCCCAGATTTGGCCTGAGGCGCTCATACCGGCGAATGCCGACATTCCCCCTCCCCAGATTTAGCCTGGCGCCCCACCGGCGAATACCGATACTCTCCTCTGCCCCAAATTTGGCCTGAGGCGCTCACACCGGCGAATGCCGACACCCCCCCCCCCTCCCCAGATTTGGCCTGAGGCGCTCCCCCTCCCCAGATTTGGCCTGAGGCGCTCATACCGGCGAATGCCGACATTCCCCCTCCCCAGATTTAGCCTGGCGCCCCACCGGCGAATACCGATACTCTCCTATCCCCCAAATTTGGCCTGAGGCGCTCACACCGGCGAATGTCGACACTCCCTCCCCAAATTTGGCCTGGGGCGCTCATACCGGCGAATACCGACATTCCCCCTCCCCAGGTTTGGCCTGAGGCGCCCCACCGCCGAATGCCGACACTCCCTCTCCCCAGATTTGGCCTGAGGCGCTCCCCCTCCCCAGATTTGGCCTGAGGCGCTCCCCCTCCCCAGATTTGGCCTGAGGCGCTCATACCGGCGAATGCCGACATTCCCCCTCCCCAGATTTAGCCTGGCGCCCCACCGGCGAATACCGATACTCTCCTATCCCCCAAATTTGGCCTGAGGCGCTCACACCGGCGAATGTCGACACTCCCTCCCCAAATTTGGCCTGGGGCGCTCATACCGGCGAATACCGACATTCCCCCTCCCCAGGTTTGGCCTGAGGCGCCCCACCGCCGAATGCCGACACTCCCTCTCCCCAGATTTGGCCTGTGGCGCTCACATCGGTGAATGCCGTCATTCCCCCTCCCCCCCCCCCTATTTGGCCTGAAAGGAGGAGGTAATGCCTGGAAGTATTATATCAGGATAACAGAACGGCCATAGTGAGGAAGGGAGGGGGGAAGGAATATTAGCGTCTATTAATAATTAAGAAAGAAAGTGTGGGAGTGAGAGGGGAAGAAGAAAGAAAGAAAAAAAATGGTTGTAGTGTGAGTGAATTTCTACCCGCCACTCCCTTACTCTGACGTCATATCTAGTTTATCGTGACTTTGCATTATTTTTCTTCTCAAATTAGTATAAATAACGTTGAAAAGTGGAGTTAAAAGCCACCCCCCATTGGAAAAAAGTGCTCAGTCGACCCCGGCAGAGTCAATTTTTTTTTTCCGGTTCCGAGATATTACACGCGTCTGGGCTGGCCGGTCGGAATGATGTCACCCGTGTGACCGTGTGTTGGGTACTTTCACATACAGACATACATACATACATACATACATACATATAGACAACTGCCCTTTATAGATGACTAGCAGGGCTACCCGGCGTTGCTCAGGTTATAGAATAGAAGAAAAATCGCGTGTGTAACATCTTTATATTCAAACTTCTATTTCTCTCCCTTTCTCTATAGCCGTCTCTTTATCTTTCTACTTTTCTCTTCTCTGGTCGCCCAATTTCACAGCTACTTTCTCATTTTGCCTTTTGCGAAAGCTGTTTCTTCTCCACCATTCCTCTTACGTTGGCCAGGGCAAAAGTATGACATATTTCTATAAAAAGTACCACCTCTGTCTGTGCCTTCTATATAGGTACATAATATATAAGTACCTATCGCCACTCTGGTGTGAATGCTAAATCCGTATCTATTGTCGCCCAGGTGCGCATGGTATGTACTTACTTATCACCATCCCTGTTCACATGCTATATACGTACCTATTACAGCCCCGGTGCGCATACTATATACGTACCTATTGGCGTTGCACGGGGATCACTTCTCCAGTCGCCCTCCTTCCACAGTTGCCAGGAGTAAAAGATGTCACGTACATGGTTGCCAATTCACCCTGGCTACACTATTTCCGGCCTCCCCAAAACTCTGCACTACCTCTCCATTCCCTGGAGTAAAAATGTAACATTTCTATTAAAAGTACCATATTTGTCTTCATTATTAATGTTAATAAGGGTGTTTGTTTATTTACTTCTTCATGTCCGTGTATGTTAGATAAAATAACCTAGGTCGATTAGGCCCCTCTGACAGCAGTCTTTGTTTATGATAATAATGGTGTCTATTTACTTCTTTCATGTTTGTGTACGTTAGATTAAATAACCTAGGTTGACCACTGATTAAATATTTTATATGAATATAATAAATGGTATCAATGGGGAAGAATAATTTTTTCTTTTAAATTCACCGATCGAGACATTATTTTATATGAATATAAATAATAGTGCTAACAATGGGGACCCTTCCTATACCATTCTACTCAGACTCCGTAATATTCCATTCGGGTTGAACTCCAGGCCTTGACTCTTTCCTGAACATCAGGCTCTGACTCCTACCCGAACAATTAGGACCTGACTACTTCCTGAAGAGCTGGCTCTGACACCTTAAACATCAGGGTGACTCTTTCATATACTGCAAGCTCTGAATCTTTTCCCGAACCTCCAGCTTTGACTGTTTCACTGTTTCACTGCTCCCCGAACATCAGTTTTTTTTTTTAATCCTGTGCTATGGTGTGTATAATAAACACACCTGCTCTATCTAGGATATTGAACTCTATTTAATTAAACACTCGTTCTATGTAGGATAATGAGCACTTTTAAAATAAGGAGGCCAAGAGAGCACTATCACAATCAAGCGCCTAGAACTTGTTTAATTTCAATGTAAAAAAATGCTGACTGATTTGCTATTCTCTTTTACTGGATAACATTAAAAGCAGTGTTTAATTATTGATAACATTAAAGGGAAAATGCCAATGTTACCTTACTGTAAAGAATTTACTATTTTATGTTAACCTTCCACTAACCTTGCTCAGCAACAAATGTCTTAGCTGGGGAAATATAGAAATATTAATTTTTTTTCATATGTTAGAACAATGATGACCGACGACACTCTTTCCCACACTTCTGATGGTCTTGTGTCTAATTTGTGTTATGAGTAAATGTGGTATTGTGGTGACTAACATTCTAGTTATAGTAGGATATACATTTTTATTACTTTAGAACACTTTTGAAAGCCTTGTTTTGAATGTAATTTTTTCATATTTTCTGCAAGTAAATAATTCAAAGTTTAGTATTTGTTCAGATGGATGCTACAACCCTTAATTGGTAACTGAAGTCGGTACCAGTCTAAGTGTTTGGTTAACGTCCGTAAAAACTAAAAAGAATGAAAGTTTACAACTTGTTCAATAAAGCAAAAAGCAAATATAAGGTTATGAGTAAATGTGGTATTGTGGTGACTGATCATTCTAGTCAAAAGTAGAATAGACCGAATTTACAGACAGCTGCTGTATTGAGGGTAAAGAACACCGACAGATTAAGCAGGTACACCTTACCAAGTGTTACACTGTTCTATCTAACATGTTGAACAGTTACTGATTTAGTATATATCCATTAGTAAATTACACACATGCTATCTCTATGATATTGTGCACTGTTAGATTCACCATAAGACATACTAAGAGTCACACTATATTATAACACATACTTGCTCTATCTAGAGTATTAAGTACATCCGAATGCAGCATTTACTATGTTTTGCGTGTCCTACTGCATTATTGCACACATCTGTTGCATCTAGGGAACTGATCAGTGTTTTCTACAAAATATAACATTTAGAAAGTGTCCTAGTGCAGTAATAATATATTGCTCCTGAGTTTGTTTCGGATTATAAACCTAGGCATGAACAACAAAACAATAGTCAAAAAATGTGCTTAACATATTTATGAAAAATGATTAGTTTATTGCTCAATATATTGAAACACATTTATTTTAAGTTTGTTCACCACTTTCAAGCAAGAATATAATGAAAAAAAAACAAAAACAATTTTATATTTAAATGGGTGATTTTTATTTTAATGTGTCTTTTGAGAATGTGTAATTGTGTCAAAAGATAAAAACACAAATTTAAAAAAGGAACTGCAGCACTTAATGATATCAATCACAGAAACACATTGTTCAATCGTGATGTTTTAGTAATAAAACGTTTTTTTAACCGTCCTCATTTTGATTATTTGTAATAAGATTTTGCTATAGTCTTCATTTTATATAAAAGAATATAAAAATAAATTTCAAGCTACATTGTCATCATCGAAATCTCCAGGTTGATTGTGTGGTTAATGAAACTAAGTAGGCAAATTCACTTAAATGAAAGATGTAATTGAGAAAAACAATCAAATTGTCTGAAATGGAAGATGAAATTAGAAAATATATTATTCAATTGAATGAGTACAGTAATCAAAATGATGTGGCTAAAAATGTACATCATTAATAATCACTTTTTAAAACTCAAAATATGAAAGTACTGAAATGTTTGTGGTAAGTTCTTATTAGTGACTTGCTATCATCAAGAATCCACCCCAAAGAATGTTCTTTCTTTTATGATTTTGAGGAATAGATAATTATAAACATGAGAGCTATGACATAGTTATTATTGCAAGAACAGAGTCCTTCGTTTGTGATGATCAGTGATCTTCTTTTTTTTTTTTACTAATCATACATCAAACTAAAGTCATGTATTAAAAAGAAATTGTTCATAAAGATTACACACTCACAAAAAAAATAACTGAAGCAGTGAGTCCTGTGTTTATAAGAATAAATAGTGTCTATTAATCCATGCATAAGGTAATGGGTAGTCTGAATTTCTCTTAATTCAAATTGTGGTATAGCCGGACTCTGATAATCAAATCTGAAGGAAAGAAAGCATCAAATATATAGAACATAAAGGAATCTATTTCAAAGGTGTTCTGAATTGTGAATAGAAAAGGATAAAATGCAGTTTGTTTAAAAATAGATAGTTTTGTAGTAAAAGATATAAAATTACAAAGAACAAATGCTGTACTCTATTGAAAAAGGCTGCTTCAATTGAGATTTTCTGGTACTGGGGGGTCTCAGGCTGTTAAGCAATTCCAAACTGAAACAGAACTAAGATATTGTTTAGTAGTAAAATAGCTTGGCCTTTTGGCTAAGATCAAAGTGTGGTATCTTTCCGATGGGTGCTGCACTTCATGGATCGGTGTTGTCTTGGCCTTCGGGGCTTGGTTTCCGCCGGTCTGTGAGTCTGATCTGTCCTGTGCAGTTCTAAGAGGTCCACCCTCCCAGGCTTAACCTCCCCTCTTTGAGGAGGAGTAAGTTAATTGCTTGCTGCCTGAAGCGCCCCTGTCAGGGAATGTCGACAGGGCTGCCCAGGAAATTTGTAATGGCCAGAGTGCTCACCTTCTCGAGCGCTGGCTTTTCAAATCCCACTTTCAGACCTTGTGTCACATATTCCTATTGTGGGTGGGGATTAAATAACGCCTTTTGGCTAAGATCAAAGTGTAGTATCTGTTCCGATGGATACTGCACTTCATAGATCGGTATTGTCTTGGCCTTCGGGGCTTGGTTTCCGCCGGTCTGTTGGTCTGATCTGTCCTGTGCAGTTCTAGGAGGTCCACCCTCTCAGGCTTTACCTCCCCTCTTTGGGGAGGAGTAAGTTAATTGCTTACTGCCTGAGGCGCCCCTACCGGGGAATGCCGACGGGGCTGCCCAGGAAATTTTTAATGGCCAGAGTGCTCACCTTCTCGAGCGCTGGCTTTTCAAATCCCACTTTCCGACCTTGTGTCACATATTCCTATTGTGGGTAGGGGTTAAATAACGCCTTTTGGCTAAGATCAAAGTGTAGTATCTGTTCCGATGGATACTGCACCCGATAAACTGGTATCGTCTTGGCCTTCGGGGCTTGATTTACGCCGGTCTATGGGTCTGTCCTGTGCAGTTCTAGGAGGTCCACCTTCCCAGGCTTTGCCTCCCCTCTTTGGGGAGGAGTAAGTTTATTGCTTACTGCCTGAGGCGCCCCTACCGGGGAATGCCGACAGGGCTGCCCAGGCAATTTTAAAACCCCACTTTCCCAACCCGACTTGTGGGAGTAAGATAAAAACTGGCCTTGTGCCTAACTCCTGGAGAGGAGTAAATCAATACTCTAGTGTAAATTTGTGTTGACGTTTTCCTTTGTGTAACTTTCTAATAGGAGATGTATTTACTATTGCCTGTTGGGTGAGGTGCTTTACTATATTCACGAGGGAGTCTCAATGGGACTATACAGTCATTTTACTTCTCACCAAAGTGCCATTGTTTTCACTAAGTTTCAGTGCTAATAGTTTTCAAACATTTAGTTAGAAAGTGAAAATAATTATAAAAAAAAGAATGTGCACCAAAAAAGTAAACAAAAATATTTTCTCTGATAATGACCGTTTTCCCCTATCTGTTTGACTGTCTCCCTTGCTTCATCTGTGTGCATGGTTTGGTTTATATCATGTAGCAGTATTTATATGGTGTTGCATAGTTAATAGAATAATACACATGCTGTTTATTGAATGTAACATCGACAGACTAATAGAATAAATAGCAAGCAAATAAAAATACTTGTTTGAAACAAAATAGTTGAAGAATACATTACCAGAGCCTTGTTAGCCAGGGTTATACAGAGTGAAACGGGCTATAATAACTGGTGTAAAGTTGCATCCATAACCTCCTAAGAATTTACACTGTTTTACCCTGTTACCACCTCCCAGAACGGGGACCAGAGGTTGGATTTTGGGAGGCATGTTTGGATGTTAAACAACCAAAACCATGTTCTTTTAGTCAATTCTCAACTGTCATTCATTTTTAAGTTATTCTCAACTCTGGAGAGGTGTCATTCATTTTTAAGTCATTCTCAACTCTGGTGGATGTGTCATTCATTTTCTAATTATTCTCAACTCAGGGGGGGGGCATCATTCATTAATTAATTATTCTAAACTCTAGGAGAGTTGTCATTTTAGAATTGGTAATTTGTATAAACAAAATGTAGTTAAAATGAATTTAGAATTCTGAAAACTCTTGAGGAGTTTGAAATTGGTGACTTACTGAAAAAGAACATGATGACAATGAATATTGGAATTTTTATTGTGTTTTACACATTTCAGTTGTCAATTTTGTTTTGTTTATTCGTTGATTTTAGATTCTTACCGATTAAGACTTTAGGTCATTTTGGGAGTTAAAATGAGTTTAGAATTCTGAAAACTCTTGAGGAGTTTGAAATTGGTGACTTACTGAAAAAGAACATGATGACAATGAATATTGGAATTTTTATTGTGTTCTACACATTTCAGTTGTCAATTTTGTTTTGTTTATCTGTTTGTTTTAGATTCTTACGTACCTATTACAGACTCGGTGCGCATACTATATACGTACCTATTGGCGTTGCACGGGATCACTTCTCCAATCGCCCTCCTTCCACAGTTGCCAGGAGTAAAAGATGTCACGTACATGGTTGCCAATTCACCCTGGCTACACTATTTCCGGCCTCCCCAAAACTCTGCACTACCTCTCCATTCCCTGGAGTAAAAATGTAACATTTCTATTAAAAGTACCATATTTGTCTTCATTAGTAATGTTAATAAGGGTGTTTGTTTATTTACTTCTTCATGTCCGTGTATGTTAGATAAAATAACCTAGGTTGATCAGGCCCCTCTGACAGCAGTCTTTGTTAATGATAATAATGGTGTCTATTTACTTCTTTCATGTTTGTGTATGTTAGATTAAATAACCTAGGTTGATCACCGATTAAATATTTTATATGAATATAATAAATGGTATCAATGGGGAAGAATAATTTTTTCTTTTAAATTCACCGATCGAGACATTATTTTATATGAATATAAATAATAGTGCTAACCTTGGGGACCCTTCCTATACCATTCTACTCAGACTCCGTAATATACCATTCGGGTTGAACTCCAGGCCTTGACTCTTTCCTGAACATCAGGCTCTGACTCCTACCCGAACAATTAGGACCTGACTACTTCCTGAAGAGCTGGCTCCGACTCCTTAAACATCAGGGTGACTCTTTCATATACTGCAAGCTCTGAATCTTTTCCCGAACCTCCAGCTTTGACTGTTTCACTGTTTCACTGCTCCCCGAACATCAGTTTTTTTTTTTTAATCCTGTGCTATGGTGTGTATAATAAACACATCTGCTCTATCTAGGATATTGAACTCTATTTAATTAAACACTCGTTCTATGTAGGATAATGAGCACTTTTAAAATAAGGAGGCCAAGAGAGCACTATCACAATCAAGCGCCTAGAACTTGTTAAATTTCAATGTAAAAAAATGCTGACTGATTTGCTATTCTCTTTTACTGGATAACATTAAAAGCAGTGTTTAATTATTGATAACATTAAAGGGAAAATGCCAATGTTACCTTACTGTAAAGAATTTACTATTTTATGTTAACCTTCCACTAACCTTGCTCAGCAACAAATGTCTTAGCTGGGGAAACATAGAAATATAAATTTTTTTTCATATGTTAGAACAATGATGACCGACGACACTCTTTCCCACACTTCTGATGGTCTTGTGTCTAATTTGTGTTATGAGTAAATGTGGTATTGTGGTGACTAACATTCTAGTTATAGTAGGATATACATTTTTATTACTTTAGAACACTTTTGAAAGCCTGTTTTGAATGTAATTTTTTCATATTTTCTGCAAGTAAATAATTCAAAGTTTAGTATTTGTTCAGATGGATGCTACAACCCTTAATTGGTAACTGAAGTCGGTAACAGTCTAAGTGTTTGGTTAACGTCCGTAAAAACTAAAAAGAATGAAAGTTTACAACTTGTTCAATAAAGCAAAAAGCAAATATAAGGTTATGAGTAAATGTGGTATTGTGGTGACTGATCATTCTAGTTAAAAGTAGAATAGACCGAATTTACAGAAAGCTGCTGTATTTAGGGTAAAGAACACCGACAGATTAAGCAGGTACACCTTACCAAGTGTTACACTGTTCTATCTAACATGTTGAACAGTTACTGATTTAGTATATATCCATTAGTAAATTACACACATGCTATCTCTATGATATTGTGCACTGTTAGATTCACCATAAGACATACTAAGAGTCACACTATATTATAACACATACTTGCTCTATCTAGAGTATTAAGTACATCCGAATGCAGCATTTACTATGTTTTGAGTGTCCTACTGCATTATTGCACACATCTGTTGCATCTAGGGAACTGATCAGTGTTTTCTACAAAATATAACATTTAGAAAGTGTCCTAGTGCAGTAATAATGTATTGCTCCTGAGTTTGTTTCAGATTATAAACCTAGGCATGAACAACAAAACAATAGTCAAAAAATGTGCTTAACATATTTATGAAAAATGATTAGTTTATTGCTCAATATATTGAAACACATTTATTTTAAGTTTGTTCACCACTTTCAAGCAAGAATATAATGAAAAAAAACAAAAACAATTTTATATTTAAATGGGTGATTTTTATTTTAATGTGTCTTTTGAGAATGTGTAATTGTGTCAAAAGATAAAAACACAAATTTAAAAAAGGAACTGCAGCACTTAATGATATCAATCACAGAAACACATTGTTCAACCGTGATGTTTTAGTAATAAAACGTTTTTTTAACTGTCCTCATTTTTATTATTTGTAATAAGATTTTTGCTATAGTCTTCATTTTATATAAAAGAATATAAAAATAAATTTCAAGCTACATTGTCATCATCGAAATCTCCAGGTTGATTGTGTGGTTAATGAAACTAAGTAGGCAAATTCACTTAAATGAAAGATGTAATTGGGAAAAACAACCAAATTGTCTGAAATGGAAGATGAAATTAGAAAATATATTATTCAATTGAATGAGTACAGTAATCAAAATGATGTGGCTAAAAATGTACATCATTAATAATCACTTTTTAAAACTCAAAATATGAAAGTACTGAAATGTTTGTGTTAAGTTCTTATTAGTGACTTGCTATCATCAAGAATCCACCCCAAAGAATGTTCTTTCTTTTATGATTTTGAGGAATAGGTAATTAAAAACATGAGAGCTATGACGTAGTTATTATTGCAATAGAGTTATTATTATAGAGTCCTTCGTTTGTGATGATCAGTGATCTTTTTTTTTTTACTAATCATACATCAAACTAAAGTCATGTATTAAAAAGAAATTGTTCATAATGATTACACACACACAAAAAAAATAACTGAAGCAGTGAGTCCTGTGTTAGTCTGAATTTCTCTTAATTGTCGTAAGTGTTTATTAAAAAATTTCAGCAATTGTTTTTTTATTTTTTTTTTGTGAGTTTAATTTTTTTTTTTTTTAAATTTATTATAATGGAAAATATCCGAATTTGTCAATTGTTTTTTTATCGTGTAAAGTTCTAATGCCTTAAAAAGAAGTGTATCATATTTAATTATCGACGTTTACGAATGCATATGTGATTGTGTCGGATGAGTTTTTATACTTAAAAATATTGTAATATTATTTATAAAAATATTGTAATATTATTTATAATGGGTGGCACGTTATTATGTAGTCGCTGTCGTATATATTTAGGTGGGGTGGGTGGGGGAACATTTAATCCGTTTACACGGATCTTTCATTTAAAAAAAAAATAAAAAATAAAACTTTAAACTCTAAAAAATAAGAAAAAAAACAATACAAAAACTTTAACAAATTCTGATATTTTATTGTAATAAGTAAGGATAGTTCTGCATTTCAAACGTCACTTGGACTTAATAATTGAAGAGTTCCATTCATTCCACCGAGTCAACCGGAAGTGCCAGACTGAATGTAAAATCATCGATTTATCTTATTCTATGAATGAAAAGTTTCTGAAAGTAGGCAACAGTAATTTCTGAAGTGAAAATTTATCAATGAAATGAGTAGTTAGTGATTTTTTTTATTGTGGGAGTAAGATAAAAACTGACCTTGTGCCTAACTCCTGGAGAGGAGTAAATCAATACTCTAGTGTAAATTTGTGTTGACGTTTTCCTTTGTGTAACTTTCTAATAGGAGATGTATTTACTATTGCCTGTTGGGTGAGGTGCCTTACTATATTCACGAGGGAGTCTCAATGGGACTATACAGTCATTTCACTTCTCACCAAAGTGCCATTGTTTTCACTAAGTTTCAGTGCTAATAGTTTTCAAACATTTAGTTAGAAAGTGAAAATAATTATAAAAAAAAGAATGTGCACCAAAAAAGTAAAAAAAATATTTTCTCTGATAATGACTGTTTTCCCCTATCTGTCCGACTGTCTCCCTTGCTTCATTTGTGTGCATGGTTTGGTTTATATCATGTAGCAGTATTTATATGGTGTTGCATAGTTAATAGAATAATACACATGCTGTTTATTGAATGTAACATCGACAAACTAATAGAATAAATAGCAAGCAAATAAAAATACTTGTTTGAAACAAAATAGTTGAAGAATACATTACCAGAGCCTTGTTAGCCAGGGTTATACAGAGTGAAACGGGCTATAAGAACTGGTGTAAAGTTACATCCATAACCTCCTAAGCATTTACACTGTTTTACCCTGTTACCACCTTCCAGAACAGGGACCAGAGGTTGAATTTTGGGAGGCATGTTTGGATGTTAAGCAACCAAAACCATGTTCTTTTAGTCAATTCTCAACTGTCATTCATTTTTAGTTATTCTCAACTCTGGAGAGGTGTCATTCATTTTTAAGTCATTCTCAACTCTGGTGGATGTGTCATTCATTTTCTAATTATTCTCAACTCAGGGGGGGGGCATCATTCATTATTTAATTATTCTAAACTCTGGGAGAGTTGTCATTTTAGAATTGGTAATTTGTATAAACAAAATGTAGTTAAAATGAATTTAGAATTCTAAAAACTCTTGATGAGTTTGAAATTTGTGACTTACTGAAAAAGAACATGGTGGCAATGAATATTGGAATTTTTATTGTGTTCTACACAGTTCAGTTGTCACTTGAAGAGCTTAGTTTTACTGTCCCAGGTATAATAAAGTGGAACTTCCGAGTAAAAAAGTGTACGTGCAAAAAAATCTGTTTGACACAATTTGAAGAAAGCTGTTAGAGTGGTTGTAGGTGGATTTGCAACTCTATCTGCTGCAGTACTTTCAGTAAAGTATATCCGCTGTCAATTTTCTAGAGTAACTGATAGGTGAATAACTGGGGGATGATGTACATG
Source organism: Sepiola atlantica (assembly GCA_963556195.1). Lineage (NCBI taxonomy): Eukaryota > Metazoa > Mollusca > Cephalopoda > Sepiida > Sepiolidae > Sepiola > Sepiola atlantica. Next base: position 50,285,755 of record OY744540.1, read on the forward strand.
TATGTGAAAGTTAAGTATTCTCCAAATGGCTTCATTGGTTGATATGTAACGTCCTGTTTCGTATCTCTTAACTTCATCATGAGCATTACTTTCAATTGTGAAGATAGCTTGATCACTACCTTTATTTACATATTTACAAATGTATTTTATTGATTTCACGCTGTTGCAGTATTCAACATTGATATGTGCATCAAAAATCTTACAAAGCAGTTTATTATGTGGTACAACCCATCGGTTGTCTACAGGAACCGTTATGTTGCCAGGTAGGGTAACTGTCGTCTCAAAACCTCCAGCTAAAGGAGCTAGTCGTCGATATTGTGGGTAGCCATTTGTATCCGATTGAGTTTCACTCAAGAAGTGTCTGGGATATCTCTTACTGTAGTGTCCATCTTTGAGACAGAGTGAACATCTGTTTATGTTTCCACATGGTCCATGAATCATATGGTGCCTAATGATATCATGTAAAACCGGATCTGCCACTGGATCCGGAATTTCCGCACTGATAACTGAATCTATGTCAGAGGATCTCAATTTTTGTTGAAGCCAAACCAGACAATGAGCATGTGGCAATCCTCTTTTCTGCCACTCAACAGTGTACATGTATGCTATGACCACTCCTAAAATGTTTCCTTTCATTAGGAGTTGGATACCTAGCTTTAGATGGAAAACTCTTGCTATGAAAATCTTGAAAATGTGGCAGGTTAGTCACGTCTGATTTGCAAGAAATTAAACCAATTTTGATCTGAACCATGTATTGTGTTAAAAGTCCAAAGGATATGTTATTGTATGTAATATGTTTCTGATGTGTATCAATTGGGCAAATAAAGGGGGGGGGGGCATTAATAACTATTTAAAGCATGTAAATTCTATTTCCGTATGGAGCTTGAAAGGCAAACAAATCTGATGTGTTGGTCAGTAAATACTACTGGAAGTTATTGTAGTAAGTGTGAAACAGAAATATTGTTGTAGTCGAGTGGTGAACACTATCGACAATATGTCGCTTGCCACCGCCTCACGGGTAAATCTAAGTCTAAATTAATGTCAATTAGTGTATGTTGAAAAAAGAAGAAAATGTATTTAATATAAGGGCAGCAGTTTTGGGAGGGGGGGGTGATTGTAATGTGGCTCTGTAGGCCTCTTTAATTTTCAAAGGCCCCCTTATCACAGACAGAGTAAGTGTTTATTAAAAAATTTCAGCAATTGTTTTTTTATTTTTTTTGTGAGTTTAATGGGTTTTTTAAAAAAATTTATTATAATCGAAAAATATCCGAATTTGTTAATTGTTTTTTTATCGTGTAAAGTTCTAATGCCTTAAAAAGAAGTGTATCATATTTTATTATCGACGTTTACGAATTCATATTTGATTATGTCGGATGAGTTTTTATACTTAAAAATATTGTAATATTATTTATAAAAATATTGTAATATTATTTATAATGGGTGGCACGTTATTATGTAGTCGCTGTCTTATATATTTAGGTGGGGGTGGGTGGGGGAATATTTTTTATTGTAATAAGTAAGGGTAGTTCTGCATTTCAAACGTCACTTGGACTTAATAATTGAAGAGTTCCATTCATTCCACTGAGTCAACCGGAAGTGCCAAACTGAATGTAAAGTCATCGATTTATCTTATTGTATGAATGAAAAGTTTCTGAAAGTAGGTAACAGTAATTTCTGAAGTGAAAATTTATCAATGAAATGAGTAGTTAGTGATTAGTCAATAGTGATCGTTTAAAACGATTCTAAGAAAGTTCAAATTCTGTATAAGTAACAGTTGTTTTAACTTCATGTAAATAAGTAAAATGTAAATCTTTATATTAATTGTTAGGTGTTTTTTTTTAATTATTATAATATGAAATATCGGAATTATTCATTTTGTTTTTTGTAGAAGTATATCATATTTAATTAGCGACGTTTACAAATTCGTATTTGATTACGTCGGCTTAGTTATAGGTAGTCGATGTCCGTTACGTGTAATGATGACGAAAATAGAAAATCCGTGTAAATTGAATACATGTCCACGCGTATTTATTACAATAAAATTCAAGGATGTCGTTTTTTGAATATTTTTTTCTCATAGTCGTTAATGGAAATCCCATTTGTAAAAAGTATTTGCTTAGTTTACGAACGAATTCTACCAAACAGGTCGGTCCAAATAGTATAGAAGTCACAGATTTGTTTAAAAAAAAAAAAATGAAAGGATAATTGAAATCCCATTTGTAAAAAGTATTTGCTTAGTATAAACTAATCAGTCCGGTCCAAATAGTGTAGAAGTCACATATTTGTTTGTTTATAAAAGAAGTGAAAGGTATAATTATTGGTATATATTGATTCTTGAGGTGTATATTTCTTAACAGAAGGAAAACGTTAAAAAAATTGTATCTTATATGTTAGAGTATAATTTTTTTGGTAAATTTATAGAAGTGCACCTTTCGTATTTCGACCCCTAAAAAAAAAGTTTCTACTTTTTTTGGCAAATTACATGTAAACAGCCTCAAAAAAATCTGCTAAGAAAAAAATGTATGAAAATTGTTATTATTTTAGAATTTAGGAGGGGGGGTATTTTATTATATAAGTTATACGTAAAGTGAGCACGCCTTTCTGGTCCACCGAATCTCAACTCTCGTATTTCGACCCCTAAAAAAAAAAAAAAGTTTCTACTTTTTTGGCAAAATTACATGTAAACAGCCTCAACAAATATCCGCTATGAAAAAAAAAAATGAAATTTGTTATTTTAGATGTTAGGAGGGGGGGGGCACTTTCCTATATAAGTTATACGTAAAGTGAGCACGCATTTCTTGACCACTTAGAATCGCACCCTAGCGAACACGTGTTGAAAGAAATATTCAACAAACGTTATTTTAGATTTTATTTGGGGCGAAGGGGGGGGGGCAGGTACACATTTGGGCATTTTGGTACTGATATAGCTTTTGAAACGGACAAAAACAGACTTATTCTTTTTAAATGCTTACATTTTTGGGGGTTAGGGTTAGTGTTTGGTTGGATATTCCGAAAAAAGAAACTTTTTAAAATTTTGAGACTTTTCACAAATACAATTTTTTTTGTAAGGGTTAGGGTTAGTGTTGCTTTGTTCGGAATATCCAACTAAGCAAAAAAATTAAGCATTTAAAAGAATAAAACTGTATAATAAATAACACATTCTTATTTTTTCTGCGACATTCATTTTGCAAAACGTGACCATAAGCGCCCAAAATGCATAGAATAAAAAAAAAACATTTAAAACATTAAAAACATTCAAAAACATACAAATGCATAGATTAAAAACTCTTAAAACAGTGACCCCCCCCTCTTAACATCTAAAATAATAATTTTAATAATTTTTTTTTCATAGCGGATATTTGTTGAGGTAGTTTACATGTAATATTGCCAAAAAAGTAGAAACTTTTTTTTTTTTTAGGGGTCGAAATACGAGAGGTGCGATTCTAAGTGGTCAAGAAATGCGTGCTCACTTTACGTATAACTTATATAGGAAAGTGACCCCCCCTCCTAACATCTAAAATAATAATTTTAATAATTTTTTTTTCATAGCGGATATTTGTTGAGGCTGTTTACATGTAATTTTGCCAAAAAAGTAGAAACTTTTTTTTTCTTTTAGAGGTCGAAATACGAGAGTTGAGATTCGGTGGACCAGAAATGCGTGCTCACTTTACGTATAACTTATATAGGAAAGTGCCCCCCTCCTAAAATCTAAAATAATAACAATTTTCATAAATTTTTTTCATAGCGGATATTTGTTGAGGCTGTTTACATGTAATTTTGTCAAAAAAGTTGATACTTTTTTTTTTAGGGGTCGAAATACGAAAGGTGCACTTCTATAAATTTACCAACTGAATTCCCCCCCTACGAAATATAAAAGTTATTTGGAATATTGTTTAGTATGTATTATAATATCATATGTTTGATGTGTATTCTTTGTGCAAAATAAATTAAACTGTTTGCTAACGTGAAAATGCTACGAAGAAAGAATAAATAATAGAATAACAATCGCTAAATCTGTAAGTGTTTTTTTGTTTCTGAACTTATTACGTTAGTATTGTAGCAACAATGATAAGAGCTGAATTAGATGAATAAAATAAATATATTTTAATTTGTTGTGTTTTTTTTTGGGGGGGGGGAATGAACAATTGTCAGTCAGATGTTTTTATTTAAGTGTGAAAATACCGTTTTATTTCGCTTACGAAGAGAAATGTAAATATTTACTTGCGTCCCCACGAAGGGAGATTGCATAATAAAGTCATATCGTGTTTTTTTTTTTTACGATACGTTTAATAAACAAAAAAATTAAGTTATAGAAATATTTGTAAATAAAATTATCGATCTTAATTGTTGATTATGGATGGTGAGGCCAATGTAGGGTTATTTTTTAAAATGTATATATTTTGTTTATTTATTAAAATATATTGCGTTTCACGTTGGAAAACTAAACAAAAATGTTTTTGTGTCGGTTATTACTTGCCTCCCCACGAGGACAGAATGCATAATAAACTCATATATATATATATTTTTTACGATACGTTTAATAAACAAATAATATTAGCGAATTTTTTTGTTTAAATAAAAATTAAGTTGTTTATAATTGTTGATTACAGAAACAAATAAAAAAAGTACGTAAACTTACGTTTTTCATATTTGGCGCGTTCAAAATGGTCTTATTGAGGAAGTGACATATATTTCACGCATGCGCAAATCGTTTTTGTACTATGTCTTGATTTTTTAAAACATCCCCCCCCCCTCAACGTTTCGAGCCATTTCTATACGAAAATATGAACGTTTCCCCCCAATTTTCAGAGATAGCACGTCTGGGGGCTGGCTGGTTTTAATAAAGTCATCTGCGTGAGTTTCTGTTGGGTAGTATCGGAGGAGAAGACCAACATACATACATACATACATACATACATACATACATACATACATACATCCATACAGACAGGTGACGTTTATATAATAGATGAGATGAGATGAGATGAGATGAGATATTTAATATAAATATGATGTAATTTTTAATGGCTTCCCTTGAAAATTAATGAACACAATATTTTAAGAAAAGTCCTGATAATTTATCATATTATTTACATACACAGTTCAACTTATTATTATTAATATCGACAGACACTTGTATATCCATAGGATAATAAGAAAGGAACATTACACAATAATTAAAATCAGTTTTTCTATTATTCACTCTATGAAATACTTGGAGGAATTAGACATTACTTATACATTCATAAATACACTTTCTAAATTTAGTCTTCTAAACTATTTTTATATAAAGATGAATGTTTATAGCTTGATTAGTAAATACCCTTCTTTGATAGTTTGTTTAAACTTGCATTTTTAGATGCCAATTATCCCTTTTCACTGCTTTTTATTCATGTATGAAATATTATCTCGAATATATTTGTATATTTAGTACTATTGCCTTTTTCCATTTTATCTTTAATCTGTAGGTTCGCCTAATATCTTCTGATATACTTTTTTATTTATTCTTTTGATTTGTTAGAATTATAAAGATATTATCTTTAGATCATAATCATTATTATCTTACGACGTTTTAACACGTATTTTTAGCCTACTACTTTCTTTTAGAGAGTTCGTATATTTATTTTACTTCACGTAATTCATGAAATATTTCTATAATTTAATGTTCTTTTAAATCTGTAATATTTTATATTTTATTACACTTTTTTAGTTTTAAAAAATTGTAATACAAAATTATTTATTAATCTGTTCATTTCATTTCATATTATTTTATCCATCTTTACATGTTAACATATCTTTTTTACTTCATTTCCATATTATATTTTTCTAAACAACATACGTAAAATATATATATCGCTTTCGTTGGATATATAGTCATTGATAATTTATACTACTGTTATTAATTGTTAATAATTTATATTATGTTTTAATTTAATATATCTATAATCTATTACTTATTTGACCCAAAATATTTTAGAACTTCAAGGTTGTAAATAAATATATTTTTAAAATACCTTCATATTACAACTTTATATAATTCTTATTCATATTGAATCTCTTTTTTATTTTTTACTATTATTATTATTATTATTATTATTATTTTTATTTTTATTATCATCATTATTATTATTATTATTATTATTATCATTATTATTATTATTATTATTATTATTATTATTATTATTATTATTATTATTATTATTATTATTATTATTATTATTACTATCATGCATTTAATTCTCTTTATCTTTCAGAGACAATATTAGTTATTTTTTGATAACATTTCAATTTTATTTTATTATTTTATTATTTTAATTTCTTACAAATGTTGCATATACCCTTTTAATGTGTTTTTTTTAAAAATTAGTATTGTAATTTATGTTGTAATGTGCTAACAGAAACACATTTTGATTTTAATTTTTACCGTAAGCACTTTTCCTTGACTTGTCTATATTATTCTATTTCTTTTTCTTTCTTATTCTTCTTAAATGAATATCGTTATATTCTTATTTTGTCTGTTTATGTTTATTTCTCTCTTACTTCCCCTCATTTCCTCATCCTCCCTTCCATGCATTGGTATTATCTACTATTACTCCCGCTTCCATCTTTAATTTGATATAGTTTCCCCTTCACTTCTCTCCTTCTTCGTTTTTCTTTCTGTCCTTATGTATATTTTTTGTCTTTTTCTCCACCTTTCTATCGTTTTCTATTTTATCGTCATCATAATCCATTTGTTTCGTTTTCCTAGTCTTTATATTTCATGGTAATTAGAGTTAGATATTGAATTATTGCATTTTTCCGTTGGACATCCCTTTTTCGTGTGTTTGGTCTTGCCATGGAATTATTTGCTTATCAATGGATACAATTATTTTCTTATTTTGTTGCCACTGTCTTGATATATATATATATATATATATATATATATATATATATATATATATATATATATATATATATATATATATATATATATATATATATATCTTTTTACTGAGTCGTTTTATTATTAACTGCATTCTATGATATTTCTGGATTAAAACAAATATTTTCATGCTCTGAACTTTAAATGTTGACCAATTTAACTTTGTGGATTGCAACTCACTGATTACCTCATATTTACTTCCTCTACCTGATCTCTTGAATACTTACATGTACACATCCTATTTTTTCAGTTTTTCATTTAATTCTTTTGGGGACTCCCACTTGTTTATTGTATTAAATATATGCTAACCAATAATCCAATCATTTCAAAATTTATGGATTAACGAGGATAAAAACTCTTTAATTTATGTTGTTTATTTTAATATTTATGAATTAATAAATATTTTAATTTATATATTTTTTTAAATTTCATCATTTATTTTTTTAAGAGTATTGCTCTATATGTATCTCGGGCATTGACTTATAACAATAAGATACCATATAAAATATAGTATTTATCTTCATTGTTTGATTTGTATTATATATATATATATATATATATATATATATATATATATATATATATATTAAGGGAGGGGCGATAGCGCTCTATCTCTTAAAAGACTTCAAAAACGGCTTATGCTAGAAATCTCATTTCTTAGATCAATTATAACTCAAAAACCAAAGAACCAAATCAGTTAAAACTTTGCACAAAATTTATTTTTGATATGTTCTAAAAGTGTGTAGAATTTCAGCATCATTAGTCAAGGCAACCAAGAGATCCAGTAAGGTCGGGCATGGTTTTGTGTTATGCGTGTGTACGTACGTACGTATGTGCCACCCTGTATCTCATCAACTATTTGATGGATTCAGCTGACTTTTGGCAGAGATAGAGGTTCTAAGGTCTAGTTGATGGCATTTAAATTTCAGTTTACCATATAACTTAGTTTTACAGAAAATTAAAAAAAACAACTTATTATCCAACGTATTCATGCACTAATCCGATAAAAATGCTGGGTCACTGAAAACGTCCCATAATCCCTTGCCGGATGTACACGGTCCTGCCATAAATTCTGTCCGGTTGCATCAGGTCATATCATAACTATTGTCCGGATGTATTAATTACATCATAGTAAGGCTACGTCAAGAGTGTGCAGATAAAAAGGACAGGGGAATCAGTAAGAGTAATGTTAGTAGTTCTCTGGATGCTTCTTTGATTTTCTAAGTACTCGGCGTTGTCCAGGAGAAAAGTGCTCAATATCCTAGAAAGAGCTACTGTAGTGATAAGTTTGGATAATATTTAAACGCCATCTACGTTTCTCTTCCTAATTTTGTGCACATGGAAATGAGGGGAAATCAGTAAGGGTGATTTTAGTAGTGCTCTGGATGCCTCCTTTATTTTCTAAGTACTTGGTGTTGTCCAGGCAAAAAGTGCTCAATATCTGATATAGAGCTACTGTAGTGATAAGTTTGGATAATATTTTAATGCCATCTACGTATCTCTTCAGACTATTGTGCACATGGAAATGAGGTGAAATCAGCAAGAGTGATTTTTGTAGTGCACTCGAAGCCTCCTTGATTTTCTAAGTACTCGGCGTTGTCCAGGTGCTCAATAACCTAGATAGAGCTACTGTAGTGATAGATTAGTATAATATATTAACATCATTTACGCTTCTACTCGGAATATTGTGAAGATGAACAGGAGGGGGAATAAGTAAGAGTGATTTTAGTAGTGCTTTTGAGGGATCCTTGATTTTCTAAGTACTCAGCGTTGTCAGGGAGAAAAGTGCTCAATGTCCTAGATAGAGCTACCGTGCAGATGAACAGGGGTGGTTCTGGTGCTTCTACAATATAGGAGGCTTCTGCAGAATAAGGACCATGGGTGTTTCTGCAGTATAGGGGTCAGGGGTGCTTCTACAGTATAGGACCGAGCACCGGGGGGTCTCTACAATATAGGACTCGGATGTTTTTGCAGAATAGGGGCGAGGGGTGCTTCTACAGTATAGGACCCATCACTGGGGGTGCTTCTACAATATAGGACCTTGATGCTTCTGCAGAATAGGGGCCATGGATGCTTCTGCAGTATAGGGACCAGGGGTTCTTCTACATTATAGCACCCATCACCGGGTGTGCTTGTACAATATAGGGCCCAGAGGCTTCTGCAATATAGGGGCCATGAGTGCTTCTGCAGTATACGGACCGTGGGTGCTTCTGGTGCTTTTACAGTATACGGGCCCAGCACCGGAAGTGATTTAACAATACAAGACCCGGAGGCTTCTGTATTATGGTTCTTTGACTTTAACTTAAAATATTTCTATGTATGGAGGAGGGTAAAAAAAATAGGGGGAGGAGGGTCGAAATTTATTTATTTATGTTTTTAATTAAAAATACATTTATGGGGAGGATGAAACAAACATTTTAGACTGGAGAATTTTTTTTTTTTGAATTAAAAATATTTCTATGTATGGCAGAGGATGAAAAACGATTTTTGGGGAGCTGGATTTTTTTTCTTTCTTCTTAATAAAAAATATTTATATGTATAGGGGGGATGAAAATAACATTTGGGGTTGAGGTAATTTGTTTTTGTTCTTTTTTATTAAAAATATTTCTATGTATGTGGAGGGTAAAAAAAAATTGGGGGGCTTCAAAATATTTTTTAATTAAACATTTTTTTTCATTAAAAAATATTTTTTATTTATGGAGGAGGATACAAAAAAAATTGAGGGGGGAGCAAAAAAAATATTTTTTTCTTTTTTTAACCTAAAAACATTTCCATTCATGATAGTGACACTACATGAATGAACACTATTTTGTTTTTCTGACATGACAGGGGCACATTAATATGAGCTCTTAGGTATGCGAACTGGCCTATATATATATATAGTATGTGCACTCTTGCAGAGATAAGTACGTATATAGTATGTTCACCGGAGCGGCGATAGGTATATATATATATATATAGTATGGTCACCGGGGTGCAATAGGTACGCATGTAGTAGTGCATAGGGGTAGCGATCGGTACATATATAGCATGTGCACAGGGGTGGCAATAAGTACTATATAGCATTCGCACCGGAGCGGCGATAGGTACGTATTTAGCATTCGCACTGGGGCGTAGATAGGTACGTATTTAACATTCGCACCGGGGCGGCAACATGTACATATTTAGTATTCGCACTGGGGCAGCGATAGGTACTTATGTAGTATGCACGCCGGGGCGGCAATAGGTACGTATTTAGATTTCGCACCGGGGCGGTAATATGTACATATTTAGTATTCACACTGGGGTAGCGATAGGTACTTATGTAGTATACACGCCGGGCGGCAATAGGTACGTATTTAGCATTCGCACCGAGACAGCGATAAGTATGTATTTAGCATCCAGGGGTCGCGATAGCTACGTATACATCATGTGCACATGGGCGGCAATAATTACGCATATAGCATGCGTACCAGGGCGGTGATAGGTATGTATTAAGCATTCGCTCGAGGGCGGCGATCGGTGCGTATATAGCACGAGCACATAGCCCTGTTGTGCTCGCATACCCTTAATGAAAATAAAAGTGTAAACATTTTGAAATTTGTTTGTTTTGGGACAGTTCGTTTTTAGTGTATATGCATTTTCATCATAATTCTATTAAGGGAATATGATTTCAGTATACTGGCATTTTTCATGGAATATATATATACATAATATATATATATATATATATATATATATATATATATATATATATATATAAAGATTAAATGAATTAGAATATTACAATTGTGCCAAGAATTAGAACATCAAGACTAGTATGTCGTACGGTCGTTTCCAAAGCATTCTGGAAATATTTTATTTTATTTTATTTTATAAATTAACAAAGCTACTGCAATACGTCACTTCATCCGCGCCTCTAGCACCACGTCTTACATAAATTCAAATAAAAAACAAGCTCATCGTAGACCAACATCTTATGACAGAAACAACCACAGAGACTGATATTAGAAAAAAAGAATAAGTTACACATATAAAATAAAAATAGAAAGATAAAATAATAATAATAATAACAACAATAATAATAATAATAATAATAATAATAACAATAATATAAACAATAATAATAATAATAATAACACATTATACAAAATAAAATAAAAATTGGAATAAAAATAGAATTAAAAAATATAAAAAAATATATAAAAAGGAGACACAATAAAAGGATCAAAAATAAAATATAAATTAAAATAGAATAATATATATATATATATATATATATATATATATATATATATATATATATATATATATGTGATTTTATGAAGGCTTACCAAAGCATTCCTTTCAAGACACCAATGATCACCATTAAAGATATTTTTTCTTACAAATACTATTTATTCAAATTAAATGTTTTTTCCTACACGTGTTTCACTACCAAGCAGTTACTTGCTTGGCAGATCATCAGGGAAATTAAATGTCTGGAATACTGGTTTCAACTGCCGACAAAACACAATGTGGCGTTGTAATAGTTGAGGTCACTTAAGAAGAGAAGAGGAAAAAAATAAAAATAAAAATAAAAGTCAAACTTAAAAAGCAAGGAAGAACAACGATAAGAAAAGAAAGTCCTAGAAAAGTCTTAGAAAAGTAGCTTTTCTAGGACTTTCTTTTCTTATCGTTGTTCTTCCTTGCTTTTTAAGTTTGACTTTTATTTTTATTTTTATTTTTTTCCTCTTCTCTTCTTAAGTGACCTCAACTATTACAACGCCACATTGTGTTTTGTCGGCAGTTGAAACCAGTATTCCAGACATTTAATTTCCCTGATGATCTGCCAAGCAAGTAACTGCTTGGTAGTGAAACACGTGTAGGAAAAAACATTTAATTTGAATAAATAGTATTTGTAAGAAAAAATATCTTTAATGGTGATCATTGGTGTCTTGAAAGGAATGCTTTGGTAAGCCTTCATAAAATCACATATAAATGCTCTGTACTCTGTAATCGAGTATCATCGAGCTTGTTTTTTATTGGAACAACTCCGGTCTTCACTGAATGATCTATTTTATAAGTGAAAAATCTAAATCTATATATATATATATATATATATATATATATAAGGTTAATACAACAAAATATATAAGAGACAACTAATATTTTAATCAGTGAACATCCAGATAAAAATAAAGCTCAATATACTGGATAGAGCATTAATAGCACTAGATAGAGTGAAAGAATAAAATAAGGTGCGAATCAAATTTTATTACAATTCAATGTTCGGGCAAAGTACTTTAAAGTCCTTAACTCATGAGTCTTAATAGATAATCTTCTCCTCAGACGACCATTACTGCAATGACTGCAGATCCCCTAATAACTGAAAGGAGTAATTCAAACCATAAAATCCAATTCGAATAAAATAAAACTGACCTGATGTATTCTGCCATTTTTTCTTCCGGGTCCGTTAAAATTACTCAAAAAAAAAAAGAAAATTTGATTCGCACCTTATTTTATTCTTTCACTTCATCTTAGTTTTATCCGCATTCTTTCACCGCATCGCTCCCTTTCTCCTCCCCCTCTCTTTCCTCGTACCCGTCCCTTTCTCCTCCCACACACCCCTTACCCGTTTCCTCCCTTGCCTACTGGTCGCATATTATATTCTTGTTTTCACTGTCTTTGCTTTTCTTCATTTATAGCCGGCTTTCTCAACTGGGCAGGCTTTAAATATTCTCGCTGCCCCTTTTTCCCACTTTTAAACACTTTCCTTTGTCATCTCGGCCCGGGAAGTATCTTTAATGGCGAATATTTTCCATCTTAATCTCCTCTGACGCCTGCCTGCATCATCGAATGTACCTCTTATTGGACTTTTTACCCTTTTTGGATTTTCTATTTTCGCCGTACCTGAAGTTGTGGCTTCTTGGAATTTAACTTTGAAACCTCTCTCATTACTTCTCGTGCCTCTAACGACCTACCTATCTACATCTTATTCTCTCCGCTGGACTCTTCGACACCGGACTTTTTGGCAATCGGACATTTGCTTGCACCTTGGGACAGTTTTGCCCTGCGTTTCTTTCCCTACAACTTTTATTTTATTTTTTCAAATTTTAAATCTTGGCCATTGCCAACTTATCTATCCCAGCGACTTCCTCTGATGATAAGATTTTGATCTTTGAAAAGCCTGGCTTAAGGAAAATTTAACTTGAATAAATTGCCTTTTTGCGGAATATACCTTGCTTTGAACTTTTGAATTGAATTTTGATTTAGCTTTTGCTTTCTCTAATTCATTTCCATTCTCTTTCATTTCTACCTGCTCTATCCTGGATATTGAGCTGTATACTCTTCACAATAGGGTTTTACCTTTCCTAAAAGTTCGCTTTTAGTACACCTCTTTATTTTAAGCTCCTACTTAGTTGAGCTTTTTCCATCCTACTTGTGATATGTTCAACAAGGAATTCCTCCCGCTTTCGGCAAAAAATATACCCATTCCCTCAAATGAAACTTATATCTGCAAGCTTATTCAATCTGTGAAGAAGTTCATCACTAACGTTAGATGGAAAGCATTTCACCATGACATGAACCACAAAACCTCCTCCCACCAAACTGACTCCAGCAATTCCTCACTTTCTACCCACTTTGGATCTACACTACCTATGAACTCCTCTAGGGAACTGAAGAAATTGGAAAAATCAGCTGCCTCCAGGTACGGTCTCAAAACCTCCTCCTTCCCTAAACAAAATGAACACCTCAATAATTTCGAAAATTACCTATTTGACCTCATTAGTCGCATTAAATTCAAAAGACACAATAAACACCTCAATCCCATCATCAAAAAAATCAACAAGTTTACTAACAATATTAAGAAACACCCAGATATAATTGTCCCAGCTGATAAAACTAAGAATTTTTACAAACTGAAATATAGTCAATACAAAACCTTAATCTACAATAAATTAAATAAATCTTACAAAAGCACATCTTACGATACCCTGGCTAGTATAAACAATGAGGCTAAATCCATACTAACATCTTTGGATGTCCTCAACTACGCAGAAACTTTAACCCCTGCAATACCTAGATTTACCTTGAAGGACCATAAAAATAATTTCCAAGAAAACCCTACCATCAGACTAATATGCCCCGCTAAATCCGACCTAGGCATCATAAGCAAGAAAATCTTGGATAGAATTATCCCTACCTTGAAAGAAAAAATTCGTTACACTCTTTGGCAATCCTACGATGAGGTTACTACCTGGTTCCTTAACCTCATTGAAAAGTCTAAACCTAACTTGAACTTCATAACATTCGACATTAATAATTATTACCAATCCATTTCCCCTATCTTACTTAACAAAGCATTAATCTTCGCCAAAAATAATTCTGACATTACTGACATAGAGATTAAACTAATAATATTAGCCAGAAGATCCCTACTAGAATTTGATAATAAGCTTTGGACTAGGAAGGACACCCCCAATAACTTTGACATTACCATGGGGGGGTGGGGGGCTCAGACTCTGCCCAGGTCACTGACCTGGTAGGTTTGTACTTGATGAGAGAATTGGGGTTTAATTTTGGACACTTACAGGGTGGGTTGTATAGGGACGATGCCCTGTTTGTATCTGGGGAGAGATCGAGACAATATAACAACACTATCAAAAACCTGCATAACTTCTTTAAAAACTTTAGTTTGACCATTACAGTGGAACCTGAGAAAAAAATATCCAACTTTCTTGACCTTACATTAGATCTTAACTCGGGAACCTTCAGCCCATACCATAAACCTAACTTAACCCTTTTCTACGTACATAGCCTATCTAACCACCCTAAATCCATCATAAACTCAATAGTCCCCTCAGTATCTAACAGAATCTCTAAGCTATCTGCGAATAAATCTATCTTCGATCAAAATTCTAGCTTTTACAATAATGCTTTGCTTAACTCAGGCTACAATCACAAAATTAAATATAACTGCAACCCCCTTACTCAAGTTAACAAATCTTCAGGCATTATTACACACAACATGACCACACACAGAAATAAAAAGTTTAACTCATCAGCACCTAAGATAATCAAAACACACTCTAATAAGCCCACAGGAACTAAAGATATTGATAATCGGGTAGACCGACATTCGCACAAACAAAGAAAAAAACTTAGAAGAAAGAATAACATTTGGTTTGATCCGCCTTTCAGCAGTAATGTTAAAACCAATATACCTAAAGAATTTTTCCAAATCTTAGACAGATCTTTTAAGCATCCCCACAGATATAGCACTATCCTTAACAGAAATTCTATTAAAATATCATACTCTACTATGCCCAATATTGAACAAACTATCATAACCTCTAACAATAGGAAAATCAAACATATCCAACAGCAACCACCCACCACATCCCTCACCACTTGTAACTGCCGTAAACCTAGAGATTGTCCCCTTAACAACAACTGTGTACAGAAGGACGTAATATACGCTTGTACTGTTAAACAATTCCCCCGCTCCACCAATGTTGTGAGTAATCACAGTTCCCATACTCCACCCGAACTCCGGATCTCCCCGCAGCCCCAATCGGCTTCTACTCTAAACTCCCGCTTATACAGCCATACCTCTAACCAAGCACCCCCAATAATGGATAGTGCTCATGGGCCAACTCACATTTCCCCCATATCCGCTCCACCCCACTTCTCCAAACAACTTTCCTCGCATAACTTGGATCTCCAAACCCAAATCTCTTCTAATACCATTAGCAATCTCAATGCAACTATAGCACCACCCTTCAAGATACACACATATATTGGGGCGTCATCTTTCCCCAGTAAGACCCGGATCTCTAACCATATATATTCCTTTAAAAATAGCAGCGATAACAGCACAGGCACTTCACTTTCCAATCTAATTAGAAACCTCAATCTTAAAAATACTCTCTATTGACTTCACTGGTCAATACTTAAAAAGTCCAAATCATATACCCCTGGAGCATCCCATTGCCAACTTTGTACTCTGGAAACCTTTATGATAGCTACTGCTACTAAATCTAAAAATATTATTAATTCTAAGAATGAACTTATCTCCAGTTGCAGGCATAAACGTAAATTCAGGTATAGCAACCATAATAATCCCCCAGACACCCCTCCCCCATTTGATTAAATACCCTCCCTTCATCTCGGATTTTCCCTCCTTACACCTCGAGTCCCCTTTCTGATAGTTCTAATTCCTGTTGTTCTATGGTCTCTACTTATATCTCCCTCATCCCTTTAACCTTCTCTTAACTTAATAAAATTACCCATAAACTCCGTTAGCTTCACATTTCCCTTAGTTTTAACACCTTTCTTGCATTACCCCCTAAATCTTTCCACTTAACCTCTTTAACTGTATAACTTTATTTGGCTTTCCATTTTCTTCCCCGTTTAACTTCTTTTAATGCATTCGTCCGCTTCCCTTCAACACTTCCATTCTTCATTCTTTTCCCTTTCAACGTGATAACTAACACACTCTATTCATATTATATCCTAGCCCTTTTATTTAATTGTTGATTAGCCTTAACTACTCCATATCCCCTTTGCACACCTCGAAATCGAACTCCTTACTGTTTCCACTGTGCACTCTAATTATTCTTCCTCTCCTGTTTTTACTTCTAAATAATTCTACTCACTCTTTTAATAGCCTCGATTATTCCCCCCTTGTTTTACCTCGCCCTTCGCACATCTCTCTCAAACTACTCAACCCCCAACCCGCCCTCGCTCTACATCTTTTAACCCCCATAGTATTTACTTTTAACTGCGATCTCCACTCTCTTTCTGGCTTAATCCCTTGTCACTTCTTTAACCTTGTATATCTCTTTCTTCTTCCGGCCTTCACTAACCTATTTAACAATTTTCTTAATTAACCTCCATATAACTTTTTTGAATAACATTTCAAAGTTTATATTTTCCCATATCTATTTGAACTAGCATCCCGTAACTGCTTATTTACTTCAACCCATATTTTTTCTACCTTGGAGATTCCCATTCCGGATATCCTCTCGAGGTCTTGTTTCCGTTTTCTTTTTCCTTATTCTAATTTTCTTTCTTGAGCTCCAATCTTATCGACTTTTCTCTCATTCTATTATTAGTATCTTATTTTTATTATTTTTTTATTTTTTTATTCTTTTTATTTTTTATTTTTTATTCTTTCGGTCAATCCTTAATTTTCCCTGCGAGCTTAAGACTAATCTTATTATCTATTTTTCATTCTTTATTCTTTTATTTTCTTATTTCTACTTTTTATACTATTTTTATCTTTATTCTTTATCTTTACTCTTTTAATTTTTAACTAATTTTTCTAGTCCTACTCTTCATATATATTTTGCCTCATTGTTTATATCTAAGGTCATTTGATTAAACATTTAAACCCCGAACTCTGTTCTTATACATATTCTGATATTTTAACCCCTTATCCTAACATTCGTTAACTTACCCCCACTCTTTTCTTCCCCTTTTCTAGTTGAATCCTAATTCGCGCTAACTTCCAATTTCAACTTTATGTTTCACCCCCCCACTTGCACACTCTTAGTTTTATCCGCATTCTTTCACCGCATCGCTCCCTTTCTCCTCCCCTCTCTTTCCTCGTACCCGTCCCTTTCTCCTCCCACACCCCCCTTACCCGTTTCCTCCCTTGCCTACTGGTCGCATATTATATTCTTGTTTTCACTGTCTTTGCTTTTCTTCATTTATAGCCGGCTTTCTCAACTGGGCAGGCTTTAAATATTCTCGCTGCCCCTTTTTCCCACTTTTAAACACTTTCCTTTGTCATCTCTGCCCGGGAAGTATCTTTAATGGCGAATATTTTCCATCTTAATCTCCTCTGACGCCTGCCTGCATCATCGAATGTACCTCTTATTGGACTTTTTACCCTTTTTGGATTTTCTATTTTCGCCGTACCTGAAGTTGTGGCTTCTTGGAATTTAACTTTGAAACCTCTCTCATTACTTCTCGTGCCTCTAACGACCTACCTATCTACATCTTATTCTCTCCGCTGGACTCTTCGACACCGGACGTTTTGGCAATCGGACATTTGCTTGCACCTTGGGACAGTTTTGCCCTGCGTTTCTTTTCCTACAACTTTTATTTTATTTTTTCAAATTTTAAATCTTGGCCATTGCCAACTTATCTATCCCAGCGACTTCCTCTGATGATAAGATTTTGATCTTTGAAAAGCCTGGCTTAAGGAAAATTTAACTTGAATAAATTGCATTTTTGCGGAATATACCTTGCTTTGAACTTTTGAATTGAATTTTGATTTAGCTTTTGGTTTTCTCTAATTCCTTTCTATTCTCTTTCATTTCTACCTGCTCTATCCTGGATATTGAGCTGTATACTCTTCACAATAGGGTTTTACCTTTCCTAAAAGTTCGCTTTTAGTACACCTCTTTATATATATATATATAAGATAGAAATACTACATAATGAAAGACTACTTTTGAAAGTTTACTTTGTAAACGAGAGCCGAATATAAGGTATCTCAAATAAGTAAAAATATGCCGCTATATTAATATTTGTGTTAAAATATCGATTATCTACTAAAGTTTTCGATTTTGAAAATCTATAATTTTATGTTAATTTGCGATTAACCATAATTTATTGCAAGTGTCATTTCCAAGATTATTACTATCATTTATTTTGTCTATGTACGTCAAGAACAATAACGATTGGAGGGCATTAAACAAATTTAACTAATGGGCATTACAGCTGGCTAGACGAGAAATTTCGCCTGCAAATTCCCTATTTCAGCGACCCCGATTAACATTCGCATATCTCCGACAAAATGCTTATTGTGTAATCGAAACAACAAAAATACACGAAAGTATAGTATGATAAAAGAGATTATTGAAAGTTGTTTCAATATCATTTAATTTGGTTTGAAGTGATAAATTTGAAATTTAATTCAAATAAATAATCTGGAGCTTTGAAATATTGAACATTCCGAATATAAAATAACATTGTGATAGGTGACCTGCAACAAGAGCAGACTCGCTTTGCGAATTTCTCATCGCTACATTTTGATGCGATATGATACACTTGCGCACTTTCATTTTGTTAATGCTGTTTCGCATGTTCACCTTTCTCTATTCCTATACTCCCAGGCAACTGCTCATTTATTCAAAGCCAGTCAGCAATAATAATACGAAAATAAAATGAAATTATTACGAATTTATTTAATATAAGCGGCGATCATGTACACAACGTAATCGAAATATATCTGCAAGGAATAAGATGGTAAGATAATTAACACTTATAAACCGAATTCTCGCAGATATTTACGGATACATTTATCGTCATCTTGGATATAGGCCCTTTGTATTCCTATTCAGGCATTGCTGTATTAATTTGTTCTCACCTCTCTGTCTCTGTCTCTGTCTCTCTCTCTCTCTCTCTCTCTCTCTCCCTCTCTCTCTCTCTCTCTCTCTATATATATATATATATATATATATATATATAATACACCAGGTAAACATCCACAGGATTGTACTCCAAAGAATTTCAACTGGGTTTATAAAAAGTGCTCAATCTTAAATACAGATTGTATATATTATTATTTTCATTTAAACAGACATTTTCTAAAATCTGCGACACTGGCATGTCGATGTTATCGATTAACAACTGTTATAAACTGAGATTTTATCAGGCAGAGTTAAAATTCGATGTTAACCTTAGATTACATTTGGAAATATGATCTAAGGTAAAGGTCGGAGTTTAACTCTGACTAATGAAATCGCAGTTTATAACAGCTGGTTATCGATAACATCGACATGTCGGTTTCGAAGATTTTGCACATGTCTGTGTAAATAACAATAATCATATAAAAGAGAAAAATAGAAAAGAAAGAGAAAGAGATAGATTTTATGTTTTGATATGAATCACTTTAAAGTGTAGATTAAATTATAATAGGTTTTTGAATTGTGTTAAGTGACCCGAATTGTAATTTTGTTTATTTTTTTAGTACGGAACCTTAGATAACGAATTTTGAATTATGAAATAATTATTATAATTTGGGTTCAAGTATATTGTGTTAGCTCATATATATGTTTCTTAATAGAAATTGAAAGTTACATTTTAACAGTTATACATTTTTTATGTAAGTTAATACGTTGACCCTTAGGCTTATTTTAAAATTTACACGTGTATACTTATTTTGACGTTTTCACTTATAATATTGTAGAAATGTCTTATTATAGCCAATCCATTATCTCTGTATAGGCATATATCAATATTATCTTATATACTTGTGAGAGTATATATTACCTTATTCCACTGCAGAGTCCACGCCACTCGTTGCTAAGTATCGTCCTGTTTACTCAGTCATATCGGAACTACCAAAATGATTCCATTTCATCTTTCATTCTAGTATATGCATATCATATCGTCCTGTCTAATGAGGTATACTGGAACTACCGATGTCTTGAAGTTCAGAATCTTCTACTTGTTATCCAAGCAATTTCCTATCGACTTCATGTTCCGTACATTTCAAACATTTCTTTTGTGATCGATTTCGTTTCCACAGGCTAACCAAGTAGAGCCGAAGTATTCACGTTCGGCACTGCGTCACCAAAACCCTCTCCAAAACTCACTTTTTTATGAGAAGATGAAGAAAGTGAAATAATATGGGAAAAATTTGAAAGGGAAGACATTTCCGATAATTGTCACATGTAGATCTTTAAATTGTATGTATTTATGTACTTTAGTTCATTTTTATTTTAAACGAAAACTGTCTTACAAATGCTACATAACAACCTCCATAACAAGAAAAAGAGAAATGCCGTAAACAATATTTTTACAAAATGAAAGTTCTTTCCGTAACAAATTACTTTCCTTAAAATTGGGTTTGTAACTGAAGACGCAAATTGAAAAGTTTTACTTTGTTTTCTATTTTCTTTAATATCTCCTATTTTTTTATTTTTGCTGCGTAATTTTCTTTCAACGTTTTATCCTGACCGGTTGGATTTTGAGAGTCAATAATGTATTAGTGAAGTTAGGCTAAATGGCTGTTCTACCCAATGTTCTTATCACCTGTCGGAGTACTCCCGGCATGAAGTTTTACCCTTGCTCTGACTGTATCATTTGGGCCATGCCGAATATGTTGCATAAGGTAACAAGAGATTTTACTACTTTTCTAGTTGATGTATGTCTCATAAGTATCGCCTTGGGAAACTTGGTCGAGGCACACATAGTAGTTAGCAAATATTTGTTTCTCGTTAGTTTTATGTAATGGACAGTGAACAATAATCCGATGAAAATCCTCCTTCAAGATGAGGAATGGATGTAGGAGTGTGATGCGGATTGTATAATTCGTCTTCCCGACTACCTAGCTGCTATGAAAATTCTGGTAATGTACAAATACGTTGTATCAGATCTCCACCACACAACATGTTGTTATGTATTTTTATAATTGTGTGTTTTTCATAAGAATTTCCTGATACATCTTTATTAATTGTGGTTCATAGGTTTAGGGAGTACTGGTTGAACTATCGTATAGACTTCCAAAGTGTGTGTATAAGGTTATTTCTTTATATTTGTTTTTTTTTGACAGTGCAATCATTTCTCTGGTCGGTGATAAACTTCCAAGAGAAATACCCACTTATAGAATGTTCCATACCATAACGATCGGTCGGCAACAACAGAACGTTGATACATCCATCGCTCGCATGCACACCAAAGCTCAATGTTAGGGTAAAATCAGTACATCTGAAAGAAAGGTTCGAGCATAACAAAGCTTTATTTTAATCATAAACTTTCTTACCAGTGAATTGTTTTTATTGTTGGGTGAGTGGCAACGTTATGTCGGAGAATCTCTTGCAAACGTGTCGGTTATAAGCTGCCCCGCCATTAACTCTTTTAGGGCTTTTTACTTTTTCTGCGGCGGCATATTTACATCTACTCTGTATTTCCGGTTCGATTGATGTTCTTTTAGCATTTTTCAATGGTTCCATAACAAGAGAGACGCCCGTAGCTGGCTTTAAAATATCATCGCTACTCTCGGTTGTAAGGTTACCGTGAAGGTTGTTAGACTGGACGTACAGGATTAATAAACGTTTCGGACAGGTTCATGGCCTCGTCCGCAATCTCGCCGATGTTGTTTTCAGTCATCTTTTTAAGATACCGATTCTACCCCTATAGCGTGAGAGTAAATTATTTTGCCTGCTAGCTTATTTCCTTAGTAGTACAGATGATTCTTTCACGGGTAAACTATAAGCTATTCAACTCTCAACGGGATCAGGGGCTAATCCTTGAAATAGTATCTCGCTCAATGATGGCGTTTACGAACCTACTTTTTTAGGCTTCGTACACTTTTTGATATTTTGGTCTGATCTTCGGCATATATCTTTGTTTTATTGAGGTCAAGCCTGACTTGTGAATGTGATGATTACTATATTGGCAAATTTAGTACCACTATTTGTACGGCGACAATTCTCACTTACTGTACCTTTCTCATAAATCATTTAACATCTAACAATAGTCGTTTTATTGTGGATAATATCGTCTTTCTTTTAATTAATGAGACTAATTATTTAGAAACTACTTATGACTAACATAATAATATGGTGTTCACTGATACTTTAAAAAATATCGAGACGAGCGATATCTGAGAGTTCATTTCCTCCTCCTTCCCAGCAGATTAATATCATTTTTCCACTGCATTTTCAGTAAATCTCAAACATTAGACGATGGCATTTTAGGTCTTTCTCCCCTTCGCAAAGCTAACAAATTAGCAAGCTAGTATTAACGATTAACAGTGCGTCACTTTAACCAGCTCCAAATCATTTTTTTTAATAAGTGCAAGATGAAAATAGGGTTCTGATTATTTGAATCGTTGGGATTCAGATATGCATCGAATGAATAGTCTCAAAAATGTGATGAGTTATAAATAACCCTATATATATATATATATATATATATATATATATATACCAAATGATTCCCGAACTTTGTTTAATCAATTTTAGTTTCCAGCCAACTTCGTTTCAAACTACCATATAAATAATAATTCTTCTTCTATTAGCGATTAAGATATGTTTAATATAGTTTTTATATTGGTTCCTTTTATAATTACTTCATGGCGATAATTTCATCTGAAATGCATTTATGAGGATTTATCGATTAGTTTGCCTATTGAATTCTTGAAAATGCTAATATCGATGGAGAAGCTTATTTAAAACTACAAATTGCTTTTTCACACAATTTCCAAAATATTTATTTGTTTCTTTAATGCCATTAACTAATAATCATTCGGTAACGGGATTTTCTAAACATTTTTATTGATTTTCAACTTGATCGGTGATGAGATTTTTCTCTCAGAATTAAGTACATTCGTCAAGTATTTTTGTGAACTCTCATAATATGAATAGCTTTTAGTTTTAAATTAAGCCCTATAATTGGAATATGAAGAAATACTCATCTTACTCTCTATATCTTTCGTTACCTCGCTCTTTCTCCATATCTCTCGTCATTTGCCGTTTTACCCACTCTCAATAACTGTCCAGTCCTCATCACTCTCTTGATCGCTCTCTTTTCGACTTTCTCCGTAGTTCTTACTGTTGTCTTTATTCTTTCTCTCATATATATGTACATTCGAGTTTCGCCACACCGAAAAGATGTGATACAGCGAAACAGTCTCCACGTTAATGACTTCATACGCCCGCTTAAAGTTGAGTATTGTATTAAGTGAAATCATAAACTACCATGAATAAAAATGCAAACATCATATCCTTACAAATGGAACAATTTAGACAATTAATCAACGTGAGTGTCTCCAAGCCACACCGATAGGAACTCATGTATTTACTAGACGACCCAGTTTCGATCACGACTTAATTCTTATTCTTTTCAAGCGAAAACGAATAGATGTGAAACAGCAAACTTGTCTTTCTGTCATATGTTTATAAATATATATATATATATATATATATATATATATATATATATATATATATATATATATGTGTGTGTGTGTGTGTTTGTGTGGGGTGTTCAAAAACATGTTTGTATAGATAAAACATAGACTAATAGAAAGCTTATACGCAGTACCGTGGCTCTTTAGAATGTCAAGGTTTTACGATCCTTCTATCACTTGCAACAGTGACAAGCACTAAATTATCTTAACAAGATGCTACCGAAATCCGATCATGAGTCAAATATATTATGATGTTTATGTTTTATTACACTACCGATTACTTAGCCAATTATATTTATTATAGAAATGTAATGCTTTACGCTGAATGAAAACTCTTATGCCCCTTAATAGATAACTACATCGATATGTTATGCGCATTTACATGATGTTAATTCATCAGAAATTATGAATTTCTTAACATTTAAAACGATATAAATAGCGTCATGGACAATATAAAATATATGCATCAAATAGGGGGATATCATTTCAATATTTCACACATCATCTTTCCAGAAACCTATTTCTTGATAAAAATTAAGATTACACGGTGTTGAATAACTGAATTAGGACTTTTCATACTGTGCGATTTTTATTTAATTGTGGCATCCCTTTTTAACTACAAACTACACCAACAGTAACACTCTTAGGTTACGGTCTCCTGTTAGTCAATAAGTCTATTCTGACAATATTTACACTGTTTCAAGTGTGATTCTTTCTATATTCTTATTAATTTGTATTTTTGCGGAACAACTGTAACTATTTGGTTCTGAAGATAATCCATTATAACTAAGTATATCATCATGTATGATTTAAAATAAACACTCCTTTGAAACAGCTATAAACAGTTCTACAATCTTCCTATATGATCTTTTATTATATCATTTAAAAATGATTTAAATGGGCATCTCTCTCTCTCTCTCTCTCTCTCTCTCTCTATATATATATATATATATATATATATATATATATATATATATATATATATATATATATATATATATATATAGTGTGTGTGTCAGCAGAAAATAAACCAATGACATTGCTCGATTATAGGACACATCTCAGGATATAAGTTTTTATTATTTAATAATATCCATTTGAAGTGCATTTTAACTACCCAGGTCTTCCGCCTTAGATCTGAGGGATATTTTGTAAAGATTTCCGTCGAAGAGGACACTGGGCGTTTGTCAGCTATTTGTACACTGAGCTGCTAGGAAACTCAAATTAGAAGCAACATATGCACTTCCATTATTTAATGATGACAATAGAAAGGAAATAAAGTCGCATCATGCTGCCACTATTGTTGAGAGTAACGCATAGGGTTGATATGTTAATGGGGTAGTTTTACTCATTGACATGGAAGGCGGTTTAGATGATAGAATATTATCCTAATACAACAATGTTATCCTGGAATGTTCAATAAGCTTACACAACGTCGAACGATGTAACAATGAAATACTGCATGTACCATGGACTCCACCCACTCATTACATAGTAGTTGCCAAACCCGCTGTTTAGACACTTGTTGACTACCCAGAGAGCATTTCGCATCATCAGCAAGGTTAGCGATGTCTCATCGTTAGTGAGACATTACAATCGAGACGGGTAAAGCCACACTGAGTGGATCACCTTATTTATAAGGCCCAACTCGTTCTCCATTACAAAAGTTCCTTAAAACTCTCACCCGCAAAAAAAAACAACTGAGTTTAGAAGTGTCAATCCTTAACTAGTAAGAAGACTTTCAGACAACGTCTACATTCGCGGTTAAAAGGTCAATCGTTTCGGGACAATAATCACCATCTGTGGGGACACTCTCTCAAACCAAGAACAATTTATAGAAACTTCATTGCAGACGGCGACGTTTATATGTGTTTGTCGCACATATGTGTGTCATGCTAAGCTATAAGACTAGTATTGCGCTGAGTCGAACTATTTTACATTGTTAGACAACTTTAAGTCGGATGAAGATAACAGATATCACGACGAAACATATAAGTCTTTTAGCGCCACTAAAACACAGATCAAGTTCTTACTCGTTTGAGTAAAAAGAAACACGGGAGTGGCGGTACTTGGAAACGGTATACGATAAGGGAGTAGATGTGTGACTTACACACCTCAGCCTTAACCATCAAGGTAATATTTCTACAAAACCATAAACGACTACATTGTCGATCGCTGGCACTACCTCGACTCAATTCCAGTTCACTTAGAGGTCGAGATCATACCAAACGCCGAGTATCTTGCACAGCCTATCAGTCACAATGAATGGTGTGCTAAGATACACCACTTTCCACGAACCCTAAACGTAAGCAGACAGTCTTTACACACGTAATATTAGCCACCGTCACTATTTCCTACCGACTAATTTCGACACTGACGGCATCTATCTCAGCATTGCTTATTACGAGCACGTTTAGTTCGTCATCATAGGCGGTGTAATTTATCGAAGTGCTATCACCCGACAAGGTAATATCCCGAAAGACCGGACTTGCCTTTAACTATCGTGGCAAAGTTTTATACGCCAAAGCGTAAGGCAAAAGCGAAAGTCGTCAACTCTGACGAATGGATCTGTACAGATCGAACAGCTTCTACCTTATCGCATTCACTTCTACCACGGCATATAGAGATTAGATCTAGTGGCCAATCTAAGAGCGAAATGTATTGCAAAACCCGACAGCTTCAAGGACCGCTTTGCGAAACCCATTATCTAATGCTTTTGCCTAAGCTAAATTGATCAGCGGGAGATCAGTGTCGACTTGATCTCTGATCCAGCATAATAAATGAAGGTTGTACTATATAGTCATACAACTAAAGCACATGTGCGTTCGGGGACAATCAGACTAGGTAGGAAAAGCTGCAAGCGTGTCGCTAAAAACTTGAACAAATTCTTGAACTTTGTGTTTAACATTGATAAAAAGCGTTATTACTAATCCTATTCTTCTAGTTTTGATATTTTCAAAGCAACTTTTCTATGACGCTTAGTAAAGTACTTTAAAATAATTTCGGTCTTAAACCAGTAATTATAAATTATTTAAAACCGAGGACCAAATAAGAGCGACTGCCTCAAATACTCTTTATAGGGCTGATAATCAATGCCCAGTCATTCGTCCGATTTTACTTGTTTAACTCTTTGCATATTACAGGCTCTGTTATCAACCCCTTACACCCATCGATTTTAGTGGCATAAAATCGAACGGAACTAGCGAGATACGAGTGCAAACAACTATTCAGACCAGGCTCCTTGCCGAACGGACAACACATGAATACAAACGACGACGTTTTGCTCACGTGGTCAATCAGATTCTCTGGGGCGTTTTTCTGTGCGCTATTCGTTGCATTAGAGTACATTCTTTTTAACCTGATCCTTACTACACGAGCTTGGCCATTCTTGTGCAGAAAGGAAACCAGCTCGGAATGTGCTACGATTATTTCCACACTAACTCTAGCTTTGACAGCACCATCTTTTCTTGATAACAGTGTACTTTGTGCTAAGTTATTAGCTAAGTTACGTCGACAACTATAATCAGCCTAAAAGTGCATCATAGTTTCGTTAATGTAACCCCACTACAGCCATAGACACTACCCTTTGGAATATTGGTAAGAACTCGTCCTGAATGTTCTTAAACATGCGTTAAAGATGCGTTTAACTTCAAGTATTTAGCTAATTTAGGAGTATCTAAATTTACACTTGCCTGGAAACACATATTTTCCGTTAAACCTGTTGGATAATAGCCATGTGGGACCGGACACATGTTGAGTGTGGTGTGTTGGAGGAAACCAATGAGGAACAAATAACGATATCAGATCTTGTCGCTTAAATGTGATAATACTTACGACGTAGTAAATCAACGGAATATGGAAATCAGTACCTCAAGGTAAACTGATAAGTTGATATACACACTATTTATTTGTGACCAAAGGCCGTTGTGGGGTCGCAAACATTGTAACATTTAAGAAAAACCTGCGGCATTCTTCGTGAATACTACAATTCATCTATTTAACATCACTGGTAACATTTTCATGTGAAAGATCCACCCCGGAATCTTGGCTAAACATCCAAGATGTGTTGATGTATCATGAAAACCGGCCGTAAACTTACTTGTAAATGGAAAATTACTTGTAAACCAATAAAATCATATTGAAAATTTGACACATTTGTATACTCGGATCTTGTCTAACTTTAAGTATGTTGTTGACTAGACCCCACATAGCATAAAACCACTAAAAAGCAAAATGTTGCGATTTGGGGGGGGGGGGCTCAATCAGTATATTGCCCCGTCTATAAAATGACAAACCCTATGTGTACTGATTATAATGTTTACGTTCAAACCTTCGGCTTTTACCTTCTTTCTCGTTGTTGTATGTGGTCGCACAGTACAATTCTTCTACTCTGTATTCCTCTTAGCTGTGTTGTCTCTAGACTAATAACCGAATTCCCTACTGTGTTCCGTATCGAATATTCGTAGCCTTTTTTGGTTTCTATTGTCGTCTCATCTCTGCTACCACGCGCCATCGCCACAACGGTGTGACTAGACTGTAAGACAACCTCGTATGAATGTTTTTTTTACGTAAAAAGAAAGGAGAACTTTATACAATAGGAAATATTACATAGTTGCGAGATTTATACCAGAAATAAATATTCACGTTTACAACTATAATGACACCTCAGCAAAAGACAAATATACTATACTACATACTCTATTTGATAGAAAGACATATACTAACCTCTAGTTTAAAGAAGCATTAAGGCATTTTAAACAAAGAAACAACACGCAGTTTAAATACGCAGGGACACTGACTAAATCCAAAATATCGCAGACTTAGCACTTTCATAAGCCGATTTAGTCCTAGGAAATTTACAAATAGAAAAAAGAGTCAACTATATAACAGTGAAACATAAACAGGAGATGTTAACTGTGAAATATTAAACTTGGATTATCAGATGTGTACCATGTACCTGTTTCGGAGTTTTAAATACATAACAGTTATACAATTAATGGCTCTCCAGTGGTACTGACAACATTGCCACGTCCCCAATAACCAAAAAGAAAAACAATTCAGTTTTAATTTCACTAATATATACAAGTAAATAAATAAATAAATAATAATAATAATAATAATAATAATAATAATAATAATTGTTACACCGGCCGTTCTTACACAGGTGAAACTACACCGGTTGTCACTATAAATAGTGCGAGTCACCAAAAGACAAAGCACAGTCTTGTAACTGTCTAGCCACGAGCTAGTCACTTTCTTACTTTGTTAATACACTTGTTAAATTAACCCTCGACTTGCCTTCCTTTATTTATTATTTACTGTGGAACAACTTCACAACAGATTAGCGACGAGGAATCGAAACGATTTCACTGCAAAAAAAAATCACACAAAGTGATTCGCAAGATCTTCACGAAAAAAAACCCATCTTAGTCAGATATTTGCATTCGTAAGGATTAACAGCAAATTAACTACTGAGTAGTTAAGCGAACCCCCCCCCCCCCCCAAAAAAAAGAAAAACCCCTCAAAACTTGCTACCAAAAATCGAAAACTAAAAAACGCGAAAGACATTTTCAATTATTGAAATAATTGAATACACTGATACCTTTATTTTTTTCTCTTCAAGTTTCACTGACTCGTAAAGATAAATGTTATCCGCGTCAACTATTACAGATATTGTGTAAGTTTGTCGTTATTATTAGGACAAAACTTGATATTTGAGCAAAATCCGGATTGACTATTTATTTAAACGGTCTACCACAGAATTGTCGATAGCAAAGGACGGACAGTAAAAAAATATATTCGCGTAAGTCATTTGTGCTTCTAACAAAGAACTGTTAAATAAGCAAGTCGCATTTTTGCAAAATGAAAAGGGGTTAAAAAGATTTCCCATAAAACTAGTCTTATTAGGCTTATAGCGACGGACTTGGTTTTGTAAAACTACGTACACATATATAATTTAAAAACAACATTCTTAGTTTTATTTTTCAAACAAAAGAACTGGGATTGAATTTTTTTATTAAGGAATAATATATTTCTTGTTTTGTGTATTAGTTGAGCAAATTAATTATATTAAGCACGTTGTGGGGAAAATTGATTTATTTTTACAAGTGTAAATTGTGTGGTGCATAACTTGAATTCGTGAATGATGGACACTGAATTCAAAGATTCTCTTTTTCAATTACTTAAACTCCAAACGGAACTAAATGTTGCGTTACAAAGAAAGCAAGTTGAACAACAAATGGAACTTCAAAAAAAACAAGTTGAAATTGAGGAGAAATTTAAAAGAGAGTTGTTGGAACAGCAAAAAGCCCAAAGAAAAATGCATGCTGAACAAAAGCAGCTGGAGACAACACGAGAAGAAAGATTGCAAGAAAAACTGCTACAACAGCAGAAACACTTCGAAGAACTCTTGATAAAAACACAGGAGGAACAGAAAATTTCTGGAGGCAACACAGTTAACGAAAGCAAACGAGAATCATAATGCATTCTCCCAGACGGCTGTGTGGAGCGCTATCGAAATTTTCAATTATAATCCAGAAGACGTCACTTTTGCTCACTTCTATAGAAGATATGAGGATATTTTTGTATCGGACTGCAGTACATGGACAGACTCTAAAAAAGTTAGAGTTTTGCTAAGAAAATTAGGAGCTGCCGAGCATACAAAGTTCGTGAATTTTATCCTTCCAAAATAGACCAGTGAGTTGAACTTCCAGGAGGCAGTTACTTTACTAACAGAACTGTTTTCTACAAAAACTTCTCCTTTCCACAGGAGATATAAGTGTATGAATGTCACTAGAAGAGAGGAAGACGACTACATTACGTATGCAAGTATAGTATATAAACTTTGCGACGATTTTAAATTTGAAGAATTATCATCGGATAATTTCAAATGTTTAATATTCTTGCAAGGTCTGGTCTTAAATAAAGACTCTGAAATCAGACGTCGTGTTTTAAATAGACTCGAAAATGAGCCATGTCTAACAATACAAAACTTAGCGGAAGACTGTGAACGTTTTGTTGCGTTGAAACAGGACAGTCGTGACATAGAGGAAAACGGAGTGTCGCACATTAAAACAATCCATCAGAAGAAAAAATTGACTTCAATGAATAACCAGAGAAAAAACATGGAAAAGATCCACCTGGACCGTGTTGGAGGTGTGGAGATAACCATTGGTACAATGAGTGTCCCTACACATTCAAACAATGTGACAACTGCCCCCAGACAGGTCATAAGGCATCACGTTGTAGACAAAAATCTGGTAGAAAGACAGCCATTAAACTGACAAAAATTGAACCTGAAGAACAAAATATCCGGAAATATGTATAGGTCAAAATGCTTTTTAAAAAGTAAGACTACAGCCTTATAGTGACTCTGACATTTCCATCATTAATGTACAGACATGGAAGAAGCTTGAGAGACCCACTATGATCAAATCACAAAAAACGGCGAGAAGCGTCAGTGGTGAAAAAATAACCTTCGAATGGGAATTATTGACGAATATTTATTTCCAGAATAAGACCGTAAAAGCCAAAATCTTTGTTATGCGAAAATCAAATAACCTTTTTGAAACTGATCTGATTGAAAAGTTTAGCCTATGGGATCTGCCTTTAAGCTCCTTTTGCCAAAAGGTTGAGGATTCGAATGTGGAGGCAGAAAAACTCAAAAGGGAATTAAAAGAACATTGTCCAGACGTATTTTCAGGCGGTCTTGGAAGGTGTACAAAAGCGGTAGCAAAGTTTGAAGTTTAAACAAATGAACTACCTGTGTTCAGAAAGAAAAGAAATGTTCCATACGCGCTATAGAGCAAACAGACGGTGAATTAGAAAGACTCGAGAACATGGCTGTCATTTCAAAAATTGATCACAGTGAGTCGGCTTCACCTACAGTCTATGTTAAGAAAAAGAACAAGGAGATTCGGGTTTGTGCCGATTTTTCCGCAGGCTTGAACAAGGCATTAAAAGATCACCATTACTCTCTTCCAAGGCCTAGAGGAAATATTTGCGAAACTGAGTAGAGGAAAATATTTTTCTAAAATCGATCTCAGCGACGCTTATCTTCAAATCCCTGTCGATAGAAGAGTGTTCAAAACTGCTATGTATCAATACCCATAAGGGATTATACACATTTAACCGACTTCCTTTTGGAGTAAAGGTCGCCCCTGCGATTTTTCAACAAATTATGGGCATGATGTTAAATGGGATGGATTTCGCAGTAGGGTACCTGGACGATGTGTTAATAAACAGCGTTAGCAATGAACAACACAAGACTCGTGTAAACCAAGTATTCAAAAAAATCCAGGATTATGGGTTTAAAATCAAAGATGAGAAATGTACTTTTTTCATGGAAAAAATAAAATGCTTAGGACAAATCAGCGATGAGCAAGGAAGAAGGCCAGACCCAGATAGGGCAATGGCGATACGGAACATGCCTGTTCCAGAAAATATTGCGTCTCTACAAAGTTTTTTAGGGTCGGCGAATTACTACAATGTGTTCGTACCAAACATGCATAAACTAAGATCACCCTTAAATGAACTGTTAAAGAACGACCAAAATGGGTCTGGACGCAAGAGTGCGAAGAAGCGTTTCAGAAAATTAAAGATATCTTAACGTCTGACTTGTTTCTGGCACATTATAATCCCAAGCGCGATATTGTAGCTGCAAGCGATGACAGCAACTATGGTATAGGAACATGTATATTGCACAAAATGGATGATGGAAAATTAAAACTCATAGCCATTGCATCCCGAACACTTCTACCAGCCGAAAAAATACTCTCAAATTGAGAAAGAGGCTCTAAGCATTATATTCGCGGTAAAGAAAGTTTATCGTTTCCTGCACGGTAGACGTTTTCTGTTACAAACAGACCACAAACCCTTATAAACGATTTTCGGATCGAAAAAGGGACTACCACAACACACTGCGAATAGACTCCAACGAGGGAGTACCATTCTTCTTAACTACAATTTTCAAATGGAGTATGTACCATCTAAGAAAGTTGGTCATGCAGACGGGTTATCAAGGTTGATACCTAAGCAGACAGAACCATTGGAGGATATGGTGATAGCAGCCATTCAAGCGGAAGCTGAAGTAAAAAATACGTTATGTGACACAATAAGAGAACTTCCAGTAACGGTTGATGAAATTAAGAGTAAGGCAGAGGTGGACGAATTTATCATAAGCACGAACGAAAAAAAAGCAAAAACGTTCTTAATACCCAGAGGGGATATTTTCAAAGGGGGGTGTTACACCGGCCGTTCTTATACAGGTGAAACTACATCGGTTATCACTATAAATAGTGCGAGTCACAAGAAAACAAAGCACAGTCTTGTAACTGTCTAGCCAAGAGCTAGTCACTTTCTTACTTTGTTTATACACTTGTTAAACCAACCCTCGACTTGACTTCCTTTATTTATTATTTACCGTGGAACAACTTTACAACAACAATAATAATAATAATAATAATAATAATAATAATAATAATAATAATAATAATAAAACATTACCCTTAAGTGAATACCAAGTCTGATATGGTTATTTGTATATCAAAGAATATCTATTATAACAATAGTAAAAATGTTAATAATTATTATTATTTATATACAATCTAAACGCTACACCCAATCACAATTCTGCGATATCGTAGTTAGCATGTACAATCATATAAGAATACAAGTTGCATAAACAAGCTTATTTACCTATCGTACCAGAGAGCCAAATCGATAACTCATATATATATATATATATATATATATATATATATATATATATATATATATATATATATATATATTTAAATGTTGAATTAAATGAAATATAATTGAATTATTGTTTAATAATAATCCATCTTGATAATATGAAACCCCTAATGTTGAATAGAGCAATCAATTCTAGAGATGAATGATGAGAATGAAACATTTTAAAAATACAACATCTATTAGAACATTAAAAGTTCAGAGCAAGGGGCTTCATATACTAATCAATAGATTTTCAAAGATGAACTCTTTTCATGAGAGGCTATCAGCAAACAAATTAACATTTGACCAAAACTCTTACTTCGATAATATTGAAACACAAGCTACTCTGATAAGATAACATACAAGCAAGCACACCACACACATCAAACGCGACCCCCTCAATATCATTACACAGAATATTCCACAAAACAACATCAATCCCAAAAAGTGGAACTAATACTAATGCCACTAATACGAATAATATATATATAATACTAATAACACCGAAGATATCGAACCCAATACTTCTATAGAAGCGGACACACCTGTAAACCCTCAAATTCAAAATCAACGTAAACGGCTAAGGCGGAATATCCGCATTTAGTTTAATCATCCGTACAACGATACTGTTATACCTAAGGAATTCTTCACAAAAATTGAAAACTCATTTAAATACCCACACAGATATAGTACTATCCTAAATAAAAAAACACCATTAAGATCTCCTACTCCACAATGCCCAACTTGGTCCAAACTATAACAACCACTAACAATGAGAGAATTAGACAAGCCCAATCAATTACTTCCCCTCACAGCCCAACTAATTATTGTACTTCGCATAACACTAATCTATGCTAATTCAAACATAAATGCACACATAGAGTTGTGGTCTATGCATGCACTGTAACCAACTTATGCCAGTAAACCTCTAATCTGAACAATACCAACAGTTCTCCATAATTCCAACAATTACCACTATCTAAGAGCAGAAACAAGTACCCAAACAATACGCATAACATCACAACACAAAACAACATAGATACCTTGATTACTAATAGAACAAGTAAACCTGTTATATACGCCAACGTAGGCTCTACGCCCCAACTAATATAGAGCCGCATCTCCTCATTCAGCAACACAAATAATGAAACCTAGGCGCAAAACCTTGCCACCTTTGCACATTTTAAGCACTAATGATAATCAGCACTGCAAGAATTAAGAATATCGTTAACTCAAGAAATGAGATAATTTCATACTGTCGGCATAAAAGACTATTTAAATACGCCCAACTTATGACCCTAATAAAGGCCCCCACGACAGAACCCATAATCTTGTCCCATTATATATACGTGTGTTTGCGTATGTGATATAGATGTGTATATATATACATACCTGTATATGTGTGTATATATCATCTATCTATGTGTATGTATATGTTTATGTATGTGCATGTGTACGTGTTGTATATGTAAATTCGGGTATTTTTAACAACAGCCCGACAACGGAAACGCTGAAAAAAACAAATATACATCACATAAAAGTTACCGTAGCATATAAAAGTTGTTATCAAAGTTACCTGTGACATTTATTAATGATTATAATCTGTTAAAAGTGCTGTTTTTTTATAAATCGATATTTTTTATCACACGCAGACTGGAAAGTAAAATGGCCGTCGCTTCTTCACATTTTCGCAGGCTCGTGTTTTTTTTTACTCGGACTCATATTCAAAGCGCAATTTCATTTTTCAGTCAAGCAAAAGAAAAAAAGAAAACTACATTTTAAGCAAAAGAAATAAAATCATGTTCTTTTTACGTACACGTCATTGTGCTTTTATTTACATATTACTTTCATTCGTCACACCGTAATGTTTTTTTCCTGATGTTTCTGTAAAAAAGTCAATACCGTAACCCTAACCCTAACCCTAAACCTAAGCCTAACTCTAACCCTAACCCTAAACCTATCCCTAACCCTAACCCTAACCCTAAACCTAACCCTAACCCTAACCCTAACCCTAACCCTAACCCTAACCCTAAACCTAACCCTAAACCTAAACCTAAACCTAAACCTAGACCGAAACCTAAACCTAAACCTGAACCTAAACCAAACCCTAAACCTAAATCTAAACCAACCCCCATTTTTTCGTATTTCAATCAAGCAAAAGAAAAAACAAAAAAAAAACCCCAAAAAACGCCGCTTTGATTGTGAGTCCCGGTAAAAAAAAACACCCCACGTGACAACGAAACGCGAAACAAACAAAGCTGTTGACGGCATCTTCTTTTGTGAACATAATTTGTTTTATGTCTAATAAACATCCATATATCCTACGTAAAAATACAAACAAATGGAATAGATAACTAGGAAAATCTCCAGTCTCGATGTACGTCGCATTTATTTGTTGCATATTCATTTTTTTGACCACGTTCTACAACTTTTACTTAACCCGACTCGCGAGTTGTAGGGCTATTGTAAAACATTCCCGTAAATTCTGCTCCCATGTAATCATAAAAAAACGTGATTAGAAAATTTTCCATTCTAGGTTCTGTTACCCTATCTTAAACTCTTACATAATCCCGTAATAATCCTCCATTGGTTGATAGTAACTCTGCTTGCCCACGTGCTAATGCAGTTCTATCACCCCCTAATTTTAACTTTGATATACGCCCGATTGGGGAGAATATTTGTGTACATATATATAACAGTGTACACTTTTTCTGTTAGCTGTCTCTGTGTGCGTGAGTGGGGTATGTATGGGTACTTTTATATAAGCGTATATTTGAATATTTATGTGCATGTGAATGTATGTATATATATATATATATATATATATATATATATATATATATATATATATATATATATATATGTATATATATATGTATGTATGTGTGTGCATATATATATATATATATATATATATATATATATATATATATATATATATATATATATATATATATATATGTATGTATACATACAGGGTTGGCCAAAATAAGGGTCCTATCTTTAAATTTGAATAACTTGAATTTGAATAACTTCCACAAAATAGAAGTTAAACTCACCAAACTTTATGTGTGTGTAGACTGACCCTTCCGAGATTTTTTGAAATAAACAAAACAAATTTTAGCCGAAAAACACTTCTTAAAACTTACAAAAACTAAAGTATTGTTTTTTTACACTGTTTTGAGTTTTTTAAGCAAAAATAATGTTTTCTAAATGAGGGTACGTTCCTTAGGGCTAATACGGCTCATGCTTGCTTCGGAAGGGGTCCTTTACTTATTCTAAAAAAAAAATCAAAAAAAATCAATAACTAAAAAAGTTATGAATTTTTTAAAATAGGACCCTTATTTTTGTCCCACCCTATATATATATATATATATATATATATATATATATATATATACATATAAATACATATATATATATATATATATATATATATGTACGTGCGTATGTATGTGTGTGTATATGGATGTATATATGTTGTGCATGTATATATATATATATATATATATTTATATATACATAAATATATATGCGAGTGGGTATATATGCGTACCTGTCATGTGTCAGAGAGTATCCTGCACGATATCCCCATATGTATGTATCCACATACATGCGTGTGCGATGTATACATCGATGTTCACATACCCGTCGCTCCAGGAATATTTAATTGTCTTGTGCCTCTGATACTTGAATTCACGGTTAGTGCAACCATTGTTTGACCTGTTGCACCGCAGAGAACATTTTGTAAACCTGCCTAAACTAATAAGAACTTATAGCCCCCAAATACTATATAACTTGTTTTTGAAAGAATTAGAAAATACATTTCTTGAACAAAAACTCTTTTGAAGATAATTATTTTCCTAAGATGTTTTTCTAATTCATTTTTTAAGATAACGTTAATACAATATTTCTAGCCTTTGACCTTTACACGTTAGAACAAGCACCCATTTTCCTTAAATTCGCTTCATATCATTCCAATTTAACGCCACCCCTAAATAAACTCATTTAATAGCGCAAAGTTTTAACAACTCTCTTCTCCAACCATAAATACTACACAGCTCGACGCTGACTCCATAACCACCAACACCGTAACTCTCATTCTGATAGCTAATTAAAAAGAAAATGTAAAAAGATATACTTACACAGCAGTATCTACGCGTATATTTTATATACGTATGTCTATATATCTATGTGTCTGTGTGTTTGGATCTATCTATTTATATATTGTATATATAGTGTCGCAACCATTAAAACTATATGAACACATTTTTAAAAACATTTTAGTCCCAAGTCGTTCGATGGAAATAACTTTTTTGTAAGTCAATTAACGTTTTGCAGTCACTATATTAGTTTGCTTCCAAGTATTTACGCTAGTCTTAACATTATTTTAGGGATCATCAGTTGTCTACAATAAACCCGGTTTCGGGAATTTAAAAACAAAACAGTATTTTATTTCATTGCTTCCCAGCAAAGTTTATACGACCCCACTTATAGATTTTTCAAGATAAAGTTAACACAATAACTCTAGCCTTGTCGCTAAAAACGTCAAGACAAGCACTCAGTTTCTACAAATTCCCTTCATATTCTTCCAATCTAACGCCACCCGTAGATGAACTCATTAACCTACGCAGAGTATAAATAACTCCCTATATATATATATATATATATATATATATATATATATATATATATATATAGAGAGAGAGAGAGAGAGAGAGAGAGAGAGAGAGAGAAGGCGAGAAAGAGAGAGAGAGAAAGAGAGAGAGAGAGATTTTCCACTTATAAAATAGATCATTCAGTGAAGATCAGGGTTGCACTAATAAAACCAAGCTCGATGATACTCGATTACAGAGTACAGAGCATTTATATGCAATTTTATGAAGGCTTACCAAAACATTCCTTTCAGAACACCAATTATCACAATTAAAGATTTTTTTTAACAAATATTATTTATTCAAATTAAATGTATTAAATTAATTTAATTTGAATAAATAATATTTGTAAGAAAAAATCTGTAATGGTGATCATTGGTGTCCCGAAACGGATGCTTTGGTAAGCCTTCATAAAATTGGGTATATATATATATATATATATATATATATATATATATGTGTGTGTGTGTGTGTGTGGGTGTGTGTCTGTGTGGAGGGTATGTATACATACCAGTCTACTAATATTTGATCCTCCTACAATCCTGCCGCACCGGTTGCCTAACTACCAACAGCTAATATTCCTACCTATTCCTAGCAGGCAAATAGTTATGTTTGCCACCGCCTACAAACAGCACATCTAATCCGCTCTGGCTTGAACATTTTCAAATCTAAATATATATCTATCACCTATCGATACACTGATTAACCAGGGAGCTAGCGATTTTCTAAATGCACCCTTTGATATATACCGAACTCTAACTGACACACTATATTCTGAACCCTGTGAAACGGATACTTCCAGTACCAAACTACTGCACAGACAGGGTCAACTTGACGTTTCTAATTGCCGTATGAATATCAGCCTCTTAAAAAAAACATTTGGATTCCTAAACAATTTTAGTATGATTTTTTTCAAACATTCATTTCTAATATAACGGTCGTTTTTATTTTTGACGTGTTTTTGGACAGGGTCCACACTGACAGTACGCTCTCATCTCAACATGATACTCTTTACCTTTTTGCTTTGATTTGGTTCTATTTTATGTAAAATTTTCAAAGTAAAATGTTGCCGATAATATTTACAATTACATTGTTGGTTTTTCTCTATCCTCTGATGAAAAGAGTTTATCTTTGAAAATCCATGGATTAAGGATATGAAGCTCCTTGCTCCTAACTGTTGAAGTTCTGATAAATATTGTATTTTTATATTATTTTATTCTGATATGTTATCTCTAGAATACATTATATATATATATATATATATATATATATATATGTATGTATATATATATATATATATATATACATATATATATACATATGTGCGTGTATGTGTTTGTATAGTATTATTGCGGCATTACACACGCACACACACACAGACACACACACACACACACACACACACACACACATATATATATATATATATATATATATATATATATATATATATATATATATATATATATATATATTGTAACACGACGTTTTTTTTAAAAATTAAACCCGTCAAGTATTTCTGGATTTTTAAGAAGGATGCGTAATATATGTTTAAATATTTTTCTTGTCAATTTTTTTTTAAATAGGTAAGTAGGAATTGCCGACGAT
This sequence comes from Sepiola atlantica, assembly GCA_963556195.1. Taxonomy (NCBI): domain Eukaryota; kingdom Metazoa; phylum Mollusca; class Cephalopoda; order Sepiida; family Sepiolidae; genus Sepiola; species Sepiola atlantica. The sequence goes on from OY744540.1 coordinate 50,325,569, forward strand.
TACTATCACCGTTATAAACAAACCACGGAATGCGAAAAGAAATTATTTTTTAATCGATTCCTAAATATGGCATCATCATTTTGATGAGGCCACTTTTTTAGTCACCCCTTTTTCTTGAAATGAAAAAAAAAACATCTTAACGATTTAGACATGAATGCAATCGCTGCTAACAAGTTTTTTTTTAATTCTAAGCAATTATCAAACGATACACATCGAAAACGAGGCAGCACGATTCGCTTTCGCATTTCATCATGAATTTAATACTTTTATAAGACAAGCGATGTATCCACTTCTTGTCTACCATTAAGAAAATATGTGAAAAACACGAAGGAATATGTGTTTGTGCCAAGATGACTGTGTTATTCACGCGTGGTTTTAAACGATAATTTGCCTACAAAATAAACATCAATTCTACCATTTTACAATTTCAATTTTCCTATAAATGTTGTTTGCTCTATTGAACATATTGCCTGTATCATTATTCTGATACCGCCCATCTAGTATTAGATGCACTGTTAACGATGGAATTCATTGTTCTGCATTTAACAATGTCGACCAAGATCACATAGAAGATTGGTATGAAAGTCAATTTACTGCAGATGTATTTATTTAATCAGTTTACAATTCTCCTTCAATTATCTTAGAAGTTAGAAAGTCAAACTCATTACGCCCATTAGCTTTAAGCAATGAGAAACCCGTACGTATACACCGTTACGCGTTTGCAATAACACTCTCTCTCACCTCTCTCTCTCTCTCTCTCTCTCTCTCTCTCTTACTTTCTTTATCTCTCTCTGTATCCAGTCTCACACATTTGCACTCACGTCGAACGAAAGAGACGCTGAATATATCGAATTATTGCTGTTTGGTTTGATTTGGTTTTTCGATAACAGATTTCAGTTTTTTTTAATCTGTGGTTTCCCTATTTTATAATTACATTTATTTTCTGTCCAAGCTTACTAATCTGGTTTATACTGAAAACCGAGTTCGAATTCAATTATTTTCTTTTCCCTTTATTTCGCTTTCTTGCGATGTATTTAAAAGTATTAAAGATTTCGTTTTATTTGTTCTTTGAAATATTTTTCTTTTTAATGTTGTTGTCTACTGATGAAGATTTACTTTTGAATCGCATTTTCTTTTTTGCTTCGTTGGAATTTTCTTTCAATGCAGTTGTAAAAGTTACGTTCTGCACTGATTGTATCTGGTGCTCCTGCGAAAGAGAACTAGATAGTTCGATCTATAAAACTAAACTAAAATCCGGTGATCGTGGTCGTCATTTACATTTGATGAGATAGCCATGATCAAAGTAAATATTCAGGTCTCCAACGATGGCAGGCGGGCATATGTGAAAACACACACACACACACATACACATATATATATATATATACATATATATATATATATATACATATATATATATATAAATACATATATTTATATAAATACATATATATATGTATATATATATATACATATATATATATATAAATACATATATATATATGTATACATATATATATGTATATATATATATATATATATATATATATATATATATAGATAGATATATAGATAGATATATAGAAGTAGATAGATAAAGATTTGATATGCATTGGCATTTCTAATATCGTGTATTTCAATCATCTTGATCACCAACAATTTAAATAAATACATCAAAATAAATACTTAAATATATATATATATATATATATATATATATATATATATATATATATCTTGGCTATTAGTATTTTGATTAACACAAGAATGGCATTAAACATCCAAATATGTATTCCCTTGATTATACAGTATATTTCGTCTAAATAGTAAAATACTATTTACTTATTAGGTGTATTTAATAATTTCAGTTTTTATTAAATACTAATTCCATATTCAAATTCAAATTACATGATTTGCAAACACTATACAGAAGATTTCGTCTTAATAGACACCGCAAGTTAACAGAATAAGTGATGACTTAGGCAAATTAACAATTTGGCTTAACTGATTTGTGACTTGATTTAGTGACTCAAAAATGTAGTGACTTAATCACTAAAGTGTTATCAATTGACCATTTTATAACTAGATTTCAAATTTTCTTTTTGAAATGTAGTTGAAATTGTTTGTTCAAAATGTGTCACTTTAAAGAAATGTTCAAACATTACTACGATTAGGAAAACTTTATAAAAAATCGAAGTTCGACCAAAGTGGTGGTGACAAGTGGTGCAGTGTTGGGCTTCTCTACAAAAGCAACCAAAGTTCTCTTATCCCTTCCCAGTTATTTGGCTAAATCTAGAAGTGTCAGCCCTTCTGCAAGGCCAGCTACAACCATTTGCCTTTCAGTAGCAGTCAAACGTCAATTTTGGGGCATTTACAAACCTGCAATAAAGCGCGAAACAGTGAAGGTGGCTAACCAATACATACATGTCTATAACGTTACAATAATGTATAGTATAGATTTGCAAAATATTTTCGTATCTTATGTAACGGAGAGTGGCCTATTGAAGTAGATGCAGACACTTGTCGGCGAACCGGAAAACCCTCGTTGCCGACATAAAAAGAAAGAGGAGTGGGCGGGGAGAGGCGTCAGAATGTGAAATAAGATTTTAATTATTTTATTTGTTCATGCAAATTAGGTATTTGCATGCGTGGAATTTTCGTTCTAATAAGAGAGCGAAAAGTTAAGAGTCAGTCAGTTTTTTTTGGTGGATATCGTTCTGAACGCGTATTGGAAAGCGAGCAAAAGAAAACACGTTTTTTATATACAGTTGAAAGAGACGGTGTTTTTTCCTGCCATTTGGACTTGATCTTGGCAACATCTCTATTTAAAGATTAGTTCATTATTCTTTTTTTTCTTACATCTTACCTACTTAAGAGCAGTCTTTCAGTGTGCAGAATTTCAAACTGTGCGACTTATATTATTGAAGTTATTAACAATATTATCATCTGCAATAAAGCGAGACACACAATTTATATATAGTGTCTATGTATATTTTTTTTGTATGAGTATATAGCTATATATTAATATCTCCTTAGACGTGTGCATCTATGTGCGTGGAGGCATACCAGTTTCGTAGTTGTGTCTGAGTGAACTTAACTAGAGTGTAGCATTTGGTTGTGTCAGTCCTTGTAAGGATTTATACGGACGGATACTTATGCACGGACATATTACATGACAAGTATATATGTGTGTAGGAGTGGCATGAGTATAGACTTCATAAATATGTGTATTTACGCGTTCATATGGAAATGTGTGCGTTTATATATATATATATATATATATATATATATATATATATATATATGTATATATATATATATATATATATATATATATAAATATATATATATATATAGTGCACGTTTTGTATTATTGTCTGTATATGTAAAACCGTTGCAACTCCAGTGTTTATAAAAAGTGCTCAATAACACGTAGTGAATTTCTTTAGTATTAAATTGTATTTATACGCACTTTATTGGTTACAATAATGTTTGTATAAATAAAAATAAATAAAAAAGTATACTCTATATATATGTGTGTGTGTGTATGGATATGTATATATGTGTATATATTTTAGTCAGTTTGCATTGTGTGTGTACATGTATGCATCGATACACATGCGTCTGTGTGTGATATTGTATATATTTGTGTTTACTGTGATCCGATTTTAAATTTGTGTAATATATTTATAATTTTAAAACTTAACTTTCATTTAATTATTGTTTATCATTTTTATGATAAGAGCAGCGAATTACTACAAACATTATCTGTGCCAAAGGCTGTAAGAAAGAGAGAATACCACACTCCACTAGATTCCGAAGTCGGGTTTATATTCAGTCACGCCAGGAAAGTGCGCTTTGAGCGGCGCTTTCCGAGATGTTGCTACACTAGTCAAACTTAGTACAATCTGGCTTTTCTACAGATAGAGGATGGTGTAGGAAGTAATACACTTTAAAGCGACCTCAACACCAGATTGTATGTACGTCTTTTATTTCAAATCTAGAGTGAAAGTCAGTCCGAGAAGATTGTCCGACCGGGAGATGGGGTCGTCCATGAAGCTGTTTCTGTAGACTGGGGCAAAGTATAAATCTGTACGTTTCTGATAAAAGGTGATGGTATTTTTTACTGATATATTGAAATAAAACAACCACTTGTCCCAATTGCACCACATACTCCAGATTAATAGATATAGAACTAGAGAGACTTTGATAATCACTGTTCGTTAATGTTCTGCCATAGATGGTTGTTCGATATGCATAGTTGTCAAATAATGGTCTCATAATGTGATTTGGAAGTGCAGTGATTAATATCAAGCAGCATTGTTGTCCCGGAGTGGGTCCTTCAGTTACGTTAGCGTCGATACTATGTGTTTCAGGGTACTGCCCATAAACGATTATATTTATACAATTATCTGAGAGAAAATGGTGGATAGGTAAGAAACTTACAGATATTGCAGAGCGGGCTTGTATTTGAAGCTGACATTCGTAGCAAACTCTATCAATAGCATGTGAAATGCCATGGGCTCTTTCTCTAGAAAAGAACCCCTCGCCAATGGATTATCTGCTCCTATTTAATATTACAGTCAGCGCGCCAGCTGCTACTACCAAAGCTCGGAATCCATATTGCTCATCACTGAGTAGATTTTCCTTTGCTTGGGTTGTTGACGATTTATTAATTCAACACAGGTTTAAACAATTTACGCATGACGCACAGGAGACTGTTCGGTCTGTACAGAGATACAGGGTGGGCCAAAATAAGGGTCCTATCTTTAAATTTGAATAACTTGAATTTGAATAACTTCCACAAAATAAAAGTTAAACTCACCAAACTTTATGTGTGTGTAGACTGACCCTTCCGAGATTTTTTGCAATAAACCAAAAAAAAATTTAGCCGAAAAACACTTCTTAAAACTTACAAAAACTAAAGTATTGTTTTTTACACTGTTTTGAGTTTTTTAAGCAAAAATAATGTTTTCTAAATGAGGGTACGTTCCTTAGGGCTAATACGGCTCATGCTTGCTTCGGAAGGGGTCCTTTACTTATTCTAAAAAAAAATTAAAAAATCAATAAATAAAAAAGTTATGAATTTTTAAAAATAGGACCCTTATTTTTGCCCACCCTGTACAACAGAACGATCTCCAGTGTCTTTGAACTGACGACGTTTTCCAAATTGATAGAAAGTACTTCTCCTTAAAGCAACGATGGAATTGGTTTATTAAATTATGATCTCATTCTGATTGCAACTTCTTAAGCATTATAATTGGAATATTGTGAAGACTAGTTTTCCTGCTCTCATTAACGTTATTCAAAGGTATGCAGAATTCCAGCAGCCATATTGATATCGGGCAGTGTGTTTGCAGCCATAGGGGGCATTTATTAATGCCTGATCGCAAAGCTTTTTACGAAAGCTATTCATTTAACGGATACTGTAGAGACCACTACTATAACCATTGATGAGTGTTGAAATGAAGGACTTACACTCGATCATGGCAGTATAGTTTTGCAAAACAACTTAAAATACAAATAAAAGAAACAATTAAATTCAGTCAATGATTTAAGAACATTGATAGGACGAACTCACGTGTTTACGTGTTTCTAGAACAGTTGAAAGTAAACATAGGTAATTAATGCTGCTTCCTTAAACAACCCGTTCATCAAAACGTTAAAAAGCAACTTATCGATACAGTCCTGGAATGTGTTAGCATCGTAATCTCTGTTAGTACCCCTAGAACGAATCCCCATGCGATCTTAATCGGGATCCAGGACCGCGTTCCAGTCTTCCGCCAAGATAACTGAACGAGGTGTGTTCCTGAACCGCTAGTATCGCACATAAAATAGGGAACACTGCCAGTTGAGCACATACACTCCAATCAATCTCCACGCTTTATCCTCTATGGTTACATGAAGAACACAAAGCCTTCCATCCGAATCCATGAAACAAGAGTCACACGACGTATCTAAAGTTCGCTTCACTAACCAGGAAACCCCCTCGAGTTAGAATTGAAGTACGCTGAATAGAAATGAAAATCTCTAGAAAACGCGCTTAAATACTCATCCTGAATTAAGTGAGTTTCCAGAACAAAGCGTACACCCACTCAAATGCTTTAGAAGGTCCTGCCATACTTGCAATTCCCGAGAATCGGTATTCAAAATACGGATGTTTACGCTTGCTAGAAAGAGTGGCATTGTGTTGTCTTAGGGTTGGGTTTCTCTAACGAACATTAATGGAGTCAATGTGCCTTCGACCCTTCCCATAGGAAAAGTGTCCATCTCATTGGTGATCTGGTCATGCTGGGACAAGCCGCCAACATCAAGGGGGAATATTAGTTTAACTGCTCTATACAATGAGGGCTGTAAAACTACGCGGACCTTCCCATTACAAACTTTTTCATATTGCGTAAATGTGTGTTTTTGTGTATGGCTACTGGGGGTGATATATAACATGTAATGTTCGCTTCATCGAGCATCCGCCAAATTTGTTTGGCTTCCTCCTGCCATCGTACTACAGTTAACACTTGGAAGCATTTGGAATGTTTTCAGGGTCCTCAATCGATTTGCCTTCAACTTCTGTGAATATTACCATTTTTCTTAGATCTAAAAAATAATGGCCTTTTGCTCGTTGGATGGTTTCTGCAATTAGTTCGCATATGTCCTTACCGGGGAGAAATAATTGTCGTTTCCTTTTTTCTGTTTCAGGGGAAGGTATTTTTTATTTATTTTCTGACTAATTTGAGGAGTGGGAGGTGGTATGCTTAAGTCCGTTTTCTTTGAGGAGTGAGGAGCAGTAGGTCTTAGTGCATGTTTGAGGAATGGGGAAATAGGAGTGTGTAATGGAGTCTTTGTAGAGGACATAGGGGGTATTCTTGGGTGTGTGTTGCAGGGTGACGACAGGGGAGAGCTTAGGCGAGTCCGTAAGTCTCTTCTTTCGGAGGGGGACTCAGCAGAATGAGCTTATACTCTCGATCTTTTATGGGCGCAGTAATGGGCGGTGGCATCACTCTAGAACTTGCTTTATTTGGTTGAGGGTTTGTAGAAATTGTTTTTTGTGGTGACTTGTAATTTGTCGATGGGGTCTGTAGTGTATTTGCAGAGGGTGTTTTGTTAGGAGAGTGGGTTCTTGCCTTGTTTGATCTTAACTTTTTGTCCAATTTGCCGACTTCTAAAAATTTCTCTTTTCCAGGCTATTTGACAATCTCTTCGTGCTCTTTCATATTGTCTAGGGATTCCCGTCATGGTGTTTTCCCCCTGTTACTAATACCCAAATATTCTCCCTCTTTCTATCGAACTCAGTTAGGTCGGGGAAGATTGGTCGCTCATCTTTCGTAGGTGTAGTTGTAGGGGACTTAAGAGGCATCCCTATTGTTGTTAGTCGTTCCCCGAACTTTGGACTCAGGTGGGCCCCCACTTTATTTTTTGTTGTTCATTGTCGGCCATTCGAACGTAAGGTGCCCTAATTCTCCGCATCTCCTGCGACTATTACTGGTATTTTATCTTCCCTTATATCCAAGTGGTATGGAATTTCGTAAGAACATTTTTTTGTCGAGAAGTATTTTGAACATCCAGATCGACAGGTGATTGTCACAAGAGTTTGCTCTTCTTTTTCCGTATAACATTACGAATGCAGCAAGGTGCTTCCCTTCTAGATAGAACGGAACATTGAATACAGATACGGAGATCCTTTTCTGTCCCAACTATTCCATGTACAGTATGTAATCTTTGGTTATTATTTCAGTCCGGAATAGAGCTAAACATTCTTCAAGAGTCGCAAAAAGCGAGTTCCACATGTTATATCCCCTGCACTTAATTACTCTCTGCGCTCTGTGTCCTGTAGTAAAAATTAGTTTGGTTACAAAATCGTTAGTTGCTCGAATGACCTTTTCGCTTTTCCGTTCTACGACAATCATTTGCAGCGTTCGTTTTGAAATCTCTTCCAGTTCGGCCAGGTCTATAAGAAGTCCGGTCTCAGTTATCAAGTGTGTACACTTCTTAGCTCTATCAAAGAACTCTTCAACATCTATGACAAGTCTTAGGGATTTGCTCCAGTTGGTGCTTGGGGTGGGAGCTGAAGTCTCGACCAACCCCGGTTCTGTTATTGTTTCCCTTGGCACAGGGCTTTGAGTTGCCATGGCCGATTAGGGGAAAAAAAGTCGGAAGTAACGACAGGAAGAAAAAAAGGAAAAAACAACTTCAACAGATCCACGGCTGAAAAAAAAAGTTCGACTCTTATAAAGAAAAACGAATATAACAAAAATATAACAACAAAAACAATTATGAATAACGGTAACAATAATAATAGCAATGAGAAAATTACAAACTGAGAAAAACTTGCTCGCGTAATTCGAGTCGCTCTTTTACTGCGGAACCTTGTTTTTAACAGTTAAAGTGGTGATTTTCTTCTTTCTCGACGTCCCACCCAAAATGGACTCGTCTACGATTCATTTTTGTCACTCTTCATGATCTTACATTTAAAGCACCGTAATGAGCAAGGTATGACATCAAAATATATCATGGATTTAATATTCCAAGCTCAGGTGAAAACATTAGCAACGAATGACATGACTCTAATATCGGTGATATTTTAGCCGATTATTTAATTTTAATATGTTTACTTGGGTCTTTTCCTCGTGTATTATCAGTTTTAATGAATATTTCCAATAGTAAAAAGTGAGTTAAATTATTGCGTTTTGGAGTCGATGACTACTCGAACGTATCTGAACTATATAAATATGTTTTAATATCATTACCTGTTATATATATATATATATATATATATATATATATATATATATATATATATATATATATATATATATATATATAGTAGAGAATGGTAGTTTGCTTGAAGCATTGCTGGGTATAGTAGTAGTAAGTTTTTGAAAGGCTGTGGGCAATGCAATTCCGGGTAAGATGCAAGTTGAAAGGAAAGGAACAAAAACAATAACAATAAATCGAAAACGATATTAGACTTACTATTTATTTTTCCTTTTTTTTCCTTATTTTTTTTTTTCTTACATAACAGCAAGAGTGTTTTAGCTGTTCGTGTGATGTCCGGGTGATTAAAAATCACTATTTGATATTTCGGGAAAAGACATCCCTATTTCAAAAATAATTAGACCAGAAGAAGAATAATATTTTATTCTTCTCCGACTGTGTAGAGAATAATACAAAACAAAATGGCTGCCAGATATAGACCGCAGCAAAAAAGCAGTTTCACAGGGAATATAAATTAAGTTAAGTTTTATTTTAATATTATGTTAAATTAATCCAGGTGAACAATATCCACAGGGTGATAATCCAGAGAATTTTAACCGGGTTTATAAAAAGTGCTCAATATGAAAATAGAGCTTTATATCATATATATATATATATATATATATATATATATATATATATATATATATATATATATATATATAAATATATATATATATATATATATATATGGATATATATATTGATATATATATATATATATATATATATATGTATATATATGTATATATATATATGGTCATACATATATCGTTAATGAAGAAAAGGTTATGATGAATTTCTACAAATGTAGTGATTATCTGGATGTGATGATATGTATATATATATATATATATATATATATATATATATACATATATATATATATATATATTAAGTCTGTATATATGTATATCTCTCTCACAATATATATATATATATATGTATATATATATATATAAACCACAGTTAATGTTTATGCCAATATATTAAGAGAAATGTAATATCATTAATAGACTGATTTTGAAATCAGTAAATATTGTATTTTAATTTGATTACAAAAAGCACACATTATATATATATATATATATATATATTTATATATTTATATTTATATTTATATTTAGAGAGAGAGAGAGAGAGAGAGAGAGAGAGAGAGAGATTATACTATTTAAGTAAACAGACGGATGTTCGTAGGAATATGCTTGCAGAGAAAACATGAACGGCCTCGACAGGACATATTATAAGATATCATTATTGTTGCTCTTATATATATATATATATATATATATATATATATATATATATATATATATATATTTTTATTTTATTCCATTAGTTGCGACAAAACAAGTTGTGTTTCATTGGCGCTAATAGCGACCAACTCATCGGGCTTTTGCTCTGAATTTTCATTGAGCACTCTCATAAACCCGGTTTCAACTTCCTTCGGATTCATACCCCCTGGATATTTGTAACAAGTTAATTATATATATATATATATATATATATATATATATATATATATATATATATATATATATATATATATATATGGGGGAATTTATAAAGACAAAGAACATCGGATCGGCAAATAATACAGAGAAGAAAATAGAATAAGACATTTTATTTTTCATATGCCCGTTTAACGATTCTTAAAAACGACTGTTCTTTGTTATTTTCTCTTAGTCCGTGCTCAATATGAACGGCTTAAAATACTTTGCCACGAAATATTAGGTTCACTTGAAACTCGAATCCTCTCCAGCCGCGACCGCTATTCACTGTCTGTTTATGGGCGACATCTTCTGCTCGAGGCTTCGGCACTAAAGCTACCGTTGATACCATTCAATTGCATTCGGATTTCGGATCTCTTTTGAAAACACACACGCTGAATGGTCCGGTATTTCAAGCAAAACAAGAAGGAAAAAAACATTTCTAACAAAAGCGGAACGAGAAAATACGGGGAAAATACGACGAAAACGAAAACAACAAACGCAAAACCCAATAAAAAAACATCGCAAAAATAACAAGAGAACACAGAGAATGAAGCAAATAATGATTCTGCTATAATGAAATTCGTGCACATGCGCATTCGTTAACCGCTCTCTATATGAATGAGGAAGGAAGAATGGAAGATAATAGTGGAAAATTGTCGACATAAAAACTAATGTCACTATAATAAACACTATGTGGTAATGACGTTCATGAAATCGGTACGAATTGATCGAATAAGACCAGCTATTTTCTGCCTTATGTTCTTATTTTCATTGAAGTTTATTTACAGGATACTGGTGCATCTGTTTTGTTTCGAGGTGAATATAATCTATTGATTCGAAAAAAGAGATCAAGTGACATTTCAGGAACACTTCTAAAAATTACATTAACTTCAGTAGTCTTACTTCATTTACGCAAGAAAGTTAAGACTATGCAAAGTTAAAATAATTATTCTCATTTGGTAAACAAAGTTGAGCAGAATATACATCTGTAATAGTATCAGCGATGACGTCTAAGAATGTATGTTCTGCCGTTCTAATCGTGCGCCGGTTTTGTCAAGACATTAACATTAGTTAAGTGTATATCAACTCAGTGTAGCTAGCTCACGTTCTACAATATTTATATCGTAATTTTCGTTGAGGATGTTGTCACCCTCTACGTGCTATCTGCTTGGAATATGTACTTATAAAAATTAATTTAGGAACCTAGGGCAAATTCCGCAGACTTTGGCTTACAATCGTCTCCTACGTAGACCTAGTATAACATTTAATAGTAGCTTAGAACATACGTAAGTAAATTGCAATACGAGTAAAAGTAAAAAGTAATCATTGTATTGCAATTAGTGCTTATAGCATGATGAAGTAGTAAACGACAACGACAACTAACGACCTGCATTTCCCACGTTTTTATCCAATCGGTTTCACAAAATTGCTTTCACTTATCACTGTTGAAAAACTTCAATTGTTCTTTCTTTAAAGTACGTCATTGTAGAATTAATCTTGGAATCTGATAACCAAAACAGAAATGAAACTTTCGTGCCCTGAAGTGTTTACCAATCATCTTGAACGGGTGCAAGTGAATCCCCCTTCCGAGATTTATGTAACAACGGAGCGCATCTACGAGGGAACAAGTGTAGAGATCTGAGCCATGCGACTGAATCCTTCCGGACCACCACTAAAAAAAGAAGAGTTTTACTATCTTATTCGTTACAAATACCTATGTGTTTTGTTTGTGCAGCAAGATGATTGTACTCTCAACACGTAATAGTATGTTCTTCTGGTAGTATTAAAGTGGTCTCTTTCCGCATTCACTTAATTTACCTTTACACAAACGCAAATAATGCGACAAATTTACAAAACAAACATACATTTCGTAAACTATTCCTCACCGAAAGAGTGAGATAACTTTGTATTTAGCTGAAATAAGTTACGATAGAAAATCCCTCAAATCTTGCGTATGCTACCGATTAAATACAAACACAATTAAAGTAAGGTCGCTTCTTCTTCCTCTCCGTACCCCGTATAAGTACTATGGAAAAACTCGACAGTAATGTCTACTGACGAGATTTGAGGCCTTTCGAGGGGGGGGGGAAACCATGAGCTAAATTGAACGAGTGCATTCATGGTTAGCAATAGGGGTAGGAGGTAGTTTAAATACCTATATCTTAGGGTCTACCATTCTCTTACGGTACACGTCACGCGGTGTCCTTCGACTCAGTGAATAACGGACCTTGCGATTTCGCTCCAGCTGAGAACTTTGTTCTCGGCATAGTAAACGAACTCTGTCAGTAGGGTCGTATTATGGAACACTTTTTTGTGCAACGCTTCCTCTCAAATGCTCCCTCAGCCTTTTTCAGGGTATAGCCAGGGAATATGTATCCGAACATATTGCAAAAACAACCTTGTTGGATTCTTAACTTTTTTTGCGGAAAAATACCAAGCTGTTGACTTCGAAGGGCGGGTTTCTTGGTTAAGCGAATGCATGGATTCAGTATGCCTAATAACGTTGAGAAGTTATGACTGCGAAGATCAAAGCATACGATGAGAGAGAAACCATGTCTACCATTCAAGAAGATGCAAGAAAGAGTATGCCGGATTTAACGGATACCTAAATGTCTCAACAACCCAGGATCAATTATTTAACACCCAGCAAAACAATTACGAAATCTGGTGGGCCACTTCGGCGTCAGGGCGCTATTAGACGAAGGAAGAAATCTCCTGAGCTTGAGAACGTATGTCGTCAGTATTACTATCGAACTGAAATTCTACGTGAAACTTCGTATGAAAAACTGCGAAGATGGTATCGTATATGCGTCATGTGATGAGTAAAAGAACAAAAAATATGGTGTTCTTAACTTATTTTAACTTGAAAAAGTCTTACATTTTATTGTAATCATGGACACTCTTGTTATAAGTTACTGGTTTTGGATGATGAATGCTATTTTCGGTCATTAACTCGCACTTTGCTTTTATTGAGTCTCCTAAAATATTCAGAACATTACTATAACATTTTCTTTCGTTTCAACGAATCTATTGTTTCAGGTAATTTCACTATTAATTATGACAATGCTGTGCAGCTATCCTAAATACGTTACTAATAGTTGTGCAGACTTATGTAAACACAGCAATATGTTACGTTTAATGACGATAGCCGGCAGATATTTCTTTAAATATTTTTGTAGCTGGCGAATAGAATATGTGACGCTGCCAATAATAGGGTTTAGTGTGTATATTATAAAAGTTATTTCTCTAGCAAAATTTCTGAGCGTAATTTTTTATAATTGTAACGGTGTTTTATTTATGACATTGTATTACTTTATACATAATTACATTTCTGTTTTACTCGTTAAAGGACCCATTAAAAGAATCGATAACCAACATTTCCAAGAAATGCCATAGTAAATGGCTTGTATATGTGAATTCAATTCTTTTTAATTCCATACACAAACTTACACATGTTCCAACAGTGTATGTTATGTTTACATTTTGAAATGTGAATATATTTTCTGATAAAATATTGACATAAATGTGTTCAATTGTATCTTCATCGGATACATTTATTCCATTTTCTAAGTAACCATGTTACTGTATTTAAACTATTTTAGTTATATCATGGCGTGCTACCAGACACTCGTAATTTCTAATATTTCACATTAAAATTTACTTAGTTTTCTTTTAACTCTCAACTCTTGTCTCTGTAATTTAAACCCATGTGCCTCTATAACACTTCAGGATTCTTACTTTACGTGTACTTTGGAAATTAAACTCATTTTAACGCCCTAGGTGAATTAATAGTTTCATTTATTTCAGCAAATTTTGAATAATTGTTGTCGGGCCCTACACGACTTAATACATTTTCTTCTATTACTCTGAACTTAAGATTACAGCTAAATATTAAAAGTCGGCATTTAGGAGCATTATTTGTTAGTTGTCTTATTTCTATTGATTCATTTTGTCGTAATTCTCAAACCTTGTCTCTCAACTTTAGATTACAGCTAACTATTGAGAAAAATCACAATTTAGTAACGTGTTTTTTGTTTTCTTATTTCGACTGATTCTAAATGTCGTAATTCTCAAACCTTGTTGCGGAACTTTAGATTACAACTAAACATTAAGAAAAGTAGTAATTTAAAGAATATTCCCAAGCTCTGCCTCAACCCAAACAGCATCAGTCAATGAAAAGCCAGAATCAAAATAATTTCGGTAAGCCTGACTTGCGACCCACTGATCAGTCCGATCATGGAAATGTACTTTCAGAGCCGTAATTTCTTCTGCCGATGCTTCAAGTCCAAAAGCAATCTTTCTGCCAATTACATGCAAGCCATTCTACAATTCATACAGCTCATGGATGACGACTAAAATAAAATTGAAGAGTGTTTAGTGCATTCAGACGTAAAACGGAAAATTTAACCTGAAAATCGAAGGTTTCGAACACTTTTGTCTTTTCATTTGTTTGTGTTAGTTGAGAGTGTGTGAAAAATAAGTGGATTGTTATGCCTACTGATGCGGGATAAAACCTTCGAGGGGGGACTCTTACAACCAGAAGATAAGTTGGACGAGCGAATTCATTGTCAGCAATAGAAAGGTAGTTCAGAAACCTATGTATTAGGTCCTATCATTCTCTTACGGTAGAGTCAGACAGAGTGTCTTCCGGCATAAAACTTTGTTATCAGAATGTATACACATTGTTGCAGGACCCTGTTGGGAAGGTCGCATTAAATAGCAGTTCTTTTGTGCAACCCTTCCCCACGATTTCTGCCTCGACCCCCTTCAGCTTATATCTAGGGAATATTTTTCCCAACAGTAGTAGTAGTAGTAGTGCGAATAGTAATTATAATTTCATCTAGTAATTTTGATGGGAATTATGTACACTTTTTACTTTCCGTTCCAGTTAAATAGTGAACAGATTTTTGCCATCTCTATAGCGGACACATTTATTTTCTTATGAAATTAGAAAGACCCATTAAGGTATTGGCTGAAATTTACATTATTGTCTCACCTGGCGTCTCGTGTTTGGTTAAATAAAAAGAGAAACATATTTCCTTCGTTTTAATATTATGTTTAATAATTTCGCTTTCAACAGAGCAGTTAAATCAACATTATTAGTCATTGTCGTTGTGTTCATCTTTGAAAAGTGAATTAAGTGGCTAAAAAGCGTGATTTTTACTAATTTGAAAGATGTGAGTTATTTTTTGTTTTTAGATCAAAATCGAATTTTCAGAGGAAATTTTAGCCTGCAACTTAGTCGAGACATTATCCACTATGACGATTTCGGGCGAAATACGAGCAAGCACATTACTGCAAAATAATCAAACAGATAAAAACGCATATTGTATTTGTTGGTATAGTTTTAATGCTTTGATGTCTTAGTGGTGACTATCGACAATAGATACCAGGTAGAACGCATGTAAAAAGATGCCCCTAAATCCTGATGTGTTACGTTAATTGGATCACGTTTAGCAGTCTTTAGATAGGAATCGGATCCAAAATTTAAAACAACGAAATACAAATAAGTTTATAATCAAACATCTATAACGGCTCAACGATAAATATAAAGGGTTTATTAATAGATATTAACGGTAACCGATACACCTATGAGGAGGTCGAAAACATAATTTGGTAATCGATTATAGAATGTTAATTAAAAGATGAAAAGGATGATCAATAATATTAAATTGTCTTTTTATATATAAAACAATAAATACACAATAAGCTAATATATAAATTTGAAAAGTTATCGATACCTATAATTTTTACTAATTAATAAATATAAGGGGGGATCTATAAACAGTTATGGTGATCTATAACTATAATGATTAAACAACTAATTTAATTGGCTACAAAATATTCATATTTTACAAACGACATGCCTAACGATTCCGCCTGTTTTTATTTTTTACTAGCTTTGTTAAATCGCAGTATAACATTTTAAATATTAGAAATATAACACGTGTTAAATAAGAAGTAATATATTGATTGTATTGTGTGACCACATATGAACACGTAATGTTAGTTACGCTTTTATCATTTGCGAAGCTTAACTTCATTGTATAATGCGCATATAGTAAATCATTTCATAAGTTTTAGTCAGAAAAATTAATCACTTTTTTTTCAACATTTACGATTATTTAATTTGAATTGTATGGCCATCTTTGCAACTGTAATGTGTTCTATTTTGTCTTTCTCAGCGAAGTAAAAAGATTATTTTTAAAAAGTGTATTGGTTCTTGTATTATTCTTCGAAGGCATATAACTGCTTCTTTGAACATGATTTGTGTAACCCGGGTCCAGACGATGGCATCTTAAGTATGTAGTATGTAAATAAGCACCTACACATTTCTCTATTACACCTGAGTACTGTTATTTATTTTTATAGTACCTTGAAGTATTCACTATACAAGATGTACATATAACATGTAGGGTCAGAACCACTACTACTATTTAGTCTACGTTATTTTCATTCGTAAATTCATGAAGTGTGACATATTTTAATACTTTTTTTTAATAACTTAAATATTGACTCTGTATACTATTAGTGTATCCTTATTATTATCATACAAAAATATGCTTTATTATCGGTTTACTCAACTTTAGAACCATAGAACTGTTTTGTTATCTTATTTCTAGAGTGTAGAGTGCAATATATGTAATTTAGTATACTGCACTGAAACACGAGCATCCCTGTTTATCTAACTGCTCATATAACCATTGGGAAATATTAGAGCGTGTTTGCCTCAATATCGACATAATTTAGTATGTTACTTGAATTAATATTTGAAATGACTGTCTTCTTTCCTGGAACGTTCGTTATTTTTATGACTTTCAATAAAGAATACTTTTGAAAAAAAGGATCAATGGGCGCGAACGCGACTATGGAATTGGTTGTATTGTGTTTGTTAATGCAGTAATAACTTTGGTAAAGGGTTAAACACACTATAAATCATCCAGATAGAATAATAATGTGAAGGCAACTAATAATATTGATTGAATAGGTTAGATTGAGTTATGTGTTCCGTCATAAACATATCAAGAGTTTTAATAAGCTGTAAAAAGCATGATTAGTAGACAATTGTTGTAATTTGAATGCATCAGGTAATACAATACGATCAAACAGGCTAAACTTTTAAATGCCCAATCCGGTCACTTTGTGACTTATATACTGAAATAAAAATCTAACATAGTTAACTTACCTTGAATACATATTAAAGGAAAATATCGAGTCTTAAAACTGAAAATAAGTTCAAAATGCTGAGAACATGTAGCATGCATTTAACTCAGGTTAAAATATTAAAATCATTAATACAATTGTATTGTGAATATAACTATTTCTGTACTGTTATTGTCCATATTGCAATATCCAATTTACCCTTACTAAACAGGCGCCATCTTGACGTCATAAAAGCTAGAGCCAATGGAAGCAAGGTATTAGAATGGTTATTGCAAACAAGTAATCAATTGTGATTTCATGTGTTTCTGTTTGCTAAATTTATTTTCAAATTTGCGATGCGTTAATTGGCGTTTTTTTTAATGCAGCAGTGAATTCGGAAGCGCGGGGCTTTAGTTCACCTGTTTATAGGACATTCATTTAATCAAAATAAAATTAGAAATTGAAGTTGAAATTATAAAAATGTCTTCGAGATCAGGGCAAGCTAATTTGGAATATTTTCCGTCTCCTTTCGAACACATTTGGAATACGACCGTTCTGACAAAACCATTAACTGAAATTAAACTCGAAAGTTTTCTTTGTTTATTTTCAGCAAATACACGCTTGCATTTCATTAAAGTTTAGAGAGACGCGCAACCTATAAAAAAGTTATAACACAACACCGTCTACTTAGATCAAAGGTCTACAACTACTTTTTGTTTGCTTCTATTTAAGTTTTACAATAAATATTTGGTAATTGATTTTATTTCTGAAAACCGACAATAAAGCTAAGTCAAGTAACCGCATTTCAAAATTACATTTCGACTTCAATCTTTTTGTTTTAATTCATAATTGTCTTGTTTTTTTATTTTGTAAGTTATGAACTGCCGTTCAAAATTAATTGCATTTTATTTGTATAAACCGTAAATTACATATATTGCATTTTAGCGTATCGTGCTGCTCAAGCTGTACTTTTGAGTTACTTCCTTCCGTTGGCAAATAGATTTTAACTTTGTGTCTGTTTATCAGTAACACGGATGTCTAGTTCGTTCAAAATTGGTCTACTCTTATTTGTTCTTGTTTACAGAACCAGTCTAAATGTTCTCTTGATTCTTTGTCACTTTTCTTCTTTTTCATCTTTTTTTGTTTTCGTATCATTCTCCTCTCCTATCTCTCTCTTCATCATTTATTGGTTCCAATGATAGTTCCTATAATTTCACAAACTTTACAAGATAAACATTAGGATGCAAAGTGTGACATTGGGGCAAATTATGTTAATATTACAACTAGTATTTCTAATATTTTTAGTACTAAACATATAGTTGATATTTACATATGATATCGATATATAGATTTCCAGTCTAGTCCCTACATTTTTACCAAAATACTTACAACAACATGCCAGTCGCATTTATAAAGACTCAACTGTTGCTACCACCAGTGGTGTTTATGCTATACATGTTACTACTAATAATACCGTTGAACATTTTCAGTGTTTTAATTTTAGTTTGCTGGTGTGTGTACTTTGGTTACATATGGACATCAGAATACATTCGCATATCTTAAGCAAACTTGGCATGAAACGCCATTTAGGTGATGAGTTTTTTTTCCAAACATTATTACCTTACTGCTACCACTAATTTCAATGAAAAGAAACTTTTATGATGTGTATAACTATTGACTACTATTCCACCAATTTCGCATGGTTTAAACTTATGATGTCGAGCGTCTCATAAGGGTTCACAATTCTACTATTATCACACCGACTACAATTAGTATTACTACTACTACTACTACTACTACTACTACTACTACTACTACTACACTTTTCACTCGTTTCCCTTTTCAACTATATTTTCCCTTATCCTTAATTTGTATTTATTCATCTTCCTATTGGTAACTCATAGTGTTGAATTACCCGTTCTTTTGGGGTACCCGGTAAGATCAACAGAACAGACCGTATATGTAAACACTTTGATTTTCTTTATTTTCCATTACCGGATGGTTCATGCCGGCTACGCACATACATATAACAATACTATTTTTACATAGTTTTGTCTCGTGAAAGTATTTTTCTTGCTGAGCTCATAGACTTGGTTTCCGCTAGAGATTCGTTCATATATACATCCGATTCGAAAACAATTTGCTCGGTATTGTCTCTCCGAGTATGAACTGACACAATTTTTCCACAAGCACTTCCAATTGTCTGTTTGATGAAATACAAGTCATGGGATTCTCTCACTGTACCAACTTGCTTATCAGTCGCATTTTTAGTCAGCGGAAACGAAAGCCTAACAGCAAGACGGGCTTTGGTACTATATATAATAAAGCTTCATCGGTGTCATAAACATCGGTAAACTACCATTCTTCCGGTACTTCGATTCTCCGATCACGAAGCGCTCCGGCTCTTCGAGTTTCTGAAACCGCCGCCTTTCAGGTCTCGCTTGCACTACGGATCCCTCTCCTTTTTAACAGTAATCAAGTCGCTTTCTTTCTTTCTTTCTCGACGCTCCACCCACAATGGACTCGCTCACAGTTAATTTTTGCCACTGTTCATTATCTTACAATAGTACCAAAACACATTACACACAACTGCACTGAAGCACCCGTGATATGTTAAGTGATTTATACCAAACGCTCACAAAATATTAAGGACAAATGGCCACTCGAAGATATAGGTTTATGAGTTTGTCATGCGGACAGATAAATCACACTGTGATTGTTTGCAACGAAGGTTGAAATTGAGCATTTTGCTATTATTACAGAGGATGATTCAACTAGAATGTGTTTACATTGGACTTGAAAATACCTCTGTTGTAGTCAGCTGGGAAGCAACCCAGTATGCTCCATAGACTGGTAGTTCTATGATGGAAATTCTTTTCATGAACATGTTGATATAGTTACTATTACACCCTTTCTATTAGTGCTAATTCTTATATTAATACTTACTACGTTTACTATTACAATATTAAAATAATAATAATAATTATAATAATTATAATAATAACCACGCACATGAACGTTAGAAACCTCCAAACATATTGGGCAGACATCCTCCTCATTTAACATCGATACACTGTTTTCATTTTTAATTTCGTCTATTAACAAACCGTAATAGTGTAAATCACAGTAACAGCGGTAGAGATGATTAAGTTTTAGGTTTATTTCATTAATATGTTTTGCTATAAGATGAAGAGCTGCAACACAATATACACTGTTCTATATTCGATGATGATCTAACTGGTAACTAATTAGTAATTCCAATTGGTCTTAAGTTTCCATCGTTCAATTTGGTCATAATCCACTTGTTGTTATTTTACTCCACCAAATTCTGCGCTAAGTATAATACACTAAAGATATCCCTAAGGCAGGGTATCCTATAACACACGTTTTTCTCTGGCATAGCCGATTAGTTATTGACGTTACGATTGGAATTACCATTTGTTTCTACTTTTGCATTTTTTCAATGCTACAAATCTATTTGTATTGAATACACCTATACTGTCCATCGGTCAGATCTGCTAAAATATAGGTAGTCAGCAAGGACTTAACCCATTTACCTGAAGCTCCTAGCTTTTAGCATGCAAATCAAGGAGTAGTTTACCAAAATAACTAGTTTCAATTCTAGACAGCATGAGTTATAATTATCCTTTTTTTATCATTTTATTTAAATGCGTCGGTTTTCTTTGGATAAACACAATTAGAATACTGAACATCGATGAAACTTTAGGAGCTAAACTATGAAAAGTTGGGAATACTGTAAATACCGAGCAGAGTGCTTGCTCTAAATTTCAAAATGTGTCTTATATTAAAGACATTTGTTTTGAAAGACTGTGGAAACGCCAGTGTTACGTAAATGTGATCAACATATGACATCAATCATTACATTGGTTTACATAACTTGTAATCTTCCAAAATTCTAAATGTTTATTCATACCATAAGACACTCCTCTAAAAAAACATCTTGTTTTGTTACTGCGAACATTTCAAAACAGAAGGGTTTGCTAGCAATAATCTGTATCTATGTGTAAATACAAATAATCGTGATTTTTTTTTATTTTCAAAATTAAAAAATAATTAATTGGATGTTATGATATAAGAGATAAACACTATATACAACACACTGAAAGAATACCCGTTAAATAGAGGGCAACATTAATACCCTGAATGATACAGTTTTATAACCATTTTATATCTGTTACAAACATTAAACGTAATCTTTTTAGGGATGCTTGCTTAATTGTTGTCAATTGATGAATTGATAATGATTATTGATAAAAGTCATTACACATTTGATATATCTGATTTCTGAAATAAGACGCTGCGCGTATTTTATTATTTCGAAAACTCTTTGAAATACCCCTAAGAAACTGGAATGTGGGGAATGATTATCGTTTCATGGCAAATATATATTCTTTAAATATCACCATTCATGACATTTCATAATGGATTACAAACTTGTGTACGCCTTTTGAATGAAATGAAATAAAAGTGTATACAACCCACACTTGGACCCCTAACGCCTAGTAGCTGTGTTTCAAAATTATTAAGGATATGAGTCAACCACGTACATACAAATATACAAACACACAAATAAATTAACATATGCACTTCCTAACTTTAAATTATGAATATACATATAACTTTAAAAAACACATTTGAAATAATAATTGAAAAAGACGGGACCGGCATATCCTTGCATTTTATTTATTACCTTTATTTATTATAAAAAAGTTTACGTGTGTTTTTTTTTACTTTTAACTAAAAAAATACACACATAAACCTTTTTTAAAAGTCAAATTCAATAAACTAAATATATTTTGTATCTGAAATGTGTATTATTGAAAGCTAATCCGTTGGAAAATATTACAATGAAATTATTTTTGTAATTGCGTTGAAAGGATTTATGACGGATTATTTTTAATAATTCAATTTTTTAATTTATTTACTTTTAAATAACAAAAAATAAAATTTCTCGATATATGTTAGTGAAAGAAAAAGTAAATAGTAAAAAGGCTTAACAAAAGTTCAAGTGAAATATCTCCTCAGCAACGCCGCGTAAGCGAATTTTGAATACAAATAAATTCACTAGAATAACTTGTGAGTTTCGAGATTAAATGACACTCCTAATCTTGATTATCCATAAAATAGATCCAAAACTACAATATGTATATGTAATTATTATCACAACATTCCAATAACTTTATATATCAATAAAAAATCCGTGCAATTAAAGAGGAATAAGCACATCAATAAAACAAGCGTTTATTACATAAACTGCTCACAATATACAATTAAAAAGGCGATAGTTTCGAACGAGAATATATATGTGTGTGTCTTCCATTCTATAATCAAAAACAATACTTATTCATAAGTATATAAATAAATATATATCCATCTTGTTACAGACATTTTGCGAGTCAATCACGTGACTTTATCTAACTCCAGACGAAACAATTACACGTAGTTAAGGGAAGCGTCAAAGCAAATTGCATATCCGAAAACCCACACGTCCTGAACTTAAATTACTGGAACCGTGTGTGATGTAACAGTAATTTTACTGCAACTACTGGCAGCGCATAATTTATTTATTTCAATGTTTAAGAAGGCTGTACACAAGTATATATATATATGTATATATATATATATATATATATATATATATATATATATATATATATATATATATATATATGTATGATGAGTGCACTCTGAGAGAATTTAAAAACGAGCAGTAAAATGTAGGTATATGTAGGTAAAAATAATGAATATTTACTTTAAAACTATAAATATGAACATATATATATTTCTTTTTAATACATTTACATATAAATGTATTTCATTTCATATATATATATATATATATATATATATATATATATATATATATATATATATATATATGGTTCTATTAGCAAATATATAGGGCAAATATATTTTCCTTCAAATAACTCTTCTATTGTCCTACATGTTGCTACTTATTTTTCTTCTAATACTACTTATTATCTTTATTCTTATTTTTCGATTTTTTTAATTATCCATTTTATTTCTATTTTTCGAACTATAAATATATTTCTAATTTTATATTTTTTATTTTTTTTATTTCTAATGATATTGTGTATAATTTTAATGAAACTTTTCATGGTTCTTCATGTTTATTATTATCTATTCTAATTCTTTTATTAAAATTTTCATAATTCTCATATTTTTCTACTTATTGTTTTTCGTATAATTATAATGTTAATTTGTTTACCATTACTTGTTTGTAATTTAACTATAATAGATTTGTTACTTTCAAATTACATTAATTTTCCATCTACTTCATAGCCTTCAATAATTTGTTAGCAGGGCTACACGGCGTTGCCCGGGCGATAAAAACCAAAACAAGAAATTAAGTAGTGTGTGTAAATCTTCATAACAACATTTCTATCGCTCGTCTCATCCCTCTTTAGTCGTCTCTTTATATTTCTCTTCCTCTCCTCCGTTTTTCCATACCTCTCTCTAAACTTCTTATTCTCTTTTGCCCAGATTATTCATTTATTTTATTATAATGCTCAGTGATCAATTTCTTGCCCCTCAATTTCAACAAATTAAGAAGGTATGACATGTTAATTTAGTCAACAGTCAAAAAAGAATTAATATATACCAGTTATCAAAAGTAATACTGCAATCTTACACCGAGTAGACGAAATAGTCCTCATCAATTGCTTATTTATTGTAACACCACTCCATTTAACAATATTAAGGAGATGCGTCATGTTGATGAAGTTAGTAGTCCAAAGAGATTTACCATGTACACATTATTAAAAGTAGTACTGAAATTTTACAATTTTTTATCCCAAAAAACGCCTTGTAAAAAAATGTTCCCGATAATTGTTTAATATTTTTCCCTACTCCTCCATTTCTCATTCATATAACGATAACTTATATAGATAAAAGCAATAGTCCAAATAGATTTCATATATACAAGTTACGGAAAGTAACACCGTAACCGCATTTTTTTTTATCCAGGACAATTGTTGAGTAGAACAAATGCTCCAGGGCAATTAATAATTCAGTGCGCTCTTCCCAAATCTTCAACTCCATGTTATACAATCCGACTCTGACTCATTTCTATGCTATTCGACTCATTCTCATACAACACGACACTTCCCATACGACCCCGTCTCATGCATATAACATCCGACTCTGACATTTTCCCATGTCATTGAACTCCTTCCCATGCCATCCGACTCTTTCTCATACCGTATGACTCCTTTCCATACGATTATAACTCCTTTCGTACCATGCGACTCTGGCATTGTATAATCCTATCGGATACTCCTCATACCAGACAACTCCGACTGCTTACCATATTCAGACTCAATCCAATACCATCAGATTCCTTCCTACACTATCTGACTGCGACTCTTTTCCATACCAA
Source organism: Sepiola atlantica (assembly GCA_963556195.1). NCBI lineage: Eukaryota > Metazoa > Mollusca > Cephalopoda > Sepiida > Sepiolidae > Sepiola > Sepiola atlantica. The sequence goes on from OY744540.1 coordinate 50,350,376, forward strand.
TATGACTCTGACTTATTCCCATACAATCTAATCCGGACTAATCCTGATACCATCTGCCTACTTCCCATACCATCCGACACCTTCTCATACCAACTATTCTTGAGTCTTACCCATACCATCCGACTCGGTCTCTTTCCACTACATTCGGATCGGTCTCCTTCCAATACGATTCGATTACTTAGCATGCATATTGCCTCCTTTCCATAACATCCAACTCCAACTCTTACCCATACATTAAATCTCCGACTCCTACCCATCGAATTAAACCCCGACTCCTATAAAATCTTACTCCGATTCCTTCCAATATTTTCTAACTCAGCATCGTTTCCATCACTTGCGACTCTACCTCGTTCCCATACCATCAAACTGCGTCCTCTACAACACGACTCTGTCTGACACCTTCTAATACCATCCGACTCTGACAAACTTACTGATACTTCTCCATAAAATCCAACTAACTCTTTCCAATATCAACCGCTTTTGACTCATCCCATACGATCGAATGGTTACTCCTTACCATGCCATGCGGCCTAGGCTCCTTACCACACACGGGTCTCACATTCTAATCCCTGCCTTGGTCGCATTCTATATATCTGTCCCTGGGTCGCATTCTGTAAATTTCTTCCCAGGTCACAATATATATAATATTTACCTGGGTCGCATCTTATATGTGTCGACCCGGGCCGCATTATATATATCCCCACCTGGGTAACATTCTATATATCTCCACCCGGGTCACAATCTATATATATCCACCGGATTTAAATTCTGTATATCTCTACTCAGGTTGAATTCTATATACATATACCTGGGGCGCATACTATATATCTTTACTCTGGTCGCAAGCTTTACTATTATATAAAATTACTCATATAATTGCTCCCCTGTCATGTTCATTAATGTAGCGTCACTATTATATAAAATAACTCATATTAATTCCGACACTTCGCCTCCCGGCTGTTTCCTGAGGAAACCCTGCCGGCGAATGCCGACACTCTCTCAAGCATTTTTATGAGGCGCACCTACCGGTGAAGTCCGACACTTTCCCAGTAAAAGTGTAAATAGGAAAAAAAGTAGGAAAGAAAATAATGAAGGGTGGTAGTTGGGGAGTAAGGAAAGAACGGGGGAAAACGTGGTGGTTTAAGAGAAAGAGAGGGACAGGTTGGTCATGGGAGGGCAAACAACAAAGATACAAATGCTTGTGGGACAGATGAAGAAAGGAAAACAGAAAGAAAAGGTCGGAGTGGAAAAAAAAGAAAAAGAGAAAGGAAAGAAAATTGGGAGATGGAGGGAAAGAAAAGAAAAAAAGAAAGTAGTAAGAGGGAAATAAGAAATGAGGGTAGTTGGAAAGAAAGGAGAAAGGTAGGAATAAAGGTTGTAGTAGAACAAAGAATAGGATCAAAGTTGTAGCGGGAAAGAGAACAAAAAAAAGGTATTATAAGCATTTAAGTATATTAGTGCACTAATATACTTAAATGCTTATAATACCTAATAAACATAGTTAAATTTTCCCGCCATAATTAATTATAAATCTCACTCCAGGTCTTTACCTGTTTGTCATTATTCCACTGACGATGGACCCAGACGGGTCAGAAAGTACTCTGGACCAACATGTACACTATGGCAGTTTCATCAGCCAATTTCCTTCCGAGATTAAGATTTTAATCCGGAAAATTGAAGGGATCAACACTAAAATAGCCAGACAAAAATTGTCGGTTATTTTTAATAATATATATATATATATATATATATATATATATTTACAGATTTTCACAATTCGATCTGAATATACCAAAACCGGCTTATTACTGCATTCAGATATTTGCAGTGGCTAAGAGTTAAACACGTACTTATTTCATATGAACTAACATACATGTCATTTTGGCTTAAAATAGTATAATTCTGCAGTCAGAACTGTATGCACAAAAGGGTATCTGATCAACTTTGGCTTGTCCGGTTAATGAAGACAGTCATGGTATTGACAATATATAATCTATTCTGATATTACATTAACTTTATCGTTGCAGGATTAATACTTCCTGATTCAGACACTTTTCAATTCTGACCCAATCGAGAGTGTATTGTTTTGTGGAACAGTTTTACATACATTAAACACGATTCGGTGTCTTACTTTGCAATCGTCAGACGGCAAGTGCATAGACAACAGAATCATGGTGTTTTTTTAAAACATCACTGTCAACTTTTCCGATTTTATCAGAAGCTGAACATTTACAATACGGTAATATGGACGTTAAACTACAAGGAGTTCTACTCCTCTTACTCTTGACATATACTTATATACAGCAACTTCGAAAATGATTCTTCTGCAAAGATAATATCTGCACAATGCAAATTTAGAAATGCTACTGGCTTCAATTGATCCTTATTCTATAGGAATCGGATACAACTTTCGATTTAAACTTGTTCTTTGACTTAGTCAATTACATGTTTCCTCAATTCAGTTCCGAAATTGTTCTTTTGATCTTTAAGCACTGTGTAAGTACGAAAGGATGCATGAACAAATAACATGACCCAAAAGAAACGAGCTTCATATGTATTTTTTTTACCTTCATTTAGTGGTGTGTACGCTTCTTGTCTTGTAAATGCAGGCGAAATACGTCCGTTGTTGTTCTGGAAAGTGCTCAGGGCACATTTGTTTGAATGGTCGCATTCTAAAGATCAATTTGCCAGTAATCGATTTTAAATTGAAATTGGGGAACCTATTTTTGAAAGAAATTACTTGCTATCATGAAGTAAGAAGACGCTTTGTATGTGTATAGAAACTAACTATTATGTAAAACAAGCATGCTCTTTTGAAATATATCATTTGCAGATCATGCAAACACAGTTATTCTGAAAGTGGATGCGGTTTGGTTTGGAAATTTATTCGCCAATAGAGAAAAGGTAAAACATCATAATCAATCGAATATGGTAACATATAAAAAATGTAATTAAACTTAATTAGTATTCGTTCTTACGCACACTCCTGCGTATATTTGTAGTAACCCCACGACTGCATGTATTTTACACGTGTTGACTTCATTCATTAAACGGAACACAAAATCCTAATAATTAGAGAACATCCGAACAAAAATTAATTACCATATAATGGTTGAATGTTTCTGATTTCAATTTTAGCTTTCTCGGATTGTGAGCATAGATGTTTTAAGCGACACAATAGACGAGTTCCAGATTCACGGAAGTTATCGATATCACTTTTTAAGTGTAAGTTCTCAATTGATATACACATCTGAAAACTAAGTGCTTTTACTGGAAATACTATTTAGAATTATCGGGGAGTTTTTCGAAAAAATATTTTCTTTCTCTCTCAATATTTAATCCCCTTATCATTTTATTTTTCAGACGGCTCTAAGTAGGATATATATATATATATATATATATATATATATATATATATATATATATATATATATATATATATATACCTTTGTTCTATTTCGCGCGAACAGTAATATTGAACGGCCAATTTGAACCTCACACAATAGTATACACATTAATCTAATATACTGATAATGTGAATGCAATTATATTATGAAGATAAACATAACATACTGTGAAGCACAATGGCATCTCATTAATTAAATATCTGCATCTATAGTTATCAATTCCAATGATGAATCTCAGTAAAATGTTACATGTACTTTAATTCAGGAAATATTTTTTAAATAAACCCCATTTTGGAGAATCACCGATAATAATCAGTACGCAATACACTCTAACCCTCTCTTGCTATTGTTAACTTCATCTATAATTGTATACATTGTCTTTCACTTTCGCTACCATTACTTTCTCTGTAATGGTGATAAATGTAGCAACTTTTACATCAACAAAATAAATTATTGCCATGGTAGAAAGCCTAATGGATCAATTACAGACGTGTACACATATTTGGAAACACATATTGGATAAAAAATGAAAAAAAAGAAAATATGGTGCAATGATAAAGATAAGAATAGATTGAGTTTAGGCTTCACCTGTTTATTTTTAATATTAAACTGGGTTCGATAATACACTTCTCGCCAATTTACAAAATGCAACAACAGCGCAATGGATGACACAATGGGTCACGTTCTATTCTTGTACTTATATCAAATGAATGTTTCGTGACTTAGTAAAATAATAAAAGTAAAAAATAAATATGTTTAACGTAAAATTAGACTACACAGTGATTGAATCTACAACACTCAATAAAATACATCGAATCATCCTTCAACATTGACGCGTCATGATATGACATCATTTGGATCCTTACAATTTATATGAACAAAACAATTAAGTCATGGGCGATAAAACTTGATGTTTTAATTAGGTTGTCTGTATTTATTAGTTTCAGGAAGAACCCCTGGGGTTTAATTAGTTTAAGATCACTACGATAATGAATCGTATTTATTTTATTTATTTTTATTTTTACTATATATATATATATATATATATATATATATGTATATATATATATATATATATATATATATATATATATATATATATATATATATATATATATATATATATATATATATAAGCGAAACCTACCTCTCGGTCATACTGAGGTAACAAAAAAAATGATTTTGAGCCTCAGTCCGTGTTGCAGAACAACACGCTCTTTCTGAATACATATTGTTTTTTTAACACATAAAACCCTGCAGGAGGTAAATGAGCATACTAAAAAACTGTTAAGTCGCTGTGACAGTTTAAGTAATGCACGTGTCTCAAATACATTCATGCATAAATATATTTATATTTCAAGTGGTGATAGGACCAAATAATTCACGTTAACAAAAGTGTACTCATGAAGATGTTGTATTTTACCAGACGAGCTTTTTTATGAAGTGTTTTTTTGCCACTCGTTATTCATGTCGGAGAAATACACATATTCAAAAATAAACATCATTATAATAAGCAGTAAAATGTTGAAGATTTGAAAAATAAATCTTGCCTTAAAATTACGTGTAAAAATATTTGGTAATTTTGAACCCGAAAAAATAGATGTTTTTCTTCTGCATGAATCGGCCATCAACGTTAACAGCCGGGCGATTTTGTTACACTTGAGCTGTCCAATCTTTATTGTATTTCGAGAAATAGCACACATTTGCTGAAGAAAAAAATATGTTACATAAAGCTTTCCTGTGAAGAAAACGTATTTTATTGAATTTCGACATCACATTACTATTTTTCATTCGCTTTTACTGTCTGTTTACGTATTTCATGTGTCGGCAAATGTCGGTTTTGTGTCGTGCGAAAACTTTACAAATGCAAAATATTTTTGTTTGTAATTAAAAATATATTTATATAACCGAGTGGAAGATTTGGAATTAAACAATTATACACACACACAATGCGATTTTCTAGTTTAGTGATGATGTAAAACAAATCTCTTCGATTCGCGGGCTGATAAGTTAAAATCTTTCTGATTTGAGTCAATTAACAACAAAGGAGTTTGTAATAAAAGTTATAAAATAGTTTAACCCTTACTACTAACAGTTGGGAATATTCCCCTCAGTTTAATAATGACAGTTAAGAGAGGCGTTCAACAACACTTTGTATCTGTTGCATCATCTTTTTTTTCCAATACACTTGTTTCTCCAAGCTCAGAGTTCGTGTTTTCTTTCCGGGCGCTTTAAAGGACCACAACAACTGGCGACACATGATTTTTAACTCACACCACCACACAAACATGCGACGAGGTGTATGTTCGACAGCCTTGAAAACAGCCAACGTAGGTAAATCAACGGAAAATGTACCTGACAATCTCTTAGTTCTAAAAACTGGCTTTGCCGGCGAATACACACTAAAATAAATGTTTGCGTTGTTAACCAAAGTGAATTCCTTTGTTTTTTGTATAAAAGCAAAGCAACCTATTTTCTTTCAACGAAAAAAGATCAGTGATTTATTTATAGCTATACCGACACTATGTCATGTTTTAAAAGGAAACGAGTACATTATATGTTATTTTCTTTCCAAAAGAGAAAAAAGTTTCACCACCGAATGAAAAAATGTGAAACTTATTTTTACTTCTTGTGTAAACCGTATTATTTACGGTTACGTGAAAAACTTACAAAAAAAAGGGATTTCTATTCGTGACATGTGTTATAATGTATTTTCCTTCTACAACTGATATTATTATAGCAGAATAATATGAAACCAATACTTTCTAAAATACGTATTTTACTATAAAACACATTTAAAACAGGGATATTTCAAATACACTATAATAGAACTAGTTACATTCCTAATGCAACAGCTCCAAAGAAGCTAAACAAGACAGCAGGTAAAAAGAAGATAAAACTGAAGAAACACCAATACAAATAGAAGAAACACAACACACATTGTAGATTTTAACATATTCTACTATAACCACAATACACCACTGACGACAGGTCTTAGGGACCGAATAAATACTTAAAGAAAAAAAGACAATCAAAATATTAAAGTATTAATAGATACAAGATCGAATAGGGGTCAAAAGACTGATAACGAAAATGTTTTTATCCCAGAATGCCGTTTAAAGTTCAACTGACTATTTCACTTGTTCCCCAGACGAGGTTAACACATTTGCTTCATATCTAATAAAGTATAAAGCCCTATACGAAATAGATTGTAAAAATTGTGCAGGTTTTAAAAAAGTATGCCTACTGTTCCGAAAATTACAAGTATCGAACATACCAAACAAAAACTAGCGACTTGACTTTTTCTGAAGCGGTTAAACTTTTAACAGCATTAGTTAGCCCAAAACATCTCTGTTCCATAAAAACAACGAACATTATTCGACTTTCGCGTTAATCTTTATAAACTCAGATACGATTTCAAATTAGCAGAACTAAGCGCAGATAATTTAAATGCTTAATATTCGTACCAGAACTCGTATTAGCAAGAAACGCAGTAACCATAGATAGAGTTCAAAACAAGTTAAGAAGTGAGCAAAATTTAACATCATAGACAATAGCCGAAAGATTGCCATATATTTGTAAGTTTTAATAAAGGCTTTAAATATATTGAAAAGTCGGGCATTGTACGTATAAAAAAGTACACCAGAAATAACATTTTTATTCTCGTTCAAAAACAATTCAACACAAAAAGAAGAGTTAATGTAACACTTCCACAAATACAGGACATCACAATAAAAAAATGAATGATTGCTTAGCCCCTCTATGCGTAGTGAATGTCTTCATTATGTTATATATTGCTTATACCATTTTAAAACCTGCCTAAACTGTAAAACAATCTAACACAAGAGGTCACATTGCATATACATTAAAACACACAAGTCACGCTTGAAATAGCTAATACAACACTCAATCAAGTTCAATTCTTTGGGTAACCAGTTGAAGGAACTCAGGATTTATGAGATTGAACCGTTAAAGCTGCAGTAGAAATACGTCTTAGAAAAGCTACATATTATAGAGGATAAGGAGACGTGTCTTCAAGATTAATGTCAATACAAATGAGAAGTCTAGAATATAAAAGCTAAAATATATTGGCATTGAATTTGATAATAGTTTTCAATTCTCTCATAAGAGACACGTAAATAACATTAAGAAACGATTGTCAGACGATTCCGACAGTACTTCGCAAGAAAAGGTTTAGGTTACCATGTACGACACTTTCGACATATAGCTTGCTCAAGCACCCCTAGAACATCGTCAATCATAAATGGAAACAATACTTACCCTCAATACAGAGGCGCAACCCCTCTTGGTATATATTATTAAATACACTTGCTTTACTAAACTCCGAGTTCGTGTTTTCTTTCTTAACCCTTTATAGCGCAACAACAATATCAATTCAGAGAAAAGCAGTAAATGAGTAAGGATAACAGTTTACCGATGAAGAGATATGTAGTCTTTTATAAGATTATAATCATGTCTCATTTTTAGCGTTCGTTATATATTCTGGATTAACCTGTGTGTATAAAGTAATCGCCTTTTTATTACAAATGTACTCGGTGTATTCGTGTGATGTAAGAGGACTTAATTTGAAGGTAATGAAATTGTTTGCTACCGTCTCTTTGGAAAACGTATTTGGAAGAAGAAGATACTTCGGAATTAATGTTATACTTTTTGTATGTCGAGGGAATGATGGAATATTTTCGTAAAACACGCATTAATCTCTAATCTTTTAATAAGTTTTTCCCTAACACAACCTCACTTATCACATTCATATGTCCATGTCCATATGCCGTAATTAAAGCGTCAATGAATTACCTCATATAATTAGAGTTGTATAACTACTTTTGTTCTGCTTCAAATATCATATCTAATTATCTATTTTCCCCGACACCAATGACAGTTTAAATAAAACGTTCGTATTTTTAATTTCAATAGAAGTGTGTATTGATTAATTTGAACTCAAACATTTTAAATTGAAGATATAAAAAGTGTCGATACCACGAATATATGAGAGGATACAATCTATGAAATACTTTTCATATTCTAATTATATACACGAATTAGGCAAACAGTTACAATACACACTGAATTTTGCTGTGTAATCCAGCAGCAAACATACACATCTGATAAATGATTGTGTCATTAAAATGGTAATTTTAAAATGAAAAACTATATTATTAAATACGATACGAGGACTCAAAGGATACGTTGCAAGTAAAAGGTGTCTGGCGATTAGGAAATCAATTAAATAATGTAAATAGATCTAAAAGGCAAGATCACAATTATGTTTACGAAAGTCATCGAAAGATAGGTACGATTAATTAGAAGAGAACTGGGTAAAAGAAAAGAAAATCCGAAAGAATATCTAGTATTTGATAGCAAAACTTAACGAGTCTAACATCGCACATTGATGAGGTCACATATGACTGACGTTGCACAGTATGTTCAGGATACGCGTTAGTTTGTTAGCCAGACAGGCATAAGTATAGATTTTCAAACGAAACTGTATTCCTGCTTACGGATACCGAGTTGATAAATAAACTATGTCCAAAGAGAATATGTTTGCACGCGTCTTTAACGAAATATCAAGGAACCATGAAATAAATAGCGATAATCCTTAGACCGCATATTGTGTGTTTTCCAACCGGAATGAAATGACGACAACGTAAACAATTATCCAGGGTATATAACCACCCCACTGAACCATCAATAACATCCAATCTCTTTGTACTACCTATAATTTTCTTTCCTAAAAACCTCTCTGTCGTACTATGACCAGGAAACAATTCTACCAAAATTATCTTCCACTTAAACGCATAACCGTGATAGCTGTAAACTCTGATATCACTAAGATTAATCTAATTTCAATAACTTAATCCTTTGAAATACCAAAATCTTATTACCACCTTGATTATTTAGTTATTGACTGGTATTCAGTATTTATTATTAGTGATGGAACTATAATAGTTTACCATCATCTGTATACTTATTATGTTCATTAACCTTGCGAGTAGCGGGGTTATTATTATTATTATAATTAATACTATTGTCATTATGACTATCGTAAGTATTATTGGCATTATTATTATTTTATTAATACTAACAGTAGGATCACAACTAAATTTCTTTTATATGTTAATTGTATTAATATTGATTTCATTATTAGTATACTATAATTACAGTTAACAAATATTATCACAACGAGAATTACTACTATTACTGATATTAATATCATCATAAAAAGCCATAACTAGTAATAGTATTGGATATTGACGACTAATTAATATAGAAATAGAATGCTAGTATGGCATTTAATACCCTAAATAAAATTATCAAACATTTTTTATACGATAAGCACCAAAGATATACGACAATATTTTAATTTTAATTATATAGAATAAATTCAAACCAATCCAACTCTCTGCTCCAGTTAAGATTAAGGTCACAATAACCCAGACACTAAATACAACCCCACCAAATTACTTAAAATATCACCCGTTAAAATCTCCCCCCTCCTCCTTTCCTTTCTTTGCTATATGCGAACTTCGTCTTCATTCCCCTCCCTCTTATCCATCCACATTTTCCTGTTGTTGTTGAATGATAGAAATTTGAACAGTGGATTCCAAAATGCCTGACGTGTTGACGTTTATTTTAAGCGTTAATGAAACGCAAAATATTATGTAGCAAAATGGAATAACACCATCAACAAACTATATATATATATATATATATATATATATATATATATATATATATTTATATAATACATTCATATGTTACATTTTTAAATTAATATATATATATATTCATATACAAACTCACATACATATATATATATATATTGTATATATATACACGCATAGTAGATCGAATGTTATTAAAACAAACTTATTATGATCGTTTCTGAGATATTTAATGATTTATAGATTACGAACTTTGATTTGATTTTCTAATCTGGATATATTGCTGATGAAAGACGATACAGACTATTTAAGATAATAGTAGATTCTTTATAGCAAACATTATTCTTGGTTTATGGGGGGTGACATAAATATACAAAATCTTATATCATTACCACCTAATTTAATTAAGTGATGAACATGAGAATAATCTTTATAATATCCTGTAAATACATTTTAACAATTTGTGTTTTGGAATAGATTAAAATAGTGTAAACTATTCTTTTAAATATCAATATAAGTGCATTTTTGTATTATAAGAGTCAGTGCTATAAGATAGATGACATGTAGATAGTTTTTGAAACAATTCAGTATGTATATTAACCATTTTAATATGATGTGTTACTGTCACATGTTTTGAAATCCACTTAAAATTACACCCGATAAACAACATTTACCATATATTTCGAGAACCCGCATTTAAAATATAGAAATCATTCCAAGACTATTTAGCAGATATGTGAAAAAGTATATATCATCGAAAAATAACTATTTTTCGTTATCTTCTATGAAAAACATGTCTCTATTCATTAAGTCGGCAAACTGGCTTATTATTTTGGGAATATGATCTAAACTTTTTTTTAATTCGGAGTGACGGTACTTGATGCATTTAGTTCTTTTATAATATATATGTAAATTGTATTTTGTTGCAGATCTTATTTCATTGAAATAAGTCGATAATCATTAACTACTAACGAATACTATGCACATTTAGCAATACACTAATTATGAATAGATAAACACATGTGTAAGTCTGTGTGTTTGTAAATGTGTGTGTATATTTATATATATATATATATATATATATATATATATATATATATATATATATATATATATATATATATATATATATGTGTGTGTATGAATATAAAACATACCAAACTTTATAATTATGCAACATATTTACCTATAATGCAATTAAGAAAAAGAGCGCCGTATTTGCGGGGTAAAATTAAAAGAGATTCTCACAGAATGCAAGTAAATACTGACAACACACCCGCACTTAATTGTACAAAATAAATTAAAGAAGAAGAAGAATATATAATTAAGTAAATAAATAACATAATCAATCAACAACTACGTAAAATATAGCAAACCCAAAACAACTTATGCACCTCCTCTCACCATTCCCCAGAGCAAAACTGTAGCATTTGTCTATTGAAAGTACTATATTTGTCGTCATTATTAATGATAATAAGGCTGTCTATTTACTTCTTTCGTGTCTGTGTATGTTAGATGAAATAACATATGCAGATGAGGACCCTCTGATAGCAGTCTTAATTATAAATGTTAACAAGGGTGTGAATTTACTTCTTTCACGTCTGTTATTCGTGACGTTTTTGGTAGCTAAGTGTTCCCTGTTATATTCGTAATCTTTATGCCAGACTTATTTCAAAAACAGTAATTATATGCGTTTGAGATCACTAAGTGCAGTCATAGTTTGGAGGACTGAAGGTCGGTGTCAAACAAATTCAATGATAGGTGCATGTATAGGTTCAGAGACCAGACCAGTCGTCGTTCGAGAAAATCAGTTATCAAACTCAAAACAAAACATTTGACAAGTCGTACAACGATGACGGTTGTATCCCATCTATCTCCCTCCCTCTAGCTTCTCTCTCGCTCTCCTTCTCTATCTCTCTCTCTCGTAAATAAATTGAACATTCAGAGTAAGTTTTTGAAATCTGAATGAGGAAGACGCGTGCTTGGCATATTCGCGAGAACTTAGCTGAATTTTCGATTTTAAATATGTTCTTCGGCAAAAATAAATTATATCAGTATATTTAAAAGTAAAATGGGTACTTCCTGTATTACATACTATTTGATTTGCAGCACGATGATCCCGAACAAACAGCCAACCAGCCAGTCCCAGTAGCAGACGACAGTGACTATCGCCAAACGATGATTGCTCAATGGCGATAACAAGACGAGCCATTGCACACACGTGCACATGTTGTTACACCTCGTCCCGTCGTCACATGTCGTCCCAAGATCCACCATGCCAAACAGTCTGATCACATTGCTTGGATAACAACAATGGTATCACATTCGGGTGTCGTGCAAACCAAATATGGCTTCATTGATCGAAACGACACTACAAGTTATGGACGAAAAACTGCTTAATTTGATGAATAAAAAGTAAAGGAATGTTACTCATGTGTTATTGTTTTCTGATACAATAATTTTACCACCGAACATCGTCCGCAGCTGTACTCCCCACACACACACATACCCACATGTATATATATATATATATATATATATATATATATATATATATATATATATATATATATATATATATAAACTTATGAGGAACTTATTTATATTGATATGAGAAATAATTCAAACGTTATAGGTAAAAGGTTAAAATGACTGTCATAATCCGAAAGTTTTATATTAATATTGAGATGATGTTTAAGAAAACTTATCTGTTGTCTTACCCACAGGCTAGATTTACGGCTTTGTATAAAGTTGTCAATATCAGTCGATCAAATTCACTGTTTCTCTATTTCAAAACAGTATTTTTAGCTAAAATCTTGTCTTCACGGAATTATTCTTCAAAAAAGTCCCTCAACTTTATTGTTCGTAATTCTATTTTATTGTCTCGTTTTCTTATTTTAATTTGATTCTACTTGTCTAACCGTCAGTCTTTGTCATATCAGTCATGCTGCGTACAATATGGGTTCTCCTCTTAACATCTCTCAGAAACAGTCGTATCATTTTATTAATAATGTTTGTTTGTGTATTTCCTAAGGCCTTGTCTGATGTTTAAACTTTTGAATTAAAATCATAATATATTGTTATTACAATTCTTATAACATAATTACCATATTAATTATGCTATAGTATTGTTTAGTAGTCAGATATATATATTCTTTAAAATAATTGGTTTATCGTTTATTTTTATTAAAAAAATACTTTTTATATAGTATTATAAACACGTATATTATATCATTATATAAGTTCTATTAGGAGTATAATTGAATAGTAAATGGGGATATGTGATTTAATAATGTTATATATAATGCATATGTATTTGGACATATCTCAATTCATATAATTCATATTGCAATTAAAATTAATTTGAATTTCAGAGTTTTAAATCATTTTATTTACTATTAAGTTACTAAGTATGAGGGCCAGGCGACATTCGATGTTAAGTGTAAACAAGACTGACATGATTGTTAGCTGAAAGATGAGGAAAATTATGGGAGTACTAATAGTGATGATGGTATAAACTGAGATATATTATTGGGCGGTGTTTAATATCAATTATTTGTCATTGGATTGGGAAACGACCAACTTGCCATAAGCAGGAAATAAGTGTGTACGGCAATGTCTTCCACGCACAATAGTATCTAAAAAGGTTGGTCTATGAAAATGGTTTGATTGTAACCACAAGTCAAACATTCTGACATAAAATTGCTTCAGCCGTTAATCGCTGTTATTTTGTGACCAACGGTCCTTAGGACTCGAAGAGTTTTCCCACTTTTCTAAAGGAGGTTATCTCTACCACTCAATACAATCTAGTTGTTTATCATTCATGTGGCAAGTGCGAGGCTGCCTACGTGGAGCGTACAATTCAGCAGTTAGAGATCAGAATTTCCAATCACAAAACACTTTTTTGTGTATGTCTCCACGGAAAATCGCGGCTCGCGCGCTATATAACTTTCCTACGATATTTCAGTACACAACTTTATTTTAATTTTTGTTATGTTTTATCAAGTCCGCGTTTCTTTTTGCTAATGTAACTGGTATATACGTTGTGTACAAGTTAAAGTTTCTCTTCTTTTTCTTTGATTTGTCACTCTTGGTAGCGTGACCTCCGATCGCCATCTTTTCATTTCCGGTGGCAGAAAAATTGAAAATTAAAATCGAAAAAAAGGAGGAACTCCCGCTCCCCCCCACACGCAATTTCTCTTTAATTACACCCCCGCTCGAAAAAAAATAAAGGGGTAAACATAGAATGGTGAATTAATATTGTGTGTCAAACCACTAGAATAAATAATTGAACGACTACTCAACCATAAATAACAGAACAAAACAATTGATAGCTTATTTTCTTCGTTTAACAAATATATACGGTAGAAGGGAAATGAATCTGAAAAGAACTGTCTGGTTTTGAATTATAGATAAAAATGTCAAATCTTATTGATTCGAACAGAATAATTAATAAAATATATAAAAATTAAAAAGATAGTAAATACATTACATTAACTTAATAAAAATAATTTAAAGTAATTTCTATATGAAAGACAACATATTTTAGATTTAAATTAATAAAGAAATGAAGTAAAAATAAAATCAATCATAACAATACTACAACTAAAAATAAATGTGATAAACACAATAATAAATATAAAATATAATAATAGAAATATTAGTATCACAATAAAGATAATGATAATATATTTATATATTAACTAAATTAAGTAAATTAATATTACTCTCTTTGAAAAAAAACTACTAGTTAATTAAAGTAGAACACCCTTTATAAAAAGGACATAGTGAAAGAGTCCTAATGAGCGACCATATGCGATACATGGTTGTATAAATTGTGAGAATCAAATAGAGTCCAAATAATGCGGCTAATCTGGTTTATTTTCGCTCTCTTCTATGACAATTCCTGAAAAAAAAGCAATCTCCTCTGCTTGAAAGTGGTTCATCTAATGTCTATGCATATTCCGGCGCTGCACATTGATTGACTTGTGATAATCGATATATATATATATATATATATACAAGGGATTCTTGCAGTTTTCATCAGGGGTCAATTACCTTTTACTAGCAAACATAACCCATTCTTTCTTCTTGCTTTGGTTTTGTAGAGATAATACTCTTGACAAATAGGGGTGATGGAGTAGCCGATTTTAATCGTGTTTCTATCAAACAATTTGTGCAGTTTATGTTGCTGATAAAGTATCTTCATGAAAATGTGTCCTACTCGTGTATTTGTCTTAAGGGTGAAGTAAATGAGAAGCGAACACTTTTCCGTGTTCTATTGTTGTTGTTTTTTAGTTATGGTAATGAATGGGTTTATAAGAAAAACAACTCATACCATGGCGGAGAAGTAGTTTCATGATATATTCTTCGCTTTTGACACCCTATGATCGTTCACAATTGTAATTTTATACTTTCTTCCTTTTTGTGTATTAACAAATAACAAATATAATAACATGTTGTTTTGTGAAACTTTTAACTTTTTATTTATTTAGATTTAAATTTTTGATTTTTCTACGGCGGAAATGAAGAGAAGGCGATCAGAGGTCACGTTACCTCAAGTTCAAAGAAAAAAAAAGATACAATTAGTTGTACTTGCCAACAAAGTATATATCTATAAAATTGGTAATAGAAACGCAGAATTAATTAAAAAAAAATTACTAAACTAAAAATAAAGTTGTGGGTTGAAATATTGTAGAAGACTTACCCGGCGCGCGAGCCGCCATTTTCGATGAGACAAATAAACAAATGCTTAAGAGTGTCCGGTATGAGAGGTAACGTATATGTACCTTTTTGTTTGGAGTTCAAACCGACGGTTCTCATGCTGTTCGGATCTTCTGTACAATATATATATATATATATATATATATATATATATATATATATATATATATATATATATATATATGGTTTTGAATAGAAGTAATATTTCTTTGTCTCCGTGAATGTAATCTCGGCAGCTGTTTCGTCCAACATCTCATAAGAAGAAAGCGTTGGAATCAAACAGAATATGGACAAATTAGTAGGCGAGAAAAGCTAGAATCGGAAATAACTGCTTGTGAAATTAAGTGTTTAAAGAGAGTTAATTGAATGCCTCGAATAAAAACAGTTATGTCTTTCTTTGATTAAAAAATTTTTTTTTTTAACATGGTTCACCCCAAACAAGGCAGACCGCCACTGTAGATGTAAGGGGCTACTGAGAAAAAAGATATAGGGAGAAGGTTGGGGGAGTGTTTGCCTAAATCATGATACGCGCAGCAACATGTCTGTTTACATTAGTTTTAAATTTCTGCATGTCAGTACTGTCGGGAAAACAGGGGGCAGGGAGAGAGTTCCAGAGGCCAGCAGCACGAGGAAAGAAGCTATTTGAGTAGAAGGCTCTCCGGCATCTGGGGACCTCCACAGTGAATGAATGAGATTTAGTTGATTGTCGAGTTAGTTTAGTGAATTTACGTCGAGGGGGCACCAGTGTAGTACATTCATCAGAGCATAATCCATTGAAGTACTTATAAAACAAACATAAGGATGCTACATTGCGACGATGGGACAGGGGCTGGAGCTTGGTTGACAGTGAATGACCTATTAGGTTGGCGACTCTTTTTTTGGACCTTGTCAAGGAGGGAGAGACAAGTAGATGATGCACCAGCCCAGATGTGGCAACAATACTCCATGCATGGGCGGATGGTGGCCTTGTATAGATATAGGATAATGTCAGGTGTGAGGAGCTTACTAGCACGGTAGAGGGAGCCAACATTCTTGCGGCAGCCTTAGCAATGCCTACAATGTAGTTATTCCAATTCATGTTACCTGTGAAGGTTAGGCCGATGAGTTTGAATGATGAACTCTCAGGTAGGGTGTTATTTGCCAATCGGTGTTTGGAGAGGCTTGTAGTTGTTGACGGAAAGTAGCTTTGTCTTTGCGGCATTAAAAGTTACCAACTATTTATGACCCCAATCCACTACAGCCTGGAGGTCATTTACTAAAGATTTAGCCATTGCCTCGGATATGATCGCGTCTGATTTACCAACATGGCGAGAGTAAAGCGTGGTGTCGTCAGCAAATAAGCCAATCTCTGACTCTATATCATCAAGTAGATCGTTTATGAAAGTCAGGCACAGTAAAGGTCCAAGGATAGATCGCTGGGGTACACCAGCATGTATGTCATGTTGCTTAGATGAACGGCCATCGAGGACAACCCTGAATTTTCTTTTGTTTAGGAAGGATCTAATTATATTAAATAGTTGCCCAGTAATACCGCATGAGCGTATTTTCAGGTGAAGCCCTTTATGCCAAACATTGTCAAAGACCTTGGATATATAACGCGTTACTGCCCTAGCTTCACCTGCCTTGTCGAGAGTATGAAACATACGTTCAGAGATGACTGTTAGGATGTTTGCAGTAGATCGTGCTTGTGTAAATCCATACTGGCGGTCAGATAGAAGTTTAGCATTACTTAAGTGCTGTACTTACGCTAGATTGATTTAGGATTCACAGATTTTTGCAAAGATCGGTAGTAGACTGATTGGGCGGTAGTTCTGAGGGTCAGTTCTATTCCCAGAACTCTTGTAGACAGGCACCACAGAGGCAATTTTCCAGCAATCGGGGAAGCAAGATTCAGCTAGGCATTTATTGAAAAGTTTGGAGAGGACGGGGGCCAGTTCAGCAGAACATTTCTTTATTACTATTACAGGTATACGATCAGGCCCACAAGCTTTAGAGGTGTCAAGGTTTTTTTTATGTCTCCTGCCTGGGATGGGGTGATGACCAGGTTATCACGTGTGACTTCGGTCCGCAAAGGTAATTCGGGGAGGAGGTGGCTATCTGAGTCTAAAGTAGAGTTAGAAGCGAAACGCTGGGCCAGTAGTTCACCCTTATCAGTGGCCGTGCAGACGACATCATTGTGGTTTGATAGTGGAGGAATCGTTGATTGACCATTATTCACTACACTATTGTAGATTTTCCAGAAATCGCCAGTATCTAGTTTCTGAGACTGGATGCGTCTTTTTGTTAACTGATTATACCTTCTCTTTGCTTCGCCTATCACGACCTTGCACTTATTTCTTGACTCTATAAATTTATGTCTATTAGTAGCTGACTTATGGCGGCCGAATTTACGGAATGCTTGTTGCCTCTCAGAAATAGCAGCTGCACATTCGGAAGTGAACCATTGAGGAGAGTGGGGCTTGCTAAAGAATTTTCGCATGGGGACATAGGCTTCAATGCCTGCTTTAACCCATTCAGTTAATTCGTTTGCACACTGGTTGGCAGGTAGTGAGAAGGTTTCCCTCCATGGGGCGTCACTGATGTGATCTCTGATTGACTCAAAATCAGCCTGCTCATAGTATCTTGTTTCTTTTAGCAATGGTTCATCAGCTTTTGGACGACTTTTTAGGGTGATATGTATCATTAGCATAATGTGATCAGCATTCCCGAGTGGACTATGAGCTTTCGTCACACAAGCCTCGGACATTGAGGCCAAGAAGAGGTCTAGAACTGTGGCTTGCTGGTCTACTCGATCAGGGATGCGGGTCGGAAAATCGACAGTCTGAGAGATGGAGTGAGCTAGGGAGAAATTATACATAGAGTCGCCAGCTGCGTCAGTAAGGCTAGAGAATCCCAACCAGTCTCGGTGGTGGGCATTAAAATCCCCAAATACATGTATCTGGGCATTCGGGTCAGTTAAGAGTGCTCTATCCATGCTTTCAGAGACAGAGTTTAGCAGAGTACAGTCCTGGGTCGACAGGGAGCGGTATAAGAAATATAAGTAGCTGCCACTGTGATGTAAAGTCAATCTAAAGCACATGTAGTCTTGGTCATCTGATTCTAACCTGTTCTCTAGTCAGGGGGAGGGTGTTCCGAACATAAACTCCTAGCCCGTGCATATGTTTTTCAGAGTCTTTACAGTAGAGTGGGATGTAGTCAGTCATGTCAAAGTGGTGTGAGGAGATTGAGGATTTAAGGTTAGTTTTACTAAGAGCTAGGATATCCGGGGAGTGTGTCAGGAGAAAGTTTTCTACGTCGTTGATGTTGGTTCTATGTCCCCGGATATTTGTGAAAGCGAGTCGCAAGGGTGGAGGCGAAAGTGTTTTTTGTTGGGTGTCTGGTTTAGGTTTGCTTTTATTTTTTGTAATGACATGTTTTGTTTGATTATAGTGTGGGTTGGCCAAGGTGGGTACTTGTTTGGTGTCAATAAGCTCACACAGCCAGTCCATTAGTCACGACCTGGTCCATGGGGGTTTTGGCCTCGGGAAAGCCCACAGGAGATAATTGCAGGGTCCCTTTCCATGCGCGACATGGCACATACAACTACCTCCGGTATTATGCAACTGATGATAGAGCAGCCGTTCTTGGCGCTACCCAAGAGTTTGGCCTCATTCCTATCAGTTGGAAACAGCAGTCAGACAAGCTGTCTAACCTGTACACTCAACCTGTCGGAGCAAAGGAGACCCATACTGGCCATGTAAGACTTAGTAACGAAAATACTTTCCCCAAGTTGCCCAGATAGAGAGAAAGAGGACGGCGTTCATTGTCCTAGTAAGGAAACAAGGTTAGGCACTGAGTGCTAAGAGGCGTTCCAGCGCTGTTACCTCTGCGCCTGACTAATAAACAAAGAAGGGGTGCAAGGGCCGGTAATAGGCAGAACCTATCTACTCCTTAAGGAATTGTAGGTTTGCAGACCGGCTATTTTGTTCGAGATTCCAACTTTAGGAAGGTTGTCGATCAGGACTTAGGTAGCCTACGTCCCCAACGGTTTACTGCCATATCCTGAGTAGCTGGTAGTAAGGTTTTTTTGGCAGAGATTTCCTTCTCTTAGATAGATACCCTATCGAGGTCTTACGGGTCCAACACTTCGAGAGGGGTAACGATAGCCTGCGCCCGTGTACTACTCGGGTAGTGCCTAGACCCAGCAGGTGTAAAAAAATCCATGATATAATATAATATATACATATATATATATATATATATATATATATATATATGTATACATATATATATATATATATATATATATATATATATATATATATATGAAAATATTTGTTGTAGTTTATTATCTACGGACGTATACGTTTCATCTTTTTTCAATCAAGACTCTTCAGCGTAGAAGTTTGACTATTCACTACTGGTCACACGATTCGAAACCCTGGATTATAAGTATTTTTCAACTCCAACCCAACGTCTTAAACCTCACGGCCAATATCTGAACGGCTGATAAACAGTGGTAGATTAAATACATTTATAAGCGGCGATGACATCGCAGGCATTCTACTTATATTAAGGAATGATGCATTATAAAGCAAATGACGTCACGCTGTATTTGCACTACGACTAAAGTGCTCTACTAGATAGAATAAGTTCATTGCATACGAAAAAAGGAAAATAAAGCTGAAGATAAGTTTCTCCTCTCGCAAGTAAGTACAAATAAGAACATTAAAAGAAATACTTCCAAAAGCTTCAGGATAGCGTGGGATTAAGAATTTCTTCAGTGAGAAATCAGTGGACAGTATACATCAATAATTATACACATTAAATCAGACACATAATTAAGAACATTCATGTAAGCATTCTTAGGTACGGCTTCCTAGTATGATTAGTTGGGAACTACATTGTCTTTCATATTTATTCGCTACTGGACTTCACCTACTCTTCACCCCCCCTATCATTACCCCTTTTTGCAATCCAAACTAACTGACCCTTCTAGAAACTTAGAATATTAGCAAGAAAAAAAGGACAAAGATAACGATTTTTCATACAGGTAAGAGAGAAAAAAACCCAGAAAAAAGAGATTATTTAACTCATGTAAAATAAAAGAAATTAAGTACTTAGCTTTCTTTTTTATATTACATCCATCGCTTCACTAGTAATATTGGTCTCGAATTGATGGTCGGTGGCAGATACAAAAGGTCTTAGCTACGGCCAGGTATGATTAGTTGGGAAACGCCACCAAGCAAAATATCAGAAACCACTCTTGTTCGTGCAAAATTTGTATGTGAGTTAAAAGACCAAGGTAGGTACATATTTACCTTTCCTAACACTATTCATTCGGATGTTTAGACTTTGGTCTTGTCCACTGGTTTATAGTATTTCCCCAATCAATACTGACAAGGAAAAGACTCTTACTTCTTTTGACGTTGTTGCCTCTCAACTTAGGCAGGATGAGCTTGCTCTTCTGATCATTTTCCTTCGATATGATGCGTTTGACTTATTTGGAACATCGATTTAACAACTCCTAGATTGACTCCAATGATTTTGTATGGACGCAGACCCAGTTCAAGACTATGAAATCGTAAATAGCCAATAAGGATATGTATATCGGCAAACCAGGTAAGGGTGCCGGAGTAGTTGTGCTGAATCATTAAAACTACACCAGGAAAATGTTACATATTTCTGATGATCGATTAACATTTTTTAAGATCGAGCCTGTTAAGACATCCGATAACACTTATAGAAATGAGATCTAGTTTCAGAAGCGATTATTATGCGTTTATAATAAGGGGTTCTTCACTAAAGAGACCAATGACTGAATTCGACTTTCTGGTTCGCAACGACCAAGATTATATGACCTCCAAAAATGCATAAGATAGAGGTCCCACCTAGGCCCATATTATCTATGGTGGGGTGTACTGAACATTCCTAGCTTAAATGCTTTTTTCAAATTGTTGCAACCGGTACATGATTCATACAATGTCCATTGCATTTCAGATTCTTTCCAATATGTTGACCGTTTGCGTGAACTAAAATCCAATGCAGATAATCGACGTATATGCTTTTTTGCCGTTGTTAATCTCTTCACGAATGTTCCGTTGGAGGAGAGTATTTGTATATCTGCTGGCACATTATATGGTGGCTCTATGTTCTTTTTTTGTTTTCTATAATGGCTTCTTTTTTGTATTAATGTTGTTATACACGAAGTCTGTTCAATTTATATATAACACCATCATGTATAGCCAGATTGATGAAGTGTCCATAAGAAGTTCGTAAGGCCCGGCATTAGCAGACATTTTTGTTGGCTATCATGAGGGCTTATTTTCGTACTCGGTTCCTAAGTGTTGTGGGTCAACATACCTACCCTTTAAATATAACTAAATTCGTAGCAACCGGCTACCATAAATACCGGTTTTGCCGGGAGAACATTTGGAGGTACATTTAGGCACTAGCCCTGCCAACACTGACTTGTGTATAATTTCTCTGTTCAATACAATTCATTATTATTATCTCTAAACATGTTGTCATTTTATTTCATTGTTGGTACCCCTTAACGGGTCCACAACAACTGGCGGCGAGTGATTGGTAAAGAACTTCGTTGGAAACAGCTTGGACCTTGCAACCCGTCTACAACACGGTCAACCTTCGAAAAAGAATTTCACCCGTTTAAAAAAAAACCAAAAAACTTTGTGCTTTACAATTTTGTGGAAGATATTGGAAACATCGAATACATTCAATTTTGGGACGAGTCTGCCTTAGAAGAAATAACCAGTTTAAACAATTACTGGAAAAAGAAAAAAAGTAAGACAGATTTTACTATTTGCGTTCTTCGTATTTCAATACGGGACTTTACCTCGTGCAACAAATGAAATTGGAATACCATGTGCTTATAAAACTGAAAGGCTTGAAAAAAAAAATCCATACTACAAAAACCGTTTTTCGTGTCTGATATAGTCAACCGTATTTCGCGAACAGACTTGTCACGGTAAAATCGTATAGTCAGAAAAAAAATCTGACAAGTAAAACCAAGTTACTTTCTTGAATAACTAGTCAATTTTTTATATAGCCATTACTTGCTATTTTGCATTTTCAGCCTACACTGAAAGGCAAACGGACTTATTGGGAAAAAAGTTCCAGATGCGAACAAAATACAAATAATTTGTTAAATTAATTACCCAATAAGCCGGATTAATAACATCGTTTTTTTCTCAAAGAACTTTGAAAGAAGAAAAAAAAAAGATTAGCAAGTGCTGGTCGGATTCCAGACCCGATAGACGCAGTGACGAGAAGGGGTTGAGTTTGTTATTTAACAGTAAGCATTTCAAAAGAAAAAATAGTGAAGGACTATTTGTGACTACTTCTTTTCCAAGAAAGTATTTCATTAATTATGGAAGATTTCTCGAAACAGAAATTAGAGATGATTAAATTTCAATCAGAACAACAGAAGGCAAACGATGAAAAACATATTGCTCAACAGAAGTCACACAATGAAAAACTTAAGTCTCTACAGAAGGGTTTCAAGTCGCAGCAAATACGTTTGTTGAAATATTTTGAGGAAACGAATTTAGCACACAAGCGAAAAGATAGAAAATCTTTAGACGAACAATTGATTGGGATAAAAAAATTTACAATTAGAGCAACATACTCAATCAGAGAGGAAATTTGAACAGCTTGCACAAGCAATGATAAATACGACGAATGACGACAGCGACACGTTCAACCAAAATGCAATATGGTCAGATATAGAAACCTTCAAATATATGCCTGAAGAGGACCTTAACTTCGAATCATGGTACCGTCGATATCAGGATTTTTTCGACATTGAGTGTAGCACATGGTCGGAAAAATAAAAAAGGGTTCGTTTAGTTCTTCGTAGACTAGGTACGGCAGAGCATACAAAATGTGTCGATTATATTCTGCCGAAGAAAACGGGCGAACTATCTTTCAATGAAACCTTTAAAATGTTAATGGAACTATATTGCCCCAAAACCAGTTTACTCCACAAAAGGTGGAAATGTATGAACCTAACGCGATAAGAAAGCCAGGATTACTCAACGTTTGCTTCGATCGTCAATAAAAATTGTGACGACTTTAAGCTATCATCCTTGACAGCGGACAATGTCAAAGTATTAATATTTGTTCAAGGGCTCGTCTCGCAAAACGATGCAGAGTTAAGAAGACGTGCAATAAGCAAACTTGAAACCTAGCCAAATTTAACATTGCAACAACTGGCCGAAAGCTGTCAACGACATATTTCCGAGAAAAAAAAGCTAAAGAAATAGAGGAAGCAGCAAATTCTAATATAAAAATGTTCGTCGTTTTTAAAAAAAGGCATACTCTTCGAAGGAAAAATTCAGGAAGGATTTGCCTCAAAGGTCGGATGAAAAATTGCCAAACCACCCTTGTTGAGGTTGCGGGGACCTACATTGGTACCAGAAGTGTCTTTTTAAACGAAAAAATTGTGACAAATGCCATAAAATGGGACACAAAGCCTCACATTGCAGAAGTTACACTAGAAAATAAGTTACATAAAAACAACCAGAATTAATGGTGGCAACCTAAACATACGAAAGTATGTTACGGTAAAAATGAACAATCAAGATGGTGAACTACAGCTTGATTCAGGGTCTGACCTATCAATTATTAATATCAATACCTGGAAAAAGATCGGCAGACCGACTATGCTACGCACACATAAAGTGGCTCGATCGGTAACCGGAGAGAAAATAAACTTTGAAGGGGAAATCATTTCAAAAGTGACACTAAAAATTAAGACATTAAAATTACGCATGTTCGTAATGAAAGATACAGGAAATTTGTTCGGTTCAGATTGGATTCAGCACTTCCAGCTCTGGGATTCGCCGATAAGTGCCTATTGTCAACGAATAGAGAACTTTTCTGCTGAAGCAGAAAAATTGAAGAAGGATTTGAAAGAGTCATTCCCCAAGGTGTTTTCTAATGAATTAGGACGCTGTACTAAAATAAAGGCGAGTTTTGAACTAATTGAAAATAAGAATCCCGTATTTAAGAGAAAACGAAGTGTAACATTTGCCTCTCTTGAAAAAATAATGCAGAAATAGACCGGTTGGTGGAGAAAGGTATTTTAACACCAGTTGACTATTCGGAATGGGCGGCCCCAACCGTCTACGTGAAGAAAAAATCCGTAATAACCAAAGGATAGTCTGTTCTAAAGAAAGTATTGATACATGTGATGTGTATGATCATGAAATGGCACATCTTATTCTCTTTGTGCCCCCCCCCCTTAGAAAGACTTTTACTCTTTGATTGTTAAGCTAAATAACTATCTTCATCCGTACCTTTACCTTGAATGAAGTGCGGTTTTCTGGATTCTGGATCATCCAGGCTAGACCAACCGTAAAATATGTTAGTTCTAAGTGTATATTTTACAACAAATATAATTTTATAACCTAAGTCTTCTCGCAAATTAATTGCCTCTCCAAAACTACCGTGAGATTAAGGAAGCCAGAAATATAGTGATATTGCGAACATATTTGTAGCTGCTTATATGTGTTTCTAATTATTACACCAATTATTTGGGGTTTATTGAATAAAATATTTCGAAATACGTTTGTACTCCACTTACTTTGTTTACGTTTGGGAGCACCACATGTGTACAAAGATATCCTTGTTGTTCTTGTTCTTAGGGGCACACGTGCGGATTATTTTTATTTAGTGACTGTATTGTGTGATATTATGATACAAAAATAATAGAACACAAACCTATAGATGTGTAATTGTATAACATATCTTCAAATACCATTTTACGACCTGTCAAATGTAGTAATTATGATATGGAAACTGAATAATGAAATTTGTAGTGTTCGACGTCTCGGCAAGACGTCGATTAAGGAAACCGTCCGTACGCAAAATCGAACTTTGAACACATTTGGAAGCATGATAAATATCGTAAGTCTTCGATGGATCAGTTGAAGACTGCGTTTGAAAAGAACATTTAAAAGATGGATATATCGTTTTGATAAATACACTCAATACACCTAGGCCCTATTATTGTTCGGACGGATATTGATTTCTAATCATAACGAAAATGTTTTTATCAGATATGTAAATGTTAGCAAGGGACATGTTCAATCACGCGCAATTTAACATTCGTTTCTCTCTGAGTTAGCTGCAACCTATACAGAATAAGAGATAGCTACCTATCTTCAGGAAAATAGAATGGCGATTTGCCTGAATGTTTCGAAAAAAAGCATTAACGTCCATTACAAAGTTACTAGCTAGGCTACTCGGCGTTCCCCGTGGCTATAAAAACAAAATACTAGAAGTTAAATAGTCTGTGTAACATCTTTATATTGCTACTTGAATCTCCCTCTTTTTCTCCCGAGCTTCCTCTCTGCATCCCCTCCTTCTTCCCAACATTCTTGTTCTCCTCAGCTCTCTTGTTTTAATATGTTAAAATAATTATACTCTAATTAATTTAGCAGGGCTATTTATTTTTTTGCTCTTGAACATTATAGAGTTAAACAAAGCAAAATGCCATTATCCATACCGGATAATTTCGTCACCCCCTATCTGTGTTCACAATTATATGAAGATATGTGATGTTGATAATGAATATAGTAAAAAAAAAAGATTTAAATGTAATACTGTGATTTACATTTATAGTTCCCGGACAATTTCAAGTAGAATTACAATGTATTTTCCCACCTGTACTTACAAAATATAATAATGTCATTTTTTTAATGACAATTATATTGCCTCTGCACAATTCAGAGAAGAACACACGTTTCTGTTACATCCGCCTCTTCAACACATACCAAATATACTATTGTAATGTGACTAAGGAGGCCTTCCTGATAATGTGCGATACTGTAGACTGCCCACTCTCCCATATCTAACTTCAAAGGAGGAGATTTGCCTGTAAAAGTAATGATAATAAAAATCAATGGTTGATGTATTGAGCTACACAGAGAAATGACGCAATGATAATTATCTGTTAACTCTCTAGTTTGTCAGATAACAATGCCAACAGCAGGCTGATGAAATAGCGGATGTTGCTAGTTTCCGGTGGAAAGTTGAGAGAAAATCGGACGTATCTGATTTTCAGTTGATATATTCGGGAGACACTGGTGTCGAGGCGCAGTTTGTCGAGAGAGTCCGACCGTGATCAATGGAAGGCTAATATCGCTGTGGGATGAAGAAGTTTGTCATTGGTGACGAGACGACCGGACATCGATCAACATATAGCGTTTGGAACCCTAGCCACGACGGTATCACACACACTTTAGCACAGATCACTCATCCCTGCTACTTGTAATATTTCTCTCATACAGTAAACAACTTAGAACATCATATATCTACAATACCCTATCCTCTTAAATCAGCTTGGACTTCCAAAAGGTTGTTGAGATTTTTAAAAAGTGTCGCTTTATTTTCATTATTTTATATAATATTGTTTTGATATTAATTATAAAAGATAATGTTTTAATTTATCTATTTTTGAATTTACATTATTTTCTAATTACAATAATTACTATTCAAAATGTTGATGGTTAAATTATGATTATATATCTATAATGGATGATGCATACATTTTTACTTAACAATAAAAAAGAAAAGAAAACTGGGCTTACTTTGTATGAGTTGTTTATTTCATACATTTGTAGTAAATGTATATATCAGAGTCAGAGAGAGAGAGAAAGAGAAGAAGAGAGAGAGAGTAAGAGAGAGAAATAAAAAGAGAGAGTGAGAGTGAGAGAAAGAGAGATATACAGATTGAATTACCTACTAGAGCCATACGTCGAGTGTATTCGATCTCTCTGTACAAGGGTTTGTCAGGACAACATGACATGGGGGTTTTCATTCCTACAAGGTAACCCTGACCAAAAATTCAAACAAACATAGTATTCGAAGCACAAATAAGATTTTCTTGACACGGCTATACAATTTTTCATACGTGGAATGGGCTACCTTCTTCTAGTGGTTTTAAAAGCCTTAGCTGGATACTCAACCAGACTAGATTAATTCTTGTGCTGGAAGACATACTATAATATATGTGACTTGTCAATTGGGGAGAGGACAATTATTAATGTTAAGTTCTTTACTTTCTCAAAGTTTAAGAAATAAAAAATAACTTTCATAGAATTTCACAATACCTATGTATGTCATAAAGAGATTAAGTGATAGCTCCATGAAGGGGCCCTTGATTACTGATCCCTTCGACTGAAGTAAAATAAAACAAAGAGAGGGATATACACACACCTGAAAACTATATGACTGATGTTAACACTTCTGTTTGTAAAATATTTTTAATGCGTATCGATATTGAAAAACTATAAGTTCAAACGGATGATGCCTGTATTCTAATTTGCAATATTTCCTCTATTGCACAATGACATTGTAGAAGTTAGGACCTCGTAGAAAGAAAATATTTATGACAAAATCTATGCATAAAAAATAGACATCAGCATGTAAAGTTTTAGTCTCCGTAATTTGGGATGTGCCAGATATTTTGTTCATTGATTACCTAAAGAAAAGAAGGACAATAAATAATGGATATTATATATTAGAATGTTTGAAGGACAAAATACCCCCCAAATTAGCTACAAGTTAAGAACATAATTCTCTTTTTAGCGATACAATGGACCGTATCACACGTTTATCGCACAAATGGTAAAACAATACGAAGTGCACTTGGAATTGCTTCCACACCCACTTTATTGTTTAGATTTCGCACCCAGCAGCTATTGGTTGTTTATAAACCCTTCACGGTAAGAGATGTGGGTCCAATTAATAAGTGATATTGGAAACTGAGGCGTATTTTGATGTCGAAGACAAATCCGTCTACAACAAAAAGGCATCAGATTATTAGAGAAGCGTGTGAATCAAGGAATTACTCTATACACACCCTGACGTGTTAAATAAAGCCTTATGTTGCCTAAAATGTGTTGTATTATTAGTTAGACTTTAAACTTATTGAGGGATATAGTAATTGGTTGAAAGAAAACAGCTGATTTGAACTTTGTTTAATCAAGAGTAAACACGTAAAAAAATATTCAGTGATGTTGCTACTTCGAACAACATTACAAATACAGTAAGCAATATATTAGCATGTTTTGATGCACTCGACAACATTTCTCATATAAATAAACATTCATTTAACGTGGAATGTAATTTTAGAATAATTAACTTTGAAATAAAAAAAAAAGTATTTTAGTGTATATTGATTATTTTAGTAACAAAAAAGTTAGACACTTTGTTTTTCAAATAAATAAAAAGCATTATGTAAAAATAACAATCGTCTACATTGAACTTTATAATTTTAAAGTATTTATAACCATTTTCACAAAACTAAAATGTACTTAAAGTAACATATATAATCGAATGCAGATGCAGATTTCAAGATTATAAAGTGTTTAGTCTTATTGTTTATTAGCACTCTCAGCTGAATTAGCTCGAATGGCATCCAACTGTTGTAGTTGAATCTTAGATGTAGCATATTTTATGTTTGGGGTGTAGGGTACAACCTGAACGAAACGTTTATTACAAGAGATAATGATGGTTATTTTAGGAGGTAGGATATGTTGCCACCCGGACTTATAGTGTGTAGTAGGCTTAATGTATTTTTCATTTTTTATGCAGACCCCTAAAATAAAAAGACACACACACGA
Organism: Sepiola atlantica; assembly: GCA_963556195.1. NCBI lineage: Eukaryota > Metazoa > Mollusca > Cephalopoda > Sepiida > Sepiolidae > Sepiola > Sepiola atlantica. The sequence continues at coordinate 50,379,821 of OY744540.1, forward strand.
TTTATCTCCTATTGCGAAAAATGTTGATTATATGCTATGAATGCGCTGTCTGGATAAACAATCAGACGAAAAAAGGTAATCATTTTACGTTAAATGTATATGAAAACCTGATCACCTACTCTAAATTCTGAAAAATATTTCTTGTCACAACAGACAATCGAAAGTTGTTTGAGATAACATAGTTTTTAAATGGATTTTCATTATGCATGCACATTTGCCAATAAGAAAGGTGTGTTCAAAATGGGTACTGCGTTTGTTCACAGTCGATCAAAAACAACAACGCGTTGACGATTCAAATCGTTGTTTGCAACTGTTTTAATTAATGTAAATATATATTCTATAACAAATCACATCTGTCTTCAAACCGGTAAGTTGTCTAACTCCGTTCTCGTGAGGATGTAAGTATTTTTACAATGAATAGAAAGAACTAATTTGTTTAAATCTGATATCGTGGGGGTGGCAAGTATTAATAGCTTCGATTGAAATCCATAGAAGCACGAAAAGTTATTTTCCATAAAGTATTGACTCAGATTGTTAGCACAAAGTTATTATTTTTACCGACATATAAAGAGGATAGTAATTATTACTTTTATCAAAACAAACCAATTCGTGTACCGCCGACCTCGTGGAGAAACAAGTAACTATCTACAGTTCAAATTCTGTTGAAAAACAATTATTTATTGCGAGTTACGAAGAACAAACAGCTATTTCCATTAAGTTATGACTCAGATGTTCGTACAGTCGCCTCATTGACATCCAAAAACATATCAGTACTTACGTTGTCAATGACAAGTTTCACTAAACACTTTTGAGACTGGCGAACTTCAACGAACTTTTCCGAACGAATTGAATGCTCAATACTGGCATTTTTTGGTAAAAAGAAATGTAATAACACTTTTATTTAGCTGGTATGTATAATTCTTTTCAGAAATTTTCTTTTGTCTCTCTGTTTTTTTATAAGTACGCAAAGTAAGTGTGTGCACATTTCCAAAATTGTGTAACGCAACACGTCTACAAATGTTGTTTTTTTGTGTGCGTGGGGTTCTCTTGTTTTTACGCTTACAGTCATGGCAATTGTGTTCTTATTTTGCTAACAACGTATTGTAGTCTGCATTATTTTAACCCGTAGTTTAGTAAGTATTTAAATGTGCACTTTTTATTTACTCTAATCACAAACCCTAAACATTCGTAACCAACGCTAACCCGAAAGTTTACGAACAAATGCTAATAAAGCAGTCGGCAGAAAAAAAACGCAAACAAATTGTTCGTAACACAGATTCGTATTAAAAAATTGAATAAAAACGATCTTTCGAATTGAATCACAATGTCGAAAATTCCAAATACATAAATTCCAAATTAAAAGGGTTAAATAATTACAGTTGAAAAATTATCATTTATTTTAAAAATTCGTCTGGTAAAAAAAAATAAGTGCTATTTATATGTTTATATTGTATTCAGCTTTCTTTTATATTTATGAATCGGATTCGGTTTTCTACGTTCGTAGTCGGAATTGCTTACGCCACAAAAACGTCACGCATGCACATTTCCATATATCTCTTAGGCAAAGGTGGTAACACGCTGTTGCCACTCGGACGTAGACTTAGTGATAGGTTTTAATGTAATTAACAACATCTGAAGTAAATAATAAAACGACACCATGTCGTTTAAAAAATGGATGGAAAATACTATCTATTATCGCGATGGAGATTTCTGTACGAATCAAACATTTAAATCAAAATAAATAACATGTTTATTTAAAAAGAAAGCTTCTGCATTTTACTAGTTTAAAAAAGAACGTTTCACTTACAAAATGTGAATGCATTCTATACAGTGGAACGCTTTACTAATACTAATATAACGTGCGACTAGAGCACACACCACTTGGGCCTTATTACACAACTAGCTTCGTAAACATCTGAAGTACAATATGAAAATACACCATGTCGTTTAAAAAAAAGGAACTAACAAATGATATCTATTATCCTGATAGAAGATACCTATGTTAATCAAAAATTTGAATTTAAATAAATAACATATTTATTTAAATGAAAGCATACATATATATATATATATATATATATATATATATATATATATATATATAAGAGAGAAAGAGACGCAGAAAGGGAGAAAGAAATAAGAAGTAATAGCGGCCAGACGGCGAGAGAACACTAGCAGCTTTTTAAAAAGAAGTATTCAATCCTTTCTATGTATATGTTTATGTAACTATTATATTTGTCGATCATTTGTTTATACAGTTTTGTCCAGACTCATGAAGCCGGACGCAATTAAATGCGTATCCTTCAAATTCTACCACCAGGTGTGAATAAGAGAAATGCCTCTACATATAAAGCGAATGGCAACACAAATAAAGTTAGAACTGAATAATCATTTAGAAAATGTTCCCCTCTAAAAGTCTCAGTGGAAATAAAACATTTAACATACAAATTATATTTTACAAAATAGTTTACATTTGTAGTATTACTTCATTTATTACTATTTTTTTATTGGTAGTGACTGTTTAGCTTACTATTATCACTCGGATGCGTGCAGACATTTCTTTCTATTGGCATTTACTTTTCAATCCAGTCAAAACTGATAGCCTTACCTCTCCTAAAAAAATAAGTATTATATGCGTTTCCCGTCGCATCCGGTGACTTAATTGTCTACCACATGCAGGATATACGAGGACAAAGGTTTTAATTAAGATTTGATGCAGCGGTGAGCGACAGTGTATATCTCGCATAGGCTACAATTTACTTCTTCATAGGGGGCATCTGTTGATATTAATGGTGTTTTTACTGTTCTCTCGCTCGCCACAGTGACTTGTAAGTCGCCATATATTAATTTGTACGTAATAGTTCCTTCGGAATCTTAACGACATCGATACAATCAAATAGATATCGACCTACACATACCAGACTCGCAATACATCATGTCATTGACATGCACATTAGCAGTGACCCAATGTAAACAGATACGGCACTATAATTTATCTGCGTGTTGGTGTCCGATTGAAATGACATTTACTCTTTTTCTATCTCACTATGCTGCACTTTAATTAGAAATGTTTATTTTCTTTAACATAGAAAAAAGAAATACACATTTACATTCGCCCACATTTTCAACGAAGGCAGAATTGCTAAACCAAATAAACAGTTAAGATTTACGTTAAGATGTGTGTAAATAAACGATGTAGACACAAATAACCTGGATGCATTTATCTTCATCTGTTGTCATCATTTACTACTTATTACGTATCATATATATATATATATATATATATATATATATATATATATATATATATATATCGTGGTTCACGGCAGAAGAAGGAAAAAGGAGTTCAAACACTAGACGACATCTAGACAGCAACCCTCTACACGGCGAGGGAGAAATCTAAAGGTGTGCAAACCATATCTGAACTATGTGATTTATGATGTTTTAAACATGACGAGTATTAAATATGAACTGCCAAGACTCTTTCTGGGACAGGTATAACAAACGAGAAAAGCCGCGGCCAAAGCATGGGGGGCTATGCAGCATATCGAAAGTTACATGCTTTCCATTGGGTGATTGGCCGATGCCCAATCTCGAAACCCGAGACGTATCTTACAATAAATTAAGAATATAGATGACAATTTACTCCATAAACTGTCAATTTTCTTTGGATTTGGAGAGTGAAATTTAACAAGTGCAACATTGTCAGAGGAATATTGGATAAGTTTACGATTTAATGTCATAATGAAAAATTTATATAAAAGATAAATAAATAATATACACCACATTTTTACGATACGGAAATGGAATTTGCGATTTTCAAAATCTAAGTCAAATAACTTAGATGATTGATAGGATTGACATGATTCTCAATCCTATATATTTATTAACGAACTGCGTAAACATTTACACACAAGTTACGCCCCAAAAATAAACGCTAAGAAAGCTATAACATTTCTTGTGCAGAAACGGTTCCGGGCGAGAAAAATGTCCAAAATAGCGGTCACGTTATGTGCTTAGAAATATATACGCATGCCAAGATCATTATTTGCGCACAAAACAATTTCACTCTTGGAATCCGGTCGCATAGAATTAAAAGATACATAATGTCAACATTTTCATACACATTGATAGAAGGAACCAAGTATGTGATGACGCTAGTACGCCCTATTCTCACTTACTACCTCCCTATCTAAGGGAAAGTAAATTGTATATACTTCCCCACACATTGGCAAACACAACATGCACACAATATCTACACTGCTTGTTCACCACATGCACATAAACTCACTGACTAAAACAAGGACTAGAAAATATACACACTATATCTACACTATCTACGAAACTTATTATTGCATTCTACCAAACTGTCCGACTCATGCCGACACTGACAGAACACAAAATAGGCAAACACATTTTTAACACTTATCCTACCTTCTCAGTTTGAAATTCATACGAACGGGAAATTCTACTTTTCCAATACAGACACACACAATTCTCTCACATGAAATGTATTCATAACTATCGTCAATTTGTACATATGTTAATATGTACAAATTGGAATAAAACATATTTATAACTATTGTCAATTTGTACATATGTTAATATGTAAAGATTGACAAGAAAATGTATTTATACTATTGTCAATTCGTACATATGTTGATATGTAAAAATTGAAAATACAGAATATTTATATTATTGTCCATGTGTACATATGTTAATATGTACAAATTGATAATATGTGCAAATTCATCGCTTTCATTAAAACATGTTTCTATCGATTTCCAACATGTATTCCATTTAAATTGTCAGCGTAGGTTGTGGTACATTTCTAAAACATTACCATTTTCTATATATTATCCAACCAGAATCCACGCTCTAACTTTCAAAAAATGTATTAATGTTGAAGACAATTCAAATCACCCTGCGTAGATTGCATCTAAAATTCTTACTAATAAACCGATAATTCATTATTAACATTGCCCGACATTGTAGTATCCAATGATTACACGGAATAATAAACAAACGAAAAACACATGCACTGCGAAGATTAATTATTATAAATATACAAGAGGATAACTTAGATATGCGACGTTTTTATATAGTTTCCTTTAAAACATGTATTACTTTTTTGTAACGGTTGGATTAGTTGTCAGAAGGTTAAGGGAAGATACATTGGTTAAGCGAAATCAGTGAGTAGCGGGATACAGCTTCAGGCACCATTGCGATTTTCCGGCAATTATCGTTCTAACATATCGATGCGTGGCTATTTTAGAATCAAATACGAACAGTGTAATAAGATTACTTCGTCAAGCATATTAACAAAACAATAATACCGTCGAATTTTAAGATCGCATTAATAGTCGTTTCTGCAATGCCCTGCTGTCTACTACAGGAATTACAATTGAAAATCGTGCTCATCACAAAACCATAATAAATGCACACCACGGGGTGATCGCGAAAAAAATATGGACTATTTTACATCGTGTAAATATTAGTGCATATACTATTAAAACATATAATGTTTGGGGAGTTTGCCTGTTTGTCTGAAAACATGAACACGTTATTGCCGGATACAAAATTAATAGGCTTTAATGTGGAATAGTCAGAGTGGCTAACATACACTCTACCTCTTTTAACGGATTTATCATAATATCTGAATGTTCATTACAGTTTAATTGTAGTTATGTTAAAGCTATAAATATTCGGCTATTATGTTTAAAAACATAATAGCCGAATATTTATAGCTATATACACTTTACGACTACTTCTCATTCAATGCCCCTATCCTTAACAACGACAACCACTGCTTCTCGTAATAACGCCACTTCTCAATCCTTATATTCATTTCAGTTCACATAGTAATCTGTCTCAGTCATTGTTTACCACTTAATATATGGATACGACATATTATTCTGTTTTACACTTGGGGTTTTACCCACAAATATATCCATCAGTGTATTCAACAATTTGACAGCATGCTATCTCTGAAGGATCCACGTTTTTGCTTAACATTAAACATTCAGTAATCGTTTGTTCGCCAATACAGTAGTGTTGTTATGGCATGAAATCGCTGTCAATGTGTCTCTATAAATCGCAGGACAAAATGATTGATTGGCTGAAATAATCAAAGCATTACCTTACTGTACAGAAGTCATGATCATTCTTCTTCTCAGTTAGAATGCGTGAAATAAAATATTGACAAGTATTTGTTCGATGATTTTATACAATATTGATGTATGTTCGGCATCTTTTCACGTTTCCGAGGGACTACATTTTCTGTCGACAGCAATTATTTAATCGACAGCAAAAGTGTTTTCATTCATACTATTTTTACACTTACTATAAGATGTTCCTTAGATGCGTCTGTTACATTACACTTTAATTCTAAACATCTTTATTTGATAACAATTAGTTGAAGTTATATCAGTTAAATATGGAATTTACCTTAAGGATTACACTGCTTTTAGAAGCTATTATAAATTCTAGTAGCCTAATATTTGTATTTATTAGTAAAGGTAGATTATTAATTGCAATGACGATAGTAGAGGCGCTGAAAACAATGCATATCAATCATTCAAAGTATAATTCCGCGGTAAAATACCTTGTTACAATAAGACCACAACTACACTGAACTGATCAGCCCGCAGCGATATACGGATGTATTTACTTATACCGGAAAGATTAGCAATCACCGAACAATATGGATGTATCGTTTGAGGAGGGCGCAAAATCAACTTAAGCACTACTATACAGATAAAACTACATAAGGTCGAATGTAGATAATGGCAATAGTATCACCAGATAAGAGAATCGAATGCTTATTTGATTCATTTTCAGCATGCGTTCCTATAGGTGTAATTACACGCTTCCAGCACACACGCCATACATATATACTCTTACTGGTATTAGAAACACTCCGCATACACGCACGAAATATTTGTTATGGTTCATTAATGAACATTATAAGTCGATACTATTTTAATAAATAATGTTTTTAATTTGCTAAATATCAACACATCGTATATGAAAGTTTCGTTCAAATTTACGTACATAGTATCGAGTACAATATTACTATTCAAGAGCTGTACACCTGAATACCCTTTCTATTAGATATGATAATATGTTTTTCTCAAATAAAATCCGACTTCGAATCATAAATGTTTACAATTAAGCGATTTGTTTTTGCCAATAGAATAATATATTGTTGATCAAAATTGCAGATGAGAGTAGGAAATACAATAGCGTCAAACATTTAACACACACTTAGACTAATTGAGAAATACATGAAAAAGAATTAAAATTACATTTTTATGAGCAAGCGGATCAAATGTTTTACATAATTTGCTATGCATTGTATATAGTTTGTTAATAGTATAAATGTTCCAAGTTGTGCTTATCAAGAGTTAAAAATAATCATAACAAGCAAATGATACTACTACTATTACTACTATTAATACTATTGCTAGTAAATATGATGATGAACTATATATATCGGTGCCAAATAAACTGTTAAAAGTAAATATTGACGGAGCAAGGATGGAGGGCACCGTCAGTGTATCCACTAGGCGGACACAGAGGGTACTGGACTCCTTAGTAAATGTATTGCTAACCTGGATACACATAAAACACACGGCGATACTCAGTGTCAGGCAATGGTATACGGCTGTCGTGAAATCGCACACTAATTTACAATTGTAAACAGGAGAATCAGAGAGTAATGCACATCTGTGTATACTTGTTGTCACTCAGACTCCAGGGAGCACTGTCTGTTATTGCTAGTGACAAATCACCGGCAAGTATCTGTGTAAACTCCCCTTAAGTAATAATAAATCGAATCGAATCATGCACCCCATGTGTATGCGTCAAAAACAGGAGTTTATACATCAGTGACTTTCACAAACGGATCAATGGATGGATATATATATATATACATATATATATATCTATATATATATATATATGTGTTTATTTCTATATTTTCTTTTTTGGTTTGCTATTCTTAATTGTCCCACCACGTTTCTATTTTCTGTACATTTTATCTTTCATAACAGATTCATTTTGCGGCCTCTTATCAACGTTGTATACCGATCAATATATGATATCAGTGTGTATCTAATGATAACGTCTGCAGACTATTGTCAGGGTTATACTCGACTAAAAGCCCGGTCCTTAGCCGCAACTACTTTGTTTATATATTCATTGTTTTTTTTTTTACTTCAAACCGAACAAATGAATAAAAAAAAATATTTGTGCTGCTTCGTCCGTCATCGATTTATAGCTAACAATTTTCATGACTAAAAAACATTTCTTTATTGAATATTTGGTATTTCTAAGATCGAGACATCATTATGGCAGTTCTCTAACGTCTTTGAGAGGGTTTATCTGTTTCCTTACAACACAAATAATTAATGAAATATAACACATAGTAAATGGGAAAAATGATGCAAAAGGACATCATTATTTTCAAAAGTAGCTGAATTTATATTCGACCATAAAATGAGGACAGATTTTGCGAAATATTTTTATATTCTCTGCATTCTATTTACCATGAAGCGTATTCGAAATTGATAGTCACCTTTTAGTTTAACCTTTGTGATTCAATGCTCTCGTAGAAATCCGTTAAATCTGTCTCATCTGTCGATATTTTCTAATGATAATACTTAATGCTGCTACATTCATTACAAATACGTTTTTTTGTGTAAGCATTGTTTCCGTTAATGTACGGTTGTTACGTTTGTTTAAATTTAAAGTATACACACATGGATACATTTGAAATTGGAGTTTCGCCAGACTCGCGCAGGCAAACATAAAATACTATTCATAATATGAAGGTGATAAAATGAAATTGACTTCTGAATGTCGTTGGGGAGTAAGCAGTGGCAGTAAGACTAATTATTAGAGTGTGGTTGATTGTTCAGAAGATATCGGTTAGTTTTATGTTGTTTACTTCAAAACACATACTCAGGTTGACACACCGGGGTTTGTAAGATCACCGAAGTTAAGTGGTAATAATTATAAAATATTATTATTAATGTAAACATCATTTAGGATATATTCAATGTTATCTGAATTAATGTTATTAATTACAGACTTCATAGTTTGTATGTTTACAACGACTACGGCTAATACGTAAGCGATACACTTTGAAGGGCAGTTATCCTTTGATTTTAGATTAAGTATGTCCGGAAACAGAATCAAGTAGTTGTTCTTTGTTTCATGGGTCAACTTCAGGGAGGTTTCGCTTGCGCTTATTTGGTTAAGTGTGTTTTACTCTCATGCACAGTATATATAATTGTGGAATGATAATACACTTCTGACGATCAGAATTACCAGGAAACTGCACTAATATTTGACCATAAGTTTATTTTGTATTGGCTGCACTTTCTCTTATAACACATGATGATTTCCGATGCTTGTGGGTATAAAGACGAAGCCTGAAGAGTCTTTGTTGACAATGTGAACGAAGTTCGCGCCCAGTGACCGTCTGCATTTTAACGTCATACACTGACGAGAGCGAAAGATCGAAATGCCGGCGTATGAAGGTACAAATGATTTAATATTTTTGTAAATATATATATATATATATTGTGTCTGTGTTTTAGGTATCATTGTCTTACTTATGCAAACATTGTTGACGATAACATAATTCGTCTGTTTAATTATACTTATTTTATTTTTTCAATTATTATGATGGTCCGCTACGTATTAAAATAATTAAAAAAAAATGTTCTACAGGTTTCACATGTTTCACAAACGTTTTCGATTCTTCGTCGAATCATCCTCAGGTGTCAAAAGCAATAGAACAAAAAAAAGCTAAGAAAAGAAGAGAATTTTTAAAGACAGTGGAGAAACGTTTAAAGGACGTTTTCCGAATTGCTCCAGAAGGTTGTTGGCGATTGTACATTACCCAACGCTGGATGGCATCACATACCAAAATCGTATTACCATAATCATTTTAAAAGGTTACCACTGGTTTCATATGTGATTTTGTTAATTTTAGGTTGTTGTGTCTTTTTGTAGATAGCTTCGAGTATGTTTTCTAATTGGTGCTGGAATGTATACATTTAGTGTTATTAACTCAAATTTGGCTTAACCTTTTATATAGATATACTGATTGACCCTCCAAAAATCGCAATATTTTGTGTCTTGGTTGTGTTGTGCTAGGTTAGGTCTAGTCTAACATATACAAAAAAGTTGGATAAAATTCGAGTATGATACAGTGTCAAATTTCGAATATGAATTTTTTTGGTTTACAAGTCATTTAACATTTACATGTAAATCACTAACTCGATCAGATGCCATTATACATCAATACATCTTTGATTTTTACCCAAGTTTTCAGGGTCAAACTTTCACATGAAAGGGTTACTTGTGATACCAAATAAATCCTTATACACTATCAATGGGTAGCCTTACACCTATTACCCTAGTTGTATCCACCTTGATTCACATACGTCACAGTGCGTTTTCTAAATTGTTAACTCCTTAACACCATCTTCCACTGAATCATTTTCATATTGTCACAATTTCCGTTTTGGCAATGCCCACATGCACTTAGAAAATCTAGTTCATGCCTCCTGCAGGTACACCATATGTTATAGCATCCTTCTGAACAGTTGCAATGAATTATCTGAATTCGTGCATCTTTAGCAGGACTTTTGTCCGTCATCACTTGAACAAGTTATCTCCTTTCTACGTTCTCACCACACTTATATGGCACCATTTATCACTTCATCCCAGTCATTCTATAATCTGGTAGTCAGTCCGTAAAGAATGAAATTTACAAGCAGAGGGGGTTGGTGGGAGTCGTTTTGACATGACTAACGTCTTTACTTTCGCAACCTGTTGCAGAGCATTGGTATTTAATAGATGCCACATAGCTTTTCTCTATCCGCATTGAATAAAGCTACCATGTACTTACGTTCATTGGTTTCCACAACATGCGGGTTTACTTTGGTAGGAGAAATGCTTTTGAACAGTCTTTCATTGTTTTTTCTTTTTTTACGATTCGTTCGTACCGCAACGTATTTTCTATTCCGAATACTCTGGACAATGAATCGCATCCCTTAAAAACATGCAAATACAACATATAAAAAACTGATACCCCAAGCACCTGCATGAGAACCTTGATATTATAGATGTAGGATTTCGCTTTGTAAGAGCAAAAATAAAATGCAGTACATTTAGAAACATGTGCACGAAATAGCAAAATAAGGTTCGTGTCTTCTCTTATGATAATGGTTGATATGAAAGCAGACATATTGATGGCTGCCTTTAAGAAGTAAGCATCAGCATCTACTTCCGATTGAACAACGTCACAGCCTATATTGCTTCTGTTCCATGATCGTCTGGATCAGCGCATGATTGTTTGCCACATTTGACATGAAGTCCTCTTTTTTGCCAGCAGTGTTTGTTACCTCGGTAATGCTCATTTTTCTTGCAGACAACTTTCGACTTCGCTGCTGACGTTTACATTCTTTTATACTTGGTCAAACTTCATAAGCATCAAGCACGGCAGTAGCTCTCCCATAGTGTCCAACAATAAATGAGGCATACTAATTTGCGATCGAGCTGTTGGTACTCGCTCTTTCCATTTCAATCGGTGAAGTAGAGATCATCCGGCTAGTATATTGTGCTCTGTGATTGGAACTGTTTGTGTCACATCACTGCCTAATTTTGTTTCATCATAATTTCTGAGAGCTGCCGCCAACTGTGGTGTGGCTGCTTTACGTAAGATGCGCTTTCCTTCAAACAAATACAACAGGTAGAGACAGAGCTGATAGGGCATTGTATCATTCAACCTTAGATCACCCATCTGTTAGATGACAAGAAAAAATTTGAATAAAAGTACTGCGTCAATACAACGATCTGCAGAAACTTTGATTTTATTGCTCGATGTTAAAGTATCTGTTTCAAACTCCGTTTGTGAGAGTAGGATAAAACTGGTTTTCTATTCATCTTCTGAACAATGCCTTTTCCGATTTCGAAAAAGTCCTTAACATTGACATATTTATTAGCAGTTATTCTTGTGATAATATTACGTAACGATTCATCGCTTGAAAATGACTTAAAGCTGTCTAGTTGTTCTGCTATTTTAACGAGGTCTGCCTCATCTCCCGAGAGGGAGACAGCTCTTTTTGTGGTTCGCTTGTTGCGTAACTTCGTGCGCTAAGTTAATGCATGGCAAGGTTGTTAGCGGAGGACATAGTCGATGACATGCCCCAAACTGTTATCTGGTGCTCGTACTTTCCTCTACACCATGTGAGCCCACCATGGCTTTTGAGTAAGCGCATTAGTGTTTGCTCGATGACAAGATCGGAGCCAAGTCTAGCCTAGTATTGTCTACTGCGCCTGATTACGTGAAACCCAAAGATAAACTGTTGATATACTGTAGGGTTGTCATCTTTTACGGCATGCATCTTCGGGAGATATAGACGAGCCGACTTACAATAATTTGGATGACCAGTGGCTGAGAATATTAGTAGACAAGCGAAGACGGCACTACGATGCAGTTCTCAAAACTCTATTCCATCAGCTGCAACACATGCCCTAGTAATTCCTAGCATTTGCTGATAGTTTATCCACATATTGCTGGTTTTAAGGTCGTTGCAAGTGCATCTCTTTTCAGAATTAGAGTGTTGTAAATTATACTGGGGAAATCTAATTCCATCAATGACTTCAACTCACATTCACCAGTCTTCATTAGCATGCACATCCGCTCAAGTTCTCTCTGCTTGGTCCTGAAAACCAGTTCTATCCTTTAAGATTTTGGCAACAATCTGACGTGTGTGACACTGATCCACCAGCAAGTGGCCACCAAATGATTGTGCCCCTGCCTTTATGCTAATAATGTGTCCGACGGTATTTTCACCATATATGGTCTCTATGATCCTCTGCTGTCTACTCCCATCCAGCAACGTCTTATATATTCGTACCCCTTATACATCAGGTGTATCACGCTTTACCAGCTGTAAGTAGTCTGATTGAAGTCAAATAACACTTTGATGAGGTTAGCTGCGGTTTTGAGAATTGCTCGTTGTGTGCTTATTTATAACCTGCCAAAGGTAAATTGTAGTATTCACGAAGAATGTCACAGGGATTTCCTAAAATGTCACAATTTTTGCGACACCACGACCGCTATAGATCACAAATAAAAATGTTATATATCGACTTTTCAGCTTTTCCTTGAGGTACTGATTTCCATGTCGTTGCTTTACTACTTCGTAAGTATTTTCCCATTTAAGCGACAAAGTCCTATATCGTTATCTTTTCTTCATCGTTTTCCTCCAAGAATACAAACACCCTTTGAATGCTTTATCCTGGTCGCTGTCTGTTGGTCTTCAACTTTTTTCGTTGCTTAATTCAACTGATGACACATTCAGCACATTTTTCTCGTAGCACCACGGTCTCATCACAGTTCAAATCCCGTTTGCATGAAGTACAAGTTTATCTACTGGCGGCTGAACTCATGTGCAATGCTAAAAATATACGAAAATATATGTGTATTAGTATATGGAGCTAGTGAATTGTTTGTTAGGGCAGTTTTGATGTAGTATACCGTGGTATATGTGGGGTTTTCAGTTCGTTTCTCAGGAATCTTATACCTTATACAACAATTTGATTTATATACGGGGGTAACAGGCCCGATTAATTGAAAAATGTAATAATTCACCACTGTTAAACATAGGAAAATACTCACCCATATTCCTGTTTATGCACCTATGTGAATGTAATAAAGGGGTTTAGCCGTACGGGTACCAATGTGGATGTAATGAGGCTTTTAGGATTCGGGTACCCCTAGATAGGGTATAACGGTTTATTAAGCATGGTTACTAACCCTTTTCATGTAAAAGATTTACCCTGAAAATAATAAAAGTCCAAGAGGTGTGTATTCATCATGAGAACTGACCGAGTTAGTGCTTCACATTCAAATGGAAAATGACATTTAAACCAAAACAAGTCATATTCAACATTTTAAACTTACGCATTGTCTGATCTTGTAACATTTTGTTGTATTTTTAGACTAAATCCGACCTTAAACACAAGAGAAACTACACAGAATGTTGCATTTTTTAACGTAGGGGTACTCTGGCAGTATATTGACCCGTCTTGAAAGTATTCTCTTATTCAAACACAGAAAATAGACTAATTTCTATTGTTACGTTTTAAATACACCTTAAACTAAATTGATCCTATAGTCAGTTTCTAGAATTAAGAAGGAAAATCGTTCAATGCAACTAAATTATTTATTTAGTTAACATCCAGCTAACATCAAACAGATGCGTACGGTATGAAGATATATATTTTGGATGTGGTTAGAACTATACTGGGCATCGGATTTGTGAGGAAAGCGTGCAGAATAAAGAAATAATCACTTGGCTTTGCTGCTGAACAATTATTATAGAGTATTAGATTTGATAAGAACTGCATGTTAATCGAAAATGCCCAATACCTTTCATACGACAAGTGTGGAAAAACGCCACCTTTCCTGGAGCAATAAACTAAATGATACAGCGTTGCAATGTAATACTAGACAACAACCTCGTCATTAGGGGGCACAGATAAGTTAAGCCTGAAAAATCAATAAAGAGAAAGATAGAAATACACTTTCTAAAGGGAAGGTGTTACACACTTTTAGCTATCTTCTTATATCACTTATGACCTCTGTTATGCCGTGAACCTAGGTAATTATATATATATATATATATATATATATATGTATACATATATATATATATATATATATACATATGTATATATACACTAGATAACATATACTTATCTATACTTTTTTTCACAGTGTTTTACAACAAAGTCGTGAACATCTATGCAATATATTCGATCTATTATGTTATTTAAAAACAAACAAAATATATTCAAGAACATGATAATGATCGGTATAAGCTAGGAAATAACTGAAAACTTGTAGCAGAAATAAATTGTCTGGTGATATTGAAAGCATACAATATTGAAAATGAATGTCAATGTTTTCTCCACACAACTACAAATACACGAACATATTTTTTTAAAATAACTTTTGTAAGTCCAGCGTAACGGATTTGTAAACAGAACGTGAACTAGCTATGATGATTTGGCCTGAAAAATATTAAAAATGATTATAACTATGTTATTCTGTCGGCTAAAAGTAAACGCTAAAACTGTCAAAATATGTGTTTTCCACGTTCTTTCTAAATGCTGAAAATTGTGAATAATTTATTTTAAAACTCTAGACAGCGATAAGAACATTGGACCGTAGATTCTGATTGCAACTTTCTCGGCTAGTGTCACTCTTATGTAAACTGTTTAACTGTCATAACACTATATACATACGGGCACTATTGCTGTGTATATATATATATATATATATATATATATATATATATATATATATATATATATATATATATATATATATATATATATATCCTAGATAGATTTAAATATTAACGTGTTTTCATACCTACATATTATATTGTGTCCGATTCTCCAGCCTGATGAGTGAATGAGTATATATATATATATATATCTATATATATATATATATATATATATATATATTATGTATATATATATATATATATATATATATATATATATATATATATATATATATATATATATGTATATATATACATATATATCCTTAAGATTTACGCAAAGGTTGATGTCCTGGCTCAATAGTATATATATATATATATATATATATATATATATATATATATATATGTGCCTCGAAATTCAGTGTCGACTTATTTTCCATTCTTAGTAAGTCGCACTCCCCTTATCATCTCAAGATCTTAGAAACAATTTATATTAAGTCCTTGAGACCTTCTCTTTGCAAACAAAGAGAAAATCTCCTCGGGCTTAATGTTGTTTCTATTTGACTGAACTTTTTTTTTTTTTTTTTTTTTTTTTTTACCCCTTTCCCTCGCTATAATACTCATAGCATCTTTTTATATTTTTTATACATTACCTCGATATTTGGCTCTGTTGAGCGAGGTACGAAACCGGTCAGCTGCCCTTTCATCTTTTTAATTTCTTAAATTCATTATGAATAATAAATATTGTCTCTTCAATGCTATTTTAAAGTTTTGTACGACAAAGAAAATATTTAAATATATATATATATATATTACACATATAGTATAATAATAATTTAGTAACTGTTTCGAATTTGTTTTGAAAACGATTTTAATTTTAATTCAAACAATTGTTTCTACCAATTTTGCAACATACTTTTGCTCTTTTCATGCGTTGTTATATTTTTTTATTATATATTAGTAGTGCTATGACGGTTATTAGAAAACGAATGAAGATAACATTTGAGTGTCTTATAATACCAGTTTTAACGTTTACCTATAAAAGGATGTAGTTAAAATAATGTGTAATTATCTGGGGAAAAAGGACACATCTTTTTGAAACATTATGAGTGTTGTTATAAAGCGAATGTATATTTCAAAACGGCAGACCAATTGGTTAAAAAAAACGGTTTTTATACAAATCCAGAATATTTACCACATATATATAAATATATATATATATATATATATATATATATATATATATATATATATATATACAGATAGATAGATAGATAGATAGATATATAGATAGATAGATAGATAGATAGATAGATAGATAGATAGATAGATAGATATATGCATATCTGCGAAGAAGGTAGGGTTTTCGCATGTTCTCTTCCAGATGCTGCCTCATTATTTACTTGCTGGTGCGTTGCTGGACGTGGTTTTCCCTCCCCCTTCATTTGATGTGTGTATCGCCTCATTGCAGTAAAAATCACGGGACTTTCGTATCTACTACATATGTATTTTAGAGACGCCAGTATATTCTTCCTTTCGATCGAGACCCGCCATCTTGTTCATGCTTGTATTTCGTAAATGCGACATGCGGAGTTAGCGGATGTTAGCCTTTATTAACAGAAAGCTTCCTGTCTACTTACGCTTTTCTCATAGAGTTAATGCATGATACCATAAAACGTTAAAGATAAGAACATCTCTTTCTATCTATATTATTATTTCGGTAAAATATACTTCTTATCGAACTTGTAACATAGAATATGCCGACTAAATGCGCGAGGAAATTAAATATTGGAATGGCTTCTTCGGATAAAATTGGCAGCAAACAAAGGCCTTTATTTCCCGTTAGAATTATTTCGAGAGATTTTCGAAATATCAAACGGCAGATTGATGACAGAAATCTTAAGAAGAATTTTAAGACAGACAAGTGAAAGTTAGAGACGTGTAGAGTCGTTAGATGTGCTCATTCAGAAAGCGCGTTTCGTGACTGAAATATCATTTCAAACTTAACCTTAATAGATTGACCCACAACCTAAGTGACGGGCAGACATATTCTTTCAAAGCTGCTTGGAGGAAATATAACCTACTAAATTAATCACGCAGTATAGTAACAATCTGAGAAATGGAGAAAAAAACAAACTTCGACCAAACTAATTAAAATGATGTTTCTACCCACGCGTATTCTTGTAAAGTATGGGAACTGATAATAACAATTACTATGTCTGTTTTCATCATCAATTTGACTGTATAGAAAATACAAATTAGCGTCGACCACAAACAACAGGTGTGTGTATGTGAATATATATATATATATATATATATATATATGTATATATATATATATATATGTATATATACATATATATAAATATGTATATATATATATATATATATATATATATATATAGTACATGTATTGTATTAGTGTCTGTAGATGTAAATCCGTTTAAACTCAAGTGTTTATAAAAATTGCTCAATAACAAGTAGAGCTGTTATAAGTATACCTTTTTATTCATAAAACACATTATTGGTTACATATGTGCATACATGTTCTGGTTGCCCTCTTCACAGAGAGTCAACCTAGTCAGACCAAGGATTACGAGTAATGAGATGCGTTTGTAGATTTTTTCCGAATAAATCGTTGTTTGGGATTGGTTATTCTCTATTTCTAATGAATTGGTATCGGATTACCTATTTTACTTGTTGACCATTCTTAAGCTTTTTTTACGACCTAACCATCCCTTTTTTATTGCCCTCTTAGCCCTGGCTACTTTTAAACTCTGTTTGAATTCCAAAATCCTACAAACACATTTATCTTATCTATCAGTAAATACACACATGTAAACAGATGTTATAGGTACGCAAGTACATATAAGTAAACATACATCAATATACACACACATCTAAACATGGACACACAAACAGATCCACTTTCAAGCAAAAAATATATTTAAAAGTATGTATTTGCCTATGAATATACTTTTTGTATATAAAAGGTTTCAATATATAAATTTATTTAAATACAAGAAAAACATCCGCTTTTACAAGTAAATACCTAAGCACCATATATACATACACGAACACACATACACATAAATATAAAATATACATATGTATATACATACACATACGTACATACACCCATGTACACACATACATACATGTATACATCCACAACGCGAATATAGATATACATACACACATACACACACACACACATATATATATATATATATATATATATATACATACAATACCCATGTATGCCCACGCCTTAAACCCACACACCCATATACATACATACACACATATATATATATATATATATGTATACATACATACACACATATACATGAGCATACATGCATACACATAAAATGCGTATACAAATTAATACATAACCATATACAATCACGTACATAGAATATATCACCCCGACTATACAAATATAAAGACTAAACACAAATATATACGCGTATATCCATAGCTGGATACACATAACATACATGCACAATGCATAGATACATATACACATACATACATACACACATATAAACGTATATACAGCAGACATATAGGCAAGTGAATAAATATGCCTATTACATACCTATACGTACACAAAGAATGAATATAGAATGCAAATAAAATATGAATATAAAAATAACATTAACATTCTTCATCAGTATAAACATACTTTGACAAATAAAATATCAGTAAGGTATCAATACCCATACATACACATATATTTCGATCAAATCACGCATGTATACATACATACACATACATATATACATATCTACATAAACCATAAAATTATATACTTATCCACCCTCACAGATACGCGTACACTTTCCTACCCATATAGCATAAAATACATAAAATTACATAAAATCAGTGTGTATGCCTACAGATACCTTGCACACACATATGTGAGTTTACACAAATACTAGCATGCATGTAAACCAAACATGACCACATGTACACACGCATCCATAATTCAGTAATTAAAACCATTTATTATTGCTCCAATCTATCTCAGCTCAAATTACTTACATTTAAAGATAAATACCCTAAGGATAAGTAGGTCAATAACATATAGTGCATGTGATACCATTAGTTAATTCTATAAATACATAAACACATATTCATATACACATATGTACGTGATAACCATGCGCATGCGCTGAAAACCTTATTATAGGTTGGTGTGTATTAGTTTTTGGATGATGTAGGTTCAAATTATAAAGGCATCAGAATTTAAAATAAAATAATGATAATAATCATGTAAATTAAAAATAAAATAAAAGAAAATAATCAGTAAAAAATTAAATTAAAGTAACTATAATAAACATAATAAAAATAAAAAGAATAAAAAGAATAAAAAATAAAAAATAAATAAAAATAATTAAAAGTAATAATAATAAATAAAAATGAAAATAAAAAAAATAATAAATAAATAAATGAAAAAAAAAATGAAAAAAATTATAATGATAATAATAAATAAAAAATAAAATAAAAATAAGATAAAAACATAAAAAAAATAAATAATTTATGCGTGTAATACATATCTTTAAAATTTCTTGACGCCCATCACTAAAATCGTTTTCTAAGATGCAATTGAATTTGCAAGGAATTCCGTAGACATTGCACAACACTATATCAATAGTATACAAAGCTTCCGTACTACGGTTCTAATTAGCGACGGTGAACAATGGACACAAATCAGTTAAAACGGATCTTTTGATGTTTCTAGGGGTTCGTTAGTCTCAGCTGAGGCATCTAATCTAGTAGGACTATATATATTTTAAAAAAATTACCAGGAATAATAACGTAGATATAGAGGATATAGGTTTATATATTACTCTGAATCTTTGGTCTGACGATGTTGATTCTCTGTGATGAATTCAACCGAAACATCTATGCATATATGTAACCAATAATGTGTTTGTATAAATAAAAATGTATACTTATATATATATATATATATACATATTTGTGAGTCATTGAAAATACAAATGTACGTCGACCACACACAACAGTAGTGTGTATATATATATATATATATATATATATCAGAATCAAATTGTGTATCACATTGTTTTTCAGATGGCTTCTTTTTATTTGTATTTAGGCAAACCTTGTTACATTGCATCACAATGGGTTTTCTTTTTCTTTCTAGTTTTATTGAATTTCCGTATATGCTAATGTTAAATTCTGTAGAAATATTTTTACGCATGCTTTCGTTCGTCCTTTAGATTTTCTTTCGTTCTCAACTCCTTATCTAACTAATACTGTGAGTTAAATAATAAATAAAAGTGATGAATTGTGTTACCTGTATGTTGAAGCTTGATTATTTTGATTCATAAAAACCAACAATGTTTATGTTGTATTTGTTGTGATTGGTAGTGTTGTTATTTTTGGATCACTTTTGTAAATCAGTTAAAATTCATTAACGTATTCGTTTCTGCTTTATAACGAGATAAATCGCTGACAAGTACCCGATGCAAAATGATAAAAGACCACTAATATTATTAATTCTCATTTGTATTTTGTAATGTTTAGTGATAAATTACATTTGTGTTCTATGTGTCTGTTGTATTATTTGGGGATATGTTAAGCAGCAATCACAGAAAAATATGTTATTATATTAGTCACAAGTTATCGTCGATGAACAAGTAAAAAATGACAAAGGGAAATACACTGAAAAAATCGGAGAAATAAAAAGAGACGGAAATAGAGAAAAAGAAGAAAGTAAGAACCAATGAATAGAATAGGAAAGAAATTAAATAGGCATTCATGTCGGGAAAAAAGACGAAAAGACGAACATGCAAGACAACCCTCAGAGAAACGAGGGAATAACAATAATTAAAAAGGTATAAACGAAAAAGAAAATAGAGAAAGTAGAGGAGCAAATCAGCACTAAATAATTTAATTATTCGAACTAGTGTGTTCACTTTCTATGTTATTCCTACTACGGTTCAGTCGCTGTAACCTCCCATTTTAAATGTTAACATTTTTTCTGATGTTCCTTGTTTTTCAAGAAAGGGGATGGTAAAACCAATAAAAACACACACGTATTGGAATAGAAGAAGACTAAGATGAAGAAAGCAGGTAGATAAGAATATGAAAAATAAGTATGAAACACTAGACCAAAGCAAATCAGATTTAATTGTAAATTACAAAAAAGAGGAGTAGGCCGGGGGAAATGTATATATATATATATATATATATATATATATATATATATATATATATATATATATATATATATATATTGGATGGTGTATGCTATTGTTTCGTCGGGTCATTTTACAAAACACAGGATTAATTTCATACATTAGTTTGGATACAAACAAACTGCAACTCGTAAACACTCTCCTATTCTTTGTTCATATACACCCTCGCGGGGTAAACACGAACTGTTATAAGTAATATAACTCGTACAATGATATCACTAACAAAAGAAAATACGTAATTCATAACATAACTTCGGAAATTGATTTGCAATATCATAAACATAATGTTTTCTCAAGTAATATTTTTCAGATTTTTTCGATAATTTCCCCTTATATTTTCTGACAGATTAGTGTTCGGGAAAATTCACGATACGTTGATTGTCTGCATAGATGAGAAAATGTCTGTGAAAATGAATATTTTCATTTGAAAATAAATATATCAACGATGTAATCTGCGTTTTCTATTGTCTATCATATATATAGATATATATATATATATATATACATTTATATATATATGTATATATACATATATATGTATATATATATATATATATATATATATATAGTACTTTTCCTTTATCACTCCATAATGTCAACCCACAATTCTGATGTACTCGCATGAACTTTTACTTCAAGTTATCATCCTGAGTAAGTCTTACAATAAAGACTAAACGGTCATAAATATATAAAAACATGATCTTTTGTTTGTTTTCCTTGATCATTACCTATATATATATATATATATATATATATATATATATATACTACCTATTTAAGCTAATCGATATAGTATGGAAAATACTAATTTCCTGTGCCTCTACCTGGTACAGCATTCACCCCAGGCGGATTGAATCGGCTTCTACAGAAGGAAGAAGTTTCGTGGGACTATCAAATTAGCAAGCGGTCAACATATGTATGTATATCACGGTAAGAGATGTGTCGACGTCCTCCATACAGCGCCTGTTATTCCCACATGATCACCAATCTGGTACAGACCTGGCTCAACGTTGCTTGGTGATCGTACGGACCACGGTGTGTCAACGTTCTTATGACGTATATATACTTTGTACACAGGATCATGCTTCTATATCAAATAGAGTTATATAAGTCTCATAACCGCTACAATTTCTCTAAATCTCTAAGTATCGGAGGAATTTTGATAGCGTGGAGACAATACTCCAGAGCGCTTATTACTTTTCGAGTGTGGGATTACAGAGTAAAAACACCAGTCAAGTTTAGCCAAATTACAGATTTAAAATCCAGTGAAATAGTCTGCTTGTAGATGACTATATATCAATATTTGCCGCACATTAAATAACATATGAATATTTATACTTCTTTTGTTTACTTTCTACAAGTATCAATTTTCAAATTGTAAGTGAAAGAATAGTTTTTGATGTAATGTTTTTTGCAATTGTTCTTCCTAAAACGTAACTTAAGTAAAAATAAAAACGCTCAACTAGAATTAATGGCTGAAATGGCATGGCGCATTACATTTAGATTAGCGAGAAAAAAATGCAATTAATACTGCGTGTAGCAAAAATAATCAATGGTTTTATTTTTATTTATTTCTACACGAGTAAAATAAATGAATTAATCGGTTTCTATTGCACTATTTTTATATTAAGTGAAACAATAGCAATCAAATTGGTCCATATATTTAAAGGCAGCTCTTAGTTAATATACAGACATGTATTTAAAATATATAATACATGTCAGTAACAATATACAGTTTGGTAAACATCATTTGGAAACAATAATGCATACATTCAACGCAAACATAACACGATAAAGATTGTTCCAATAGAAATAGACTTTCGCGTTCTTTGTCTGCCGCCTTACATTGTGCGAAGTTTCTTCTAATAATTATAATATCATGAACTGCACATGGACATCAGGTAAAAAGAAATAGTCAATCAAGCCAAATACAGAGCGCAAAAATATCAAACTCTCTGTGACCGTAAAAAAGTAATCAAACGTAGAAAGAGATGCTGCCTAAACTGGAACATTGATAAAGAGGTATTAAACAGTGTTCTCATACAAGTATAGCAACTTAGTTTACGTATTAAATATCAACGCAGTAACCAACGTACATTGGCATACTTAAAAGTTTATCAATGGCGGAGAAAAAAATTCTAGACCGCATGTTACTTTTGAAAGCCTATTAAATAAAACTAATACAGCGGATTCTTATCTATTGCAGTAATTAACTTCTCACTAAAATAATTACATGTGTTCATTTTGTGAGTGAGAACATGTAATCGAAAGCCATGTCAAATGGACTACTCACTTTATTTATTGCTAAAGCATGTACATGCTGTTCGTTTACAAAATAATAGCAATATCAAAACATCTATCTTCTTAAGAATGATGCAACCCTATAAATAAGTGAATCATTAAAAAGGCACCGCATTGGTTTATTATATTTTTACATTCAAAGTGGGCAATAATGTGCAACTAAATATAAGCATTTTAGAGTATTTATATCTGATATATCAATAATGTTGCATATATATATATAACTTATTTCTTTATTTTGATTTACATATAATATCTATGATGTATATACTTAGGAAATTGGAATATTCTTTTTCATAATTACATAGCCAGCGAATTTAGACGTAATTATAAATGGAACATTTGTAGAACACACAACATTTTCACTGGATGATGATATTTATTAATCATTTAATCAAATGTAAAAATAGACATCTGTAAGTATATTTTACTGAACACAGTTTAAATTACAATAACATATGTAATCGATTAAATTGATTGAATTTACTCATTTTTTTATTAAAACTACAGAGATTGTTTATTTCCGTGTTTCCCAGGCAAGGCAGAATAAAATATCGCGTATGGTGACGTTCTCGTACATCGGACGTTGCACCTAGTTACCACGGAACAGCGATCAGGATCCAAGGCGAGAAAGACAAACAATAAAAAACACCCTATCTATCTATCTATCTATCTATCTATCTATCTATCTATCTATCTATCTATCTATCTATCTATCTATCTATTTATATATATATATATATATATATATATATATATATAGTAAGCAAGGCTTACGATCCCCCCCCCCGGGGATGAAACACGGGAGCCTTTGTGTAGCTTGATTGCCATATATATGTTCATTGCTTACTACCTAGCTCTACTTACGTATCGAGCACTGTTGAAGTAAATACTGAAAACAGATACATAAAAAATTATATCTACTTATAATATTTTATGTGGATACATGAAGTACTAATATATATATATATATATATATATATAAAGAAAGATTACAAGTTATGGGTGTGTGAAAACAAAAAGGTTATAGTGAGTAATGCCATAATAAGCAAACATACAAGAAAGAGCAGTTGTGATAGCGTTATCTTGAAATAGTTTAAAAGTAAAAGAAGAAAACGAACCGACCACACACCTTGGATAGAATCAATTTAAAATTAATCATCTACGTGTTCGGAGAAGAGTGAATATCAAATGTGAAACATAAGGTTTATTCTTAATAGAAAACCTGGCATTTCTCAGGAATATTAATAATCAATAGATTCTTATCGCCGCAGATAATGTATTAAAATAACTACCATTGAATCTTCGAATATTAGAACCTTAAACTGTTGGCCAATTCATTTCAAACTTCAATTGGCAGTCAGATGGCATGTGGCTCCGCGATCTTGCCGCCAAATAGTAAAGGCGCCTTCTATTGTATCGGTCTGCATTATACTTGTTGTAGTTACAATATATATATATATATATATATATATATATATATATATAGTATTTATTGATTATGTACTTTGTTTATATGTGCATATATGCTACACATATAAAACTACTTCTGATTCGAGTGACAAACGCAGTAGTGTACTAGTACAATCACTTTTCTTAGTATTTGTAACAAATCCACATCCCCCCTTGTATTAGATCTTCCTGTAGTAGGAAGGGTGTAAATACTAGCTAACCTTCTAGTATATTATCTAAAGGTGTGTTGTTTTTCTATATCAAGTATAGGATACGTCCTAAACAATCAGTCCGACAGAGTCTAGTCCATTTGAGTTAGGTGGCCTTTTTTGTCGTATTGTTCTGTGCAGTTCTGGGAAGTCCACCTTCCTAGGTTTTACCTTCTTTCTTTAAGAAGAGATTATTTTATTGCGAAACGCCTAAAATGCCATATCAGGGAATGCTGAGTAGGCTTATCAGGCATTTTTCGTAGGCCAGAGTGATCCGCTTCTTGTGTACTGTTTTTTAAACCCCCACTTTTCAACCTTGTGTTACGTCTTCCTGCGCTGTGAGGGAAGTAAATACTAGCTCAGTCCGGGAGCTAGGAGGTTCCTAACACCGTCTATGTCGACCAGTCACAGAGCCAGGAAGCATAGGAAGACCAAAGCACCGGCAGCAAAAGTAATCAAACGGCCCTTTTCATAGCCACACTACACACTACTAATAATACGATTCACACTCCGACCCAGCATCTGCTCCTGCTTTCCCCGGCAGCTCCAGCTGCTTCCAGAAGCTTCAGCGACTCTTTCCAGCGGCTCTGGCTCCAGCTTCTTCATGCGCTTGTTGCAGCTCTTTCCAGAAAAGCCCGCAGCAGTTCTCTCAAGCGGGCCATGTAACAGCTCTTTCACGTCACGCTTGCTCTAGCTAGCTTAAGCAGCTTCTTCTACAGTTCTCTCCAGCAGCTAACACTTCTTCTAGCGGCACAGTATCCAGCTTACCGCAGTTCCTGCTCAAGTTCTTTCCAGCGCCTCTTGCTCCATCTCTCTCTA
The DNA here is from genome assembly GCA_963556195.1 of Sepiola atlantica. Classification (NCBI taxonomy): domain Eukaryota; kingdom Metazoa; phylum Mollusca; class Cephalopoda; order Sepiida; family Sepiolidae; genus Sepiola; species Sepiola atlantica. Next base: position 50,406,158 of record OY744540.1, read on the forward strand.
GCGCTTCCTGCTCTAGTTCTCTCCTGAAACGTCTGCTCCCGCGTGCCTGAATATAGAACATGCGTGCGTGTATAATATTTGTTGCGCTTTACTTTTATCTTCCTCGATATCGCTACGTGCATTTGTGTGTTTTTCTTTTAATGCCCATATAAGACCGTGTAGTCCCTACTACTACAAATCCTCGGATCACTTCTACTCGCCGTGTTCATTATACGTTCTTCATTGTGTTATGAGAAGACACATTAAAAGATAAATACAGATATTCGGATTAGAGATTTAATTAGAGAAAAGTATCAAGTAACATAACTACACAAACCACTTCGTTGTGAAGGGGAGAGACAGTTATATTCCTAACTTTACTATAATTTGAATATATAGATAGACAGAAAGACTTATAAACATATAGACTAACACTACTGATCGTCATGCCTAATTTTATCAGTTTTGTCGTCGTTAAAGCATTTTTCCCGTGATTTGAAGATTCCAAAACGATCTGATTTAAAATCGAATAGCCCTATTGTTTTATGTCCCACGTCACGTCATATCTGCGTGTGATCTCATCCGCCCACTTCTTTGTATATCGCCCCACTGATCTTACCTCGTCAAATATTGGTCTTGAATCATAATACATTCTGGGAATGGTGTTTGTTTCACGCACTGACAGGTTATTGTAATCGTACTGACTCACGTGCGTTAAACTCAATACTAGTGGATACCCCTCCATAATTTACAAAAAATGTAAAGAAACAATTTTTTTACATGAAATAATTTCCGATTTACTACGACTATATCATGTAAAATTAAAAGTTCTACTCGTATTTAAAACTATAAAATTACTATATATACCTTTGTCCGAGATTAAATAAGTGTATGGTTATATATATATATATATATATATATATATATATATATATATATATATATATATATATATATACATATGTGTGTGTTTTTGGGTGGGTGTCTGTTTATGTCTATAGTGTGATTTAATGTATTTTTTGCATGATAACACGTAATTAGAATGCTTAATTACGTATGTAATAGCATACATATTATTTCAATGACATTTTACGTTACATTGATCGCCTATCGACACCTTACAGTTGACGGTAACACTGGCAACTCAAATAACTGGGCTAAACACTGTATTTTAAGGCCTTAATCTTTTAATGTTTTATTATCTAATAATAGGAGTAAACAATTGTCAAAAGTGTCTAGGAAAATGCGTCGCCAGTGTCCGCACTCATTATTTATATAGATGTATCACTAACTTAGAAAATCATGGAACTACGTCAGTAATTTAATTCTACATATATTATTATAATTTCTGACGACCTAAATACAACAACTCACGCCGTTGACTTCTTAGGAAATAGAGGATTTTTTCAAGAAATCATTTTAAGAACTATTTGTCTCACTTAGTCTGAACATTCTTGGTTTCCTTCATGCATTGTAATGTGTTTCGTCCCACCAGTTAAAGGCACGTGATATACTGGCTAACTTTTACGTAGCGGTGGCGAGAGAGCTCATATATTTATATGTGTATCCTAGTGGAATGCATGCCCTAATAAATATAGGATTACTTTTCAATTTCAAATGTATTGTTTTTTTAGAGGTTATGGTATGCTAAAGTGGCCTCACACTAACTTGTAAGATTTACACAGAAAAAAAAAGCCCGTCTGACTTACCTTGTTACTTAACAAACATATTACATAATTCAGTATGATATGTTCAGTAGTTTAAGATGCATATTGTTGACCCTTAGTTGCGTGCACCGATCACTTTAAAAAAGTATTATTTAATATCACTCACATTTTGATGTAGAACAATTCTTTTATCCATTACTGTTTAGTATATAACATATTTTCAAAGTGTTCTTAGGGAAGGGAGACTTAAGGTGTCAGTACTTCTTAAATGGTAAAGTGTGTGAAACAAATGCACCCATATTACTCACCACGTTGCTGAGAATATATATTTCAAAATTTTGAATTATCATTTTTTTTTAACTAAAACAAGAGAATCACGTATATATATATATATATATATATATATATATATATATATATATATATATATATATATATATACATATATATATGCACCCCTTAATGTAAACATTTACAATAACATAGAAAGTCAATGTTATTCATTGTATTTCTCAGAATATTTATTCCAAAATCCATAATGATCCGAACAATAGTTTTAGAGAGTACGCTGTAAATTAACACACATTTATATATATATATATATATATATATGCATGCCTGACTTAATTTAGTGTGCTAATAGACTAGGGTCGCCGACCCTCGAAAAAAACCCATATTTTTTGTTATCCTAGATTAAAGCGTTTGCCTGTCTAATTACAGTAAACACAAATATATGTTTGCTATCTTAATTATAAGTGTAAAACATGATACATGTGAACTATGCTTCTTGAAATTTAAAAAAATCGTAAAAATGTACATTGCAAATAATTTATTTGCTTCAATGATGATACTTCTTCATATTCTGCTGCGAAGCGTGCCAATATAAACATACACCTTTTACGCAACTAGTATTATTTTAATCGTAAATAGCGGGCTACTTCAGACAACCTAGTATGTTATTATATGAGGGTTGCATTATTCATTTTGAGAAATACACATATGCTATTTAATCATTAACATCCTTTGTGAAAATACTGATTGCATTTGTATTATAAGTCCACAGACTTATTAAAGTTTATACGCACATGTATATATTTCCATATGTGCGACAGTTTTCGATTGCCCGTTTATGTATGCGCCAACAGTGTCCATAAGAAAAACGGAACTATCTTGATAAAATAACATGGCGAATAAATATTTGCAATAGGAACCAATCTTTCTTGGGCAAACATCAAACAGCGCTTCTGTGTCCGCGCCGCTCCTTTGGGATTGCTGGCCTCAAACAACGAACATATATTCTGCTCATTTCCAGCCTTTTCAGATGGCCTGTCATCTCCCAAGTGATTCGTTTGTCGACAAATAATCTGTGACAACACAGACCACACATCATATTGCTCTCGACTCGGCTGTCGCTTGGTAACTGATCAATATACCTGCATTTTCCAATTTAAAAATGAAACCAGGATTTGCATCCATAATTATTGGCCTTGCATGACGTTTCCCGATTTAATCATAGAATTGGATGTCGGCTGCGCAACGATATCTACAAGCTCACTCGGTCGACCGTTGCCAATAATCTGTATTTCAAAGCTCATAATAAATACGTTGTCCACATCTCGGTCCAGCAGGAATTTTGTCTACGAAATGGAATATGTCTCTTTATAATGGAATAGGGTATTTGTAATGTTATTAATGAAAACTGTAACGTAGAAAGATATATATATATATGTACAGACAAAAGTTATAAAAATCGTCGGCAGACAAAGATAAGAACTTGAAGTTAAATAATCAACGACATTCAGACTAAATCTTTATCTTAAAACATGATGTTATAACTGCGGGTTACTTTGTGTATGTGTGTGTTTGATCAAAGCGACATGGCATACACATTATTATTATTTGTATTTACAAGTATCTAAATTTTGGAAACATTTTTCTTGCAAACAATATCATAAATAACGGTACGTTTCTTTATCGTTGGTACGCTGTGTTTAAACACAAACGTTCTATCTATAGTATTGAGCACTGTTGCAATAACACATATAACTTAACAGTAGTAACACTATGTTATTATTTTCATGCCGTTCGGGAAAAGCTAATGGGTTTAATGTATTTTATTTTCATGACTCATGGGTAATGCCTATAATTGTTCTTGTATACAATGGCATAAAACACGGTGTAGTTATTTAACCAGGGAAATTCTTTGTTTAAACACCCCTGCTCTATATATTGTATTGAGCAATCATTTCCTAAGATTAACAACTTAACAGTAGTAATAGTATGTTAGTACCGTTGTGACTTCCGACCAAAGCCCATACTTCCCTTATATACCACATCATATAACTCTGTAAGGTGTTGTATTCTTGGCAACACTGGCTAACAACACACCTGCTCTATCTATTGTATAGAACCTTTTGCCATATGATATTATAGTACACTGTAGTAATATTATATTATTGTTTTCCTGAATCCCGGAGAACGCCTTGTATACATCACTAAAACGGTAATGTCCTTTATCCCGAGCAACGCGTGTTTAAGCAGACCTGTTCTATCTATTATATTGAAGACTTTTACTATAAAATAAACAGTAATAATAGTATATTAATATATTGATGACTCTCGTGCAACGTTAATACCTTTTCTCTTATAAACCATCTTATGTAAACAGTAATGCTGGTCATCCCGGGCAACGTTGTGTTTACACACACCTGCTCTACCAATTGTATTGAACACTGTTGCAATAAGCTATACACATAACAGAAGTAATATTATGTTATTTTTTTGATTCACGTTCTACACCAATATTTTGTTCTTATATATAACAGCATAACAAACGGAAACGTTCTTTATCTCGGGCAACGCTCACCCATTTAGTACTGGCCAGAATATGCGTTGTTTAACACTATAGAAGACGATGTTAGTTATGTAGGGAAGTAATGGTTGCCAAGAAAATTGTACAGTGTTATTCATACGAATTTATTTTACCAACATACTACGACGGCATGTCTGGAAGTATGAGTCGGCAGTCTGGCTTCCTATCACTATGATGGCATGTGTGCAAGAACGAACTGGTAAAATAACTACATAATTTCATTGATTTATTTCTAAATTACTATATGATTACGTTGATTTTAGAGAAAAAGCAGCATCCCCTTACAACAACAGGGCCAGTTGGCCTTAAAAAATACATGTTTGTTTGTAAATGTTAGATATTAATGACGGGACGTACGCCGACCAATAAGGTACTAGATTCATGGGGCTATGCCGAGTAGTTTCGAGGCGTAAGCAGCACATACATACATACATAAATACATGCATACATACATACACACATACATACATACACACATTTTTTGCTCTTTATATATATATATATATATATATATATATATATATATATATTAATTAGTGTGTTGTCTTCATTTACCCCAATATCTGTGCAATTATAACCGACGGTTGGGTATATTACGGCATATCGATAGGGCGTAACATCAGTTAAATTTAATAAGGACCTTCAAAAATATTTCCAAATTCTCAAAGTAAAGTCGCAGAGTATATGAATTTAAGCATACTATTGTTTTCTGAATGTTATATCACCAATCCGCTGTTGACATATAAATGAAAAACAAAAACAAGGAGAAATATAACAAATACAGTATTGTAAAAGGTATACATTCAAAAGATATTAAAAATACGGTAAATTTAATAATACAATCCGCGTCTTGAAATAACGGGGCTCGTATTACAGAACCACCTTTTAATTATTAACAACCCATTTCATTGTATCGCCTTCAACATAATCCCTTTAGTCAAATACATTTTCACACTTCAATACACTACTAGAAGGAATGCTGTGATTCGTATCATCTGTTCGTCCTTACTACCGTTTTCATCGCATACCCATCTTACAAATGTTATTAGTTTAAGAACGGATTAAGGTGAATAGGGAAAGATAAGAAAAACTATCTATAAAGAGCGCATCACGGTTAATGTTGTGTTTACATTAGTTATTGTATCGCGTTGAATCACTTCGAAAAGTTAAAGTTCAATAAAAAGAGACACAATCAAGCAAAATTTACTAACAATATATAATAAAATTGAAGTCGTGTTAAATCATTGACAAATAGTTCATGCGCGTCTCGGCAATTCTTCGCTTATGAGACAAATACATCAAGCAAATGGTCACATACTGTGTGAACAAAAAATCTCACACATTACCTGGGGCCAATAATTTCAATGCATATATTTTACTTTGTATTTTTGGATACCAAGGCGATATGCATTAGGCGAGGTATTCACGCTGAGTATACACAGTTGTCAAGTGCAGACCGGTATATTTGCGTTATATTATTTTTTCTATTTTCTTTATTCTATTCTTATACACACGATTAATAAAAATGTTTTAGATAAATGGTATGAAGCGTTTAACACTATTGCTTCAGGTAATGATTGTGCGTGGATATCGTCTCGTTTTCTTTTCTTCTATTATCCTTTTCATAAATGCAGCCGTCGAAAAATATATCAAATATATTAAATATTAACATACATAATACAAGATGACGAAATATAACATTGCGAACTGTGTACTTCGTTGTAAAATTGTATTACACCAGCAAAATATATAGCAATTGTTATCTATTGGTTCTAAGAAAGACGAAAACAATTACTCGTAAGAAAATACTGAAAGTTTTACTAAGAAGAAGGCGATTTAGTAAAGAACGCTTATCATTAAATAAACTCATAAGCCCAGTTCATCAATAATATTAATATAACTTACCTATTGCTTCTATTTATCTATTTTGCTCTTTCACCCCTTTTTATTCGTGTCTACGCCCCTTGTTCATTATTCTCATTTAATTTTACGCCATTCGCACACTTTTACTATCTCGCTTATAATCCTCGCGTTGTTTACTTGAACTCGCTCTGTGTCACACCATCATAAACATTTCTCTACAAATGCAAATCTTCACAATGACAGGGTAAACACAATATAAGTGTGTTATTAAACATTCGAGAGTTACACATTCGAAACACGTAGGGTCCGTATTTTTATACATATTAATAAATACTTCTAATAAATAGTCAGAAATATATGCAAATTCTAAATTATGGATGCATATGTCTTAAAACATAAATGCACGCACACATACTGGTAGTATTGTATCGATCAGCAACAGCTATCTGTAAGGGTCCTACTTCTGCTTTCCCACAATTAAACACGTTCATGGACTGTTAATATAATGCACAGATATAAATTAAATTGCATATACTACACATGCATTTACAAAAGTCTAAAGTGATGCAATAAATGTTCATGTATTTAAAGGTTTTTGATACTTTATGTGTGTATCTATTTTGTCCTCCATTTATTAATGAAACATGTTGAGAAAATGACAGCGTCTGTGAATTTTACCCGATGCAAAAGAGCAGTGTAAGTAACTTGTTATATTATGTCTATGTTTGTTTTACTAATAACAGGCTATTATTTGTTATTACTAACTTTTACACTGGCAATATTATTGGCGTTTCAAAATATTATATAAATATCGACTTTATTTAATTAATAGCAGACATATACAAAAATGAATAACGACGACTGCATATTGACATGTATGCTACTATTTGTATCATGCCTATTATTCGGACTACTGTTCTCATCTAAGATTTTATTCCGAAAGCGTTTCTATGCAACCCGGCAATCTTTATGTAAAATTCTAGAATCAGTACGGGAGTTCAAACCGAACCATTTATTTTACTCATGGTGGAATGTTGTTCTCGTTCCATCATCAATAATTAGAAGTTCTATGTGTCATTCCTCTTGAAGTAAGGGATACTCTCTCTGGAGAAAACTTGTTGGGCATCCGACAGTATGCGGCTGGCTGCGAGTAGCAACTACCGTCATCAAGCGAAGGCATAGAGCGGAGACAGAAGAATGGGACGATCACACCGAAATGAAGATAGATAGATGTAAGGAAAGAGAGAGGAAGAGAAAGACTAAACCAATTCACATAGTATATATATATTAAAAAAAGATAATATGTAAATATTCGACGTTTTTTCCTTCTTCCTACTGTACTGTTGAGTGGTGCTGAGAGAATTGACCGTTGCTACCTTGTTTATAGTTCTGGAACTTGTGGCGAGAATTTATTAGATGTTCAACCACCTAGAAGGTGCGACTGTTGTACAATCAATCTATTACATCTTGTCATTTTTCTGTTTGATCAACCCTCTCATGATTTTCTTCGTATGTATTCTTATGTATAAAGTACAATTCTCAATAAAAGTCATCATCAACGTGGTCGGAAAATTATTTACAATTCGCAGGACCTATATATACAAAACTCTATATGTTGACTTTTATAATAATATTCCTGCAACTAATATAACGTATCAAAAAGTGGTTTCATATTTATTCGATTTATCAAAAAATAGTTGGTATTTTATTTTACTATTTGTTTAACAAATTAGATACACTCGATGAAAAGACGAAAGAGGATCAACCAAAAGATGGGGAACACTATAAGAGTACACTTTTTATCAACTGTATCAATTGTGTTTAATTACTTTTGGAACGGTTTAGGACAATACTTCGTTGTCATTCAATTTAAAAATAACACAATTTTAATGATCAGGGAAGCAGTCACACGGTAATGTGTTTCGCATATGTGAAGTCTCTGTAAAAAGTTATGTCCATAAAAAATATGTCTGTTGCGAGGAACACGGAGGGAGAATTGAACGTGTTTTTTTCAGTTCTCGTAGGTATATTAGTTTCTTGATGATGACATACAAGGAGTAAAACAATCTTAGAGCTCAGTCTATCACGATTTGTGAGAAAATATTGAGTAGATAGAGAGTAGTAATATTACGTATCTGAGAAAGGAGCTATATAGAGAAAAAAGATGATTCCCCACTGCATTTTGTTGTCTATTAAGCAGCCTGTCAAGGCAAGAAAGAGTGATATGTGCGGTACCTCCCCAGACATTGAGCACTATCACATGTGCATACGTCAAACTTAAGCCATACAACGTTTTACATCATAGTATAACATGTTTTCAGAATACATAATATCGAGCGACCTTCAGATGATTTGAGCTATAATGCATTTAGGAAACTGAGACGGCACTTACTGCGCTACTGAGGAACTGACAAAAGCTTCGTTCGGTTATACGTGCTATAATTTATGAATGAAATATACGTCATGAATTATTTCACTTAATGTATAGTGCGGATGTAGACCTCCATATAATCTGAGGGCACCATTTAAAATGTTATTGCGTTTGTCATAATGTTCATTAATATTAACCAAATAATATATATATCTATGCACGAAGAAAGACATAAGTGTTTCTTTATTCGCTATATAACAGGTGAACTAAATATACACATAATAAACAAACGACGATAAAAAGCGATTCGCTGGAATTTGTCGTCGTAATTTAATTACTTATATAATTTTGTTTAACAAGTCATTGCATCTGTTGACTACTCAGTTATAGTAATACTTACATAATACATATTTAATCGATATATGATAACAAATAAACTGATAACTAATTCTAATGTATTTTGCTAGTTTTATGTTAATCTGTCCTTCTGAGATTAGATTGAAATATAAACACATGACAGAAATGTCAACATTGGTATTTATTAGTAGGCCACTGAAACGCAAAACGTTATATTCATTATCTAAGCCCATACAAATGCATCATATGTTTTACAGTTGATATGGAGAAATGTGTATTCCTACTCCAAATCAGTATGATATGTATTATCACAAGAAAATGAGATTTTTGCTGAAATTTCTAGAAGAAGCACATGTTCGAATAGGTTACAAATTATTACACTCGAAGTCTACTGTAACACACATAGAGATTCTAAAACATAAACATTAGCTATTAAATACAAATGAAGACAAGATGCGACAAAACATAACCCTTAACTGCCTGCACAATATAGTGTTATTAAGAATAAGTGTAGAATAAGGATAGAGCATTCGAAATCAGACCATAGGAAATATAATGAATTGGATTCTTTAATTAAGCATGCACAACTTCAGTTTACTTCGGACCATCGGACCATCTGACAATCGGAGGCGTCTCTACAAGATCGATTGCAGAATATTGGTGTGATGTTTTAGATACACTACAACGTATCGTCCGTCGATAATCTGGATGAAAGACGTCATTAACCATTCATCACCTATTGTATTGCGAAAAGAGTGTGGAGGTCGCGTAAATACCTAAATAACAACTGTTAGGTATGACATGGAAATACAATAAATGTATGGAATCAGACGCTTGAAGAAATGATTGTTCGATATCAACAATAAGGATGTGATGAACTATTTCGGGAAGTGAATCATTCGCGGTTGAGCTATTGGAAAGCGCCAGCTTAACCCACACGGGGTGAAAGGAGTAATAAATATAGTTCATTAAAATTGAAAATATTTTTAAATATAAATGATTGTTTTATTTTAGAAAATTAGCGCAGATTCGTTTACATACAGGCCTGCCCATTTTATATTAAGTTGCTTCCCATTGTTCTGCGAAATACAAATACTACAAATTATACATCATCATTAAGGACCAGTGACGCAGTGGATACAGTACTATGTAACATTAAGTTCGAAGTGATTGTTGAAGGTTCAATTCTCGGTGCGGACGATACGAAGAATTGCGAATTACTGAATACTTTTCCTGGTCATGGCTGACGGAACGAGTGCATGCTACCCCAGTGGATTAAATAAAGGGTTCCGTTTAAAATTCCGTCTCGATTCCCGAATTCGCAAGAAATATTCCCGAGTTCGAAAAATACATGTGAAGAAGACTGTAGGTTACAGCAGCCGAAAGTGGTGAGAATAACACTCAAGATGAGAACAGTAATCCTAACAATCCAAAGTAACAAATTGTACAATCCTCATCCCCAAAACTTAGAAACATTGTAAAAATGTTAATATAGTCTAACCAAAATGATAACGATTGGAAGTTTCATATTCTGTTGAACATAGTTACTATATGAATAATGATTTTATATATAATTTATTGAAATTATATTGTCGATGTGTTAGAACCTTTGGTGAATACTATTCCTATAATTACGTAAATCGAGAGTAAATAAGAAAAGCAGCAGCGCGTATAGAAAATTGAAACTCTGTTTGATCAAGAAATTAGATTCCAATAAATGGGATTAACGAGCGTAACATTTAAGGAAATATATGTGGGGACATTTAAGATGAAAAAGAGAATTTTTCTCGTATTCATCGACGATCATTATTAACTAATCTCCTAAGGGATTAATGTTTGCAATCCTCTTATGGGAAATTGCAAAGCCCAACTTCATATGACATCATTAATGCAATATACGCCATTTAAAAGCAATGATAACTTTATTGAAAAACAAAATCTACCATGTAATGCCAATATAGAGTTACGTTTCAATATCAATCACGTCATTACTTACGTACCAGGAACATGGATTAAATAAAGAGTACAGTGTGGATTCGTATATAATTGTTGTGAACATAACAGCCACAAATAAAAGCAACGTTACAAATGATCCAGATAATGCAAAGTAGAAAGCTTAGGAATCTTAAAAATTCCAAAACATAAAATAAATGGCTGTTATTTTAACAGTGTCACATTAGATACACATATGTTTTTTTTTATTAACACAAATACGTCACACGAAGTAAAATGACGTTGGGTTTTGAGAAATATGTTATTTAAAAATATACAAGTATTTTTCCAAACTTTTATTTTTTGAAACACTAAACTTTTTCTAGTGTTTTTCTTTCCTTTTGAAATTCAATATATAGCATAACTGTTTTTCGATTTCATGACGTTTCAAAGATGGACAAGTTTAGACAGACGGTCGCTTTTTGGTCTGGGAAAAAACACATGCCCCTAAAATAAACATTCTATTTGTACAAAAAATGCCGAAGTCTTGAAGGATTTTCGCTGATCGAGGACTGAACAGATAGGTGTGTCAAACTAGCATATATACGATAGTTTGCTTCTCTTAAAAAACACGGTTGATCGAAACAACATAACGTACGGAATAATTCGTGTCAAGGCAAGCGGTGGAAAAAAACCTGCATAGGTTTGCTAGAATTCTTTACATATGTTTTATTAAGGCAAACACGTCACCCATTCTTTAGTTAAAGTTAACAACAAAACAAAGTCATGGTTGTTTTTTTTAAATTCGGTTATTTACAAATAAGTTTTTCTAACTGTCCTTTAATTTTTTTAATTTTTTTTTCGAGTTTAACATTTTTCTAGTGTTTTTCCTTGGTTTTGAAATTTAGGAAATAGAGTGTTAAGATTCCATGGCTTCTAAACGAAGGCAGGTTTGGACACATGATCGTTTTAAGACGGTAAAACGCATCTACCAAAACAGAGCCTGGTAACAAACTAAAATATTTCAGTCTAGAAGAATTAATAGTTGCCAAACATGTCAAAATCCTATGTTCATCACTTAATTAATTAACTATGATATGAGTCTTTTCTACTCTAATATTTTGTTAAAATTAAATCATTATTTTATATTTATCAATGAAACATTTAGCCACATGTCTTACGTGTCTAAAATAAAATAGAAATCCAAAATTATTCTTTTTTATCACTATATTTCCCTCTGTTTTTCGCTTTTTAGTTGTAACTCTTCGACTACTGATAAAATAGTGTAAGTATTTGTCGTAACATTCGCAGACTTCATACCTGTCAATCAATTTATTATTACTAGTCTTTATAAATGTCGAGTCAGTGTAACAGAAGCAGGAGTGATAAATGTTGTATAGACATGCAGCGAGAGGGGGTAATACTGATAGAAACCTGGTGTGAGAGCGTTTACTTTGTGAGAAAGATAACATTTCAGCTACTTGGAACAATTCACATTTTAAAAAGTGTTGACTACTTATAATATTGCCACGTTTGTCTTTCTGCGAATTCTTCGTATAAAATGTATTTGAATGAGTCTTGTCCCGGACTATAAAGTTTGTTAAAAATGTATGTGTCGACAAAAGTTATGTAAATAAAATAAAATCAAAGAAATCGAAATAAAAGAGACACTAAATTAAAAAAAGTCTACACACATTGGACCAGTCATGTTGAATTCACAGGATCTAAGTGTGTGTTTGTTCGAAAATGTTACTCCTAAAACATGCGAACATTTCCGATTTTGTAGCCGTACTGAATTTTAGCTTGTGTGTATATATCTAAGCGGAAGTTGGGTCCATTTCTCTCACTAACGGTGAAGTCAAAACAATCTATGTCCAATTAATTTAATGTATTAATTATACCAATTAAATGTATTAAGTATACCAAAAAGATGGTGTGTCTATACACACCATCTTTTTGGTATACTGTTTTTATAAATGCGAAAGCAGATTCTCAGAGTAACTAAGTTACATATTGTGTTGTAAAAGTTAATTTTATTAATTAACTCTTAGTTTTTTATTCAATAACTTTTTAAAATTGTTAATATAATCAATGTTCTGTTTCGAAATAGTGTTTTATTTTCTGGACAACTAGCATTTGTGTTCAAACATTTTCTAACGTCGTTCAAATGTTGCAAACGTCTGTCGCTGTCATGTTGTAAATTGTGTATTCTCTCTTTTTTTACTTAAGGCCCCATTTAAAAGGTAAATGTTTCGAAATTAGCAAAATGTTAACGTTTCGTGTTTAAAAAGCATATTATTTTTAACTACGAGAGCTACCGGAGAATAGTAATTTATTTTTATTAATAACAATTGATTTCCTACTCTTGTCAGACGCGAGATAAATCTTACTGTACAACGGAAAACAAATAATCGAAGTATAACGTAGAAAAAAACAATCAGCAAACAACAACAACAAACAGCAAAAGTAAACAAATACGTGAGTTAAATTTTCCTGAAAGAGGAAATACCCGAGTAAAGTATACAAAAAACGCGAGATCAGTTTTACTTCAGAAAATTAACTAATCTCATATATCTTTCTGTTTCTCTCTCTGAGACTATCTCTTTCTCTCCCTCTCTCCCTCTCCCCTTTCGCCTCTCTCTTGTTAACGACTCCGTATTATTATGTTATTGATTTTCATTATTTTTTCATACAATAGTTTTGTTGATAGTCAAATAGTACATGAGATGCGTAGAACAGATAGTACACTTTGAATTATTTATATGCACAAAACATGTAAAATTAAAATTACGAGAAAATTAAGCACAATACCATCAAAAGTGCTGGGCAAATGGTAGTTGTTGGTCCCCCTTGGCCAACAGTTATAAACATGTATATCTTAGTCTTAACTAGAATCATTTGAGCCACCACATTAACTCTTTCCGTTGTATCCTATATATATATATATATATCTTTACATTGTTGAACAAATATTTCTTACTGAATACGTTATTTACAGAAATTCATTGTATAAAAATCGAGAGTAGAATTTAATGGAATTGACCAAGAAAATATGAAAAAAATATGTTTGATACCTAGGCATGTATACATGAATGCTCTACCCCCCTAAAAACTGATTTAATCCATTATTGTAACATCTTTTGATAGGGATAGGTTAGTGTAGTATCGGTTCTGTAGTCATAGGCTCGTCCTACCGGGAAGTATGTCCCTTTCTAAAGTGATGGTAGTAACACTCCCAGGTCTTAAATCCTCCTGTTAGGGAGGGTTTATGTAATATCTCTTCTTTTGCCATGAGACCATATTTCCAAGGACTACCTGTTTTAAGGGGGATGCATGTGGTGGTGTTGTATCTTTTATGTTGCCATTATACCATACTCACAAAATTACTTTTATGGGGAGATCCTCCTCGTATTATCTCATCTATTTTGGAAGATGTATTGTAGTACTGCTGTCAGGATACTATCTTACCAGCCATCACCACCTCCTTTGAGAATTAGTGTAGTAAATTTCGTTATTTCTTCCTCTTCTATCATCCAGTATATGCAGTTTATTCATCATAATATCACCCACCCAGCCTCGCAGAAGTATGCCCCACAGATATCATATATATTCTAGTATATATATATATATATATATATATATATATAGAGAGAGAGAGAGAGAGAGAGAGTTAAGATAAACAAATATGTAAGAGAGAGATAAATACTATCTACTAGCTTATTGATAATATGCGAATGTATTTATTTCTTCTTCTTTTTTTAATTATTTGTGGATTATTAATTTATACATACTCATTAAATTAATTATGAGTATAGATGTATATGCATATGCAATATGTATATACATATATATGCGTAAGAAAGCGATGGAATTAATATCTACTAGTTTATATTTTAATGTGGAAATGTAATAATTACTATTTATTTTATTATTTGTGTATATTTATTAATAAATGTTTCCAGTTATCCGCGGAGATGCCGATGTAAACTTTCTTGTCCCTGTAGTTATTTTCCGGATCAATAGTGGCCTTATAAACCATGCACTCAGCTTTACAGTTATCGTCCAGTGGGCAGTTATCTTTCACTTGACAATTACATTGATCTACTGAAACCTTATTTTTACTAAAATTGTTTAGTAATTTACGATTATGGATGCTGATTATTCTAAAGTTGAGTGCGTGGTTTATAAGGCTACTATTCATCCGGAAGATAACTACAGGGACAAGAAAGTTTACATGGGCATCTCCGCGGGTAACTGGAAACAACGTTTTAATGACCACAAACACTCTTTCAACACCCCAGAACTCAAGAACAAAACAGAGTTTGCTAAACAATGGTGGCTTCTGAAAAATGAGAACCGATCCACGGTGGTTCTGTGGTCAATCCTATGTTTTTCGGATGTTCCAAATGGATTTAGGAAAATATGCAATTTATGTTTAGAGGGAAAAATAAGAATCCTAAAATATGACCGCAATAATCTTTTAAACAAACGCGATGAGCTTATGGCAAAATACAGACATAAATGTAAATTTAAAATAACCAATATCTCATAATCCGATAGACCTCTAGATTTGTAACGGTGTAGACACAAAACAGATTAAAAACCCCAATAAGAATTTATAATAATATGTGTTATGGACACACAATTACTGACTTGGTGATATTCATTATAGGTGTTTTGGGATGTATGCATATATAAGTGTACAGTAAGATATTTGTTTATTCTGATTATTTACTTAAAATAAGATAGCTTTAATAACATTTTCTGCTGATAATACACTAATCATTGGATTAATTTAAGTATACGTGTCTAATGTTATCACTAGACATTGTTAGATAGGAATTAGGTTATAATTATAGGTTTCCATAGATTATAGAATTAATATAAGATGAATTTTTAGAACTAAGATTAGTAATGTATTACAATTAGAATATAGAATGTTAATGTAACTCTTTTGTATATAGATACATATTGGCATCTGTGTGGGTGTATGTAACTGCATGCGTATAATATTTATTTCAAATAGATCCAAATATAATTTTTATTTTTCAAATATATCCAATCTCGGATCTAGATAGAATGAAAACCTGTCAAATGTGAACTTTCCACAGTTTGTCAGTCGGTCGATGACACGCAAACGTCTGCCTGTTTCTCTTCTTTTCTTTCTTCCTTTCTTTTTCCTATCAGGTAGAGAACACAAGTCTAGCCGAATTTATATGCCCCCCCCAAAAAAATATTGTTGCGTGTGTGCATGATCATAGGATGTGTATATATGTGCGTGTGTGTAGAGGCGTCTATACGTTTTATATCACCAAGTCGTAAGTGTCAAAAGAATATGTGCTTTTAACATAGCCGTTATTATTTACAAAAAAAAATAAGGTCCATTTGGATCGCCTTAGTTAAATATAAGATTTTAATTCCTACTCGCTCTGTAGGAGGTGTTCAGATTGTTTGCAACCACCACTCTCTCTCTCTGGTTGTATTTGAACTGTTGACGGTGAATTCAGTTTTCTGTCAGTCTCAAAAATGTAATTGTTTGATGCTTGAGGTAACCACAAAGTTGAAATAAATTATTGCATCGACAATTATGTAATTTCGTGTTATTATATGTTATGTTATATATATATATATATATATATATATATATGGGTGTGTAAAATGGAAATTAAACTTATATCTACTAGTTGATTTATTTATGTGCGAATCATGATGTTTGCATTCATAAAAAAATATATTTTATACATACAAACATATCATAAATAAACATGAACCGATGTTGTGATTTAAAGAACTAATCAATGACTCTTCAACTTTTTTTTAAAACCAGAACTCTTGTAAGGTGTTTGTTAAGAAGAGATAATTATATATATATATATATATATATATATATATATATATATATACACCTTATTAAAAAGCGTTCAGTTTTAAAAAACGGTTAAAGTGTCATTGATTATTGCCGTTAGGCACACAACAATTAATATGGCGTATTCTAACATTCACATATTCTTGAAATGTATATATATATATATATATATATATATATATAAATATATATATATATATATATATATGTGTGGGTGTGTACATGTATAAATGTATATATTGAATAATATTGTGATTTGAATAGGCAACTGTGAAATGCTTAATTAGAGTATGTAAACAAATAATACATTTGCATAACAAATAACAGTATAGGATATTTAGATCGGTCATCAAGGCCTGAAGTATCATCGAGGCATAGTAAATCACGCCCATTGAGATATAAATACATAGTGTATACGTTAGGTGAGACTATCGGCTGAAGAACACCATTTTTACTCTGCGTTTATTCAACAGGCTATCTTTCAAGTGCCGGCGTAAAACTGCGTCCATTTTTTGCCGACATTAGTATTGCATATTGTTATTTGTAACATATATGTATGTATATATATATATATATATATATATATATATATATAGATGGTATACCATATTATATACACATATTATTTTGCTTCATATTTGCAAACCTACCTCAGTCAAAAATAAATATAATCAAACATGTTTTCGTGTAGTTAAATTATGTTTGTATGCATGTTATAACAAATTAACAGCTTTATTTCAATTGTAATTGCGCACCTTACTATAAACAGTGTTATGATTCAATAGATTGTTTTCTATGTACACGTAAACATACCTGGATTACATTGCCATATATATATACACGCATATATGCAATACTCCGACTTTTTCATTGAGTGCTATCAAGTGACTTGATGTGTACGCTCGCAGCTTTCAGTGTAAATATAACTAAATTTCGTAGTCATAACGTGGCAACCTCCGGTGACCTAAAGGTTTTAGCGTACGCTTACAGATCCAAGGTGTCTCTGTGAACTGGGTTCGCGATTTGTGACAATCTGATATTCTTATTGGTCTGCGTCGATAAGAGCCGAAAGGTAGAAACGTTGTACGTAGGAAAATTATAAAATCATCATGTTATATTATGTGTATATATATATATATGCCAATGTATATGAAGCTTCTTTTCTTGAGTAGAACTTATTCGTAAGGAAAACGGTAACTTCTACTAGCTTTAAGACATTGTTCATTTGGTATAACCAATATAATGTTTCGGCACTTACAAAGTTTACATTGACATCTTACTTACATCAAGCACCGCGTTGTAGCGCAGGTATAGAGGCGCCAACTGTCATTGTGACGGCTGTGTTTCGATCCCAACTTGAGGCACTAGCTTGTCTATTCGTACTAAAGCGCTGTAATGCAGCGAAAGAGTCTGTATGTTGATTACTATGTATATATCTATGTATAGATATGTATGTGGCTAGATGTGTGTGTAGGATCTGGTATACATTACTATATACACACTTTTTTGTGTGTAACTTTAATGATACGTAAGCATTCTACCTTTGTCTCTGTGGTTCGAAAGCGGAAATCACATGTTTTTCATAGCATTTTGGGATAAGTTACACGGCTGCTATTTCTCAAGATGGTTTAGAGCTGTATTCCGCTAAATTCTTGTGATATTAGTGAATCCATTTACCTCCTTATAGACCAGACTGAGCTTAAACAACGGTCTTAGTTAAGATAATATTTTATGTTGCAAACAACTTCAGTGGTTTATCCTTTGGAAGTTTCTATATGTCAGTTGCATGTTGTTTCTATGTTACATTTATTATGTCGGAATAAAATTATAAAGTTACTTAGTAGACTCGGTATTTATATATATATATATATATATATATATATATATATATATATATATATATATATATATGACTAGCTTTTCATAAATGTTGTCGTAAGATTTTGGAAATATTAAATAAAGAACTTGTGACGTTCTACTTTGATGTATTTCCTGATATCTACACTTCTACATGGCCGCATTGTTAGGATATTTCACTTCAATACTAAAACATTACTCAATATATTTTATGACTTAATATTGCTTGGTATGTTTTGATTGTTTGGATCTTGGGTTCACAATAATACTTGTAAACTAACGTGATTCCGCGTGACAGAACTGCTTTCATATAGAATAAAAAGTCCGGATAAGCCAACAAATTGTTTCATCTCTTTCCATGTCATATTTTCGGTATTGCAAGTAAAAGATGAAAACAGAGAGAAAAAAATAAATACGTAAATCAAATAGCACACTGATATGTTACTGAACTATCGATTTATGTTTATTATCTCTCCAAGATATGCTATGAAACTGCATCGGCTAGTAAGGCTTCATTTCGATAGCTTTGGGAATGGTGGCATCACCGCTTTGATTACTCTTAGGTTCACCGTGACCTATCCTGCTACTTCCTGCCAGAATCTCATCGATGGATAACATATAATATTTTCTACTATGGCATGCAACTGCATGCACAGTTATTTATATACATATATATATATATTTAAATTCCCGAAACAGTTTTTCATGGTAAACAACTGATGATCCCTTAAAATAGTGTTAGAAACTAACTAATATAATAACTGTAAAAAATAAATTGACTTACATGAGTGATTTTCCACTGGAAGACTTGAAGCTATAAGTTTTTTTTTAATTTAAAAAAAAAATATTTTTTTAAAGTTTTTTTATATAGTTTTAATGGTTGAGAAACTTCCGAGACTATATATATATATACATATATACATATATATATATATATATATATATATATATATATATATATATATATATATATATCATGGATTACTAGTAAAATTAAACACAAAGAAAAACTATTTGAGAATATGAAAAACTTAAAGCATGACGATACTTAAGCAAAATAGCTGTGCTCGGCATAAATTTTTGTCAGGATGCAGAAAAAAACTAATGACTTCTCCAATAGTATTCTATCAAAATATATAATTATAAAACTGATGCAGTAATATTTTAACAATAATACTGATTCTATTTATTTCAAGCGACCTTAAATTATTTACATGTTCGTATTTGCAACAAAGAATATATTTTTGTATTAATGAGTTAACGCTTACCAAGGCCCAAACGCTACTTGTGGAGAAGGGTTAATGAGTTCGTAAGGTGGATGGTGAGACAATGCATCGAGGATCAAAGACGATAGTTGAAATCGACAAAATTTAATAATTTAAGAGGGCTGCTCTACATGAATGTAGGTAAGATTAGACTGTGAAACGACCATGTTGTCGTCAACTGGGTAGCAGCTCCGTTTTATTGCGTTCCAGAGACAGATTATACTTGGAAAGAAGCGTTTCTCATGAAAGTATTGTTAAGTGTTATGCACACAAATGACAAAACGGAAATTATTTACAGTGATTATAACTAGACCAGTGTTTGATGTTTATTATTTACAAGAAGAAGAAAATATAATAGATCAGTCGAGTATTCACCATGACAATAACGATAGAGTAGAGATATCTTATATTCTTCAACTAAAGCTGAATAAAGCCACGTTTTTCTGTGGCTTTTTCCTATAAATTATAAATTCACACATTTTATTTCGCAATATCTTGGAATCCAAGTGTAAGTGTAATTTTTTAATAAGAAAGAAATTAATTCATTTCATTATTCGCATATTGCAATTCCTCAAAGACGGACCCCAGCGAACACCACACTAGGCTTACGCCTCACCTCCTTCCATGAGTGTGTGTTTTTACGTTGTCTTATTTCATAATCGCTCAATTTATCTCTTACTTCCCGTTATCTTTTACTCTCTGTTTTTATTTTGCTCTTTCTTATTCTTTTCATTCCTTTATTTTAACGCTGATAGGATTTAAATAAGGGTCGCCAAGCTAGGGGTAAGAGTAAATTTGAAAGGAGAGAGGGACTGAATAATTTTTGAGTTTGCCATAAAAATGAAACTGGCTTAATAGACTTATTTTACTATTATCCAATAATCCAACCTGCGCTCCATGACTAAACCAATGTTTTTATAGTATTTATAACATATACTACACGTGTTTGAATACAGTAAATGGCGTATTTACTTTGTATAATTATTTTAGAAATCAGGTTTAGTGACACTAGTGTTCGACATTATATATTACTAAAATATTCTTGTACAATCAAGACAAGTATTCTGAGAGGTACAAGCCTCTTTCTCTAAAATACTGAAAAACTTATGATAACACACTTATGTTTTCTACTATAAGCCTTTACAGTTGTGAGCATAGAACAATTTAATTGAAGAGAGAAATCCCGCATTAAGCGGCTTACAACGAGGAAACATCTATTAATATATTCTGAATAGGTAACATCAGGAATCATGAAAATAAGTGTGTGTCAGGGCATATTAATATTGACCTAAAACATTTAAAACTATATTTTTCACAATATGATGGTTATATATATATACTAGAAGAGTATTAGTCAATTTGTGGTTTCAAGAAATCTCTACAACCATTGGTATATGGACCTCAAAGTATTTATTGAAAAACGAACACAGAAAAAGAACGACAGATATACACATAAGTTTCATATCAGAATATATATATATATATATATATATATATATATATATATATATATATATATATATATATACATATATATATATATATATATATATATATATATATGTGTGTGTGTACAGAATGATTCATAAGTCACTTCACTTAGCTATTTACAATGATTACCATATGAAGCACAAACCTACTATGAACTTTTGATAACACTCGACAACGTATTTCAGAAAAAAATATTGCTGGAGATGTGTAAAGTCATTTAGACTAAGTTGGGTACGCTGATTTAAAAAAAAATCATAACCGTTTTGCTGTATCACGGCAGGATTTTGAGTTTCTAGAAATACTCACATTGCTTAGAAGTCAGGGTTTCAATGAAATTTACAAACATTCATTTATTCATTTATTTCATCATAAATGCTTCAAAATTATAGAAATTACAGAAAAACACTACTAGAATGTAATTAAAAATGCTTTAAATATTTGGCTTTGCGTTTATTTTAATACAAAAAGACTATCAGAAAAATAAAACAAAATAAAAACGTATAGATAAACAAACAAATAATTTATTTTAACAATGTTTGCATAAATAAGAAAATGGTGCCTTAATACACACACAATATATATATATATATAAATACATATATAAATATATGTATATATATATATATAGTGTGTCAAATTATATTGAAAACAAATCAATAAAATGTGCGATCACAGAAAAGTGAGAGCTAATACAAAGAATTATGAAGGCTATACCCAAATGGGTGTCAGCATACTGAAATGAGATCAAACTAATTCACATTCTGTTTAGACTTAACAATAACAAATTATACACAGGCGCAGGATTACGCTTCTCGGTGTGATGGGCCGATATACTTTCTTAATACATCAAGACTAAACAAAACTGATATAAAAACCATGCTAATTACGTCTTAGAAGCTAAAAGTTGTAGATGGAAAGCTTCCTTGTCATGGTCGACAACCTTCTTAGAGATGGACTCTAGAACAATATATCCAGTTTGCAAACCTTCAATTGCTTAAAGAGTATATTTGCTATTCTTATCTCCCGACCTATGCACTCCTTCTTTGCACATTAGCCAGGCGCAGATGGACTAGTGCGTGGACACTTCACATACACCAAATGATTGGTCGAGTTTCCTGACTTGGAGAATGAACGCTGTCTCTCTTTCTCTCTATATATGGGCAACCTAGAGATCATATTTTATCACTAAGTCTCAGATAACATGTCTGGCGTATTTTTGTTCCGACTACAGGTTAGACAGCATGTTAGGTTGCTGTTTCCGACTGGTAGTTGCGTAACCCAGCCTCTTAGGCAGCTTTAAGAACGGCTGATCCATCAACAGTGTTATAATATCGTGCTTTGTCGCGCATGGATAAATACCTACAGTTATTACCTGTTGGCTTTCCGGAGGCCACAACTCCTATCGACTATGTTGCACCTAATGGTTTGGTAGTGTTAGCTTATTGGCACCAAGCAAACCCACACTGTGTCCACCCCACTTCTTCTAAAATAAAAATGGCAATACAAAGCAGACGAACCAAACCTTAACTAGACCCCAACTAAAGAGCATCTTAGCTACCGCCCTTAGTGCTAGCATTCATAAATCTCCGACGTTTTAGAACGGTTAACACTTTTACAAACACATGCACGGACTAGTTACTGATCAGAACACCCCCCAGGCTAGCAAATATAGGTTAGAATAGGATCATGAAGCCAACATGTTTTTAGATTAATCTTACGGCATTGTGTTAGATACTTATATTTCTTATTCTGTTCTCTTTCGACCCAGAACTGTGCCCTGCTTAACATTGTCTCTCAAAGAAAAGATACAGCACTCTCACTTGACTCAAAAGCCAAAACACATGTATTTAGGGATATTAATGCACATCACCGTAGCTGGCTGGCACTCCCTAGCTATACAGACGCAGCTGTAAACTCCATGGATAATTTCTCTAAAACAGGCTCCCCCCTACATACTTTCACTTTCCCTTCAAGCTTCCTTTATTGTGTGGACGAGCAAGCCCGACTTCCTGACCTGTTCTTGACCTATCTGGCCGAGGAATATGTGGTCAATGCCCATAGTCCACCCAATAACGTTAGACTCCTAGTGGTAATCATTGCTATCACCCTAAAATCTCTTCCAAAGACTGATGAATTCTTGCTCAAAACGAGGAGATCCGACAAGAAGGTTGAGTGTGATTCCATCATAGATAACATCAGAGACGACCCATAGAGTAAACATTATTCCCCTGATAATCACTGCGCAAATCTTTGGGACAAAGTATGTTCTGTAGCACATGTCCATTATGAGACATTATACAGAACGCCTCCCTCTCCAGAATTATTCACCTCGAAATCTGCAGCTGATATTGTTCAGAGCTAGCGAGCATTCCAAAAATTCGGCCGCCATAAGTCAATTGCGAATAGACTAAAATAGGTGAAGCAAAGAGAAGGATTACAGAGATGACATAAACATCATTCAGTCGCAGTAAGATGGTATACGTGATTATTTGAAAATCTTCAGTGGTGTGGTGAACTATGGGCAATCAACAATTGCCCCGCTATCTCATCGCAATTTTGCACGTCAACTGACAATATTGCTCTACTTGCCCAGCGTTTCGACTTTAACTCTACTTTGGACACCGCAAACCAGTTCCTCCCAATTTTCCTATTGCAGACTGAAGCCACACTTAATGACCTGTCCATCACCCTATGCCATGCCCGGGACATCATAACAAAACTTGGTACCTTCAAAGCATGTGTGTTTCATATTATACCAGTAATAGTAATCAACAACTGCTCTTTTAGACTGGCCTCTGTCCTCTCCAGACCATCCAACAAATGTCTTGAAAAATCTGTTTTCCTTTATAGATGGAATATTGCCGCTGTGGTATCAGTCCTCGAGTATTCTGGAGATAGAACTGCCCCTCAGAATTAACGCCACATCAGTCTACTTCGTTTCCTCGCGTAAATATTTGAATCTGAAATCAATCTAGCGATAGTCCAGAACCTCGTTAATGCTAAAAATATGTTTGAACATCACTATAAATTTAGGAAAGCACTGTCTACTGCAGTTATCCAAAAGGTCATCTTCAAACGCATATACAATACACTGGATGAAGCAGACATAGCTAAGACGGTATTGCTTGATATATCCACAACATTTGACAAGGTCTGGTATAAAGCATTTCTCATAAAAAGTAATTGATATGGAATTTCAGGACAAATAATTCATATAATTAGATATTTTCGAAGCAAAACAAGAATCCAGGTTATCTTTAATGACCGTTCTATAACACAACGTGAGTAAATGCCGGTGAACTTCAAGGATCGATCCTTGAAACTTATTTTTTTGTCTGATATGCGTATATTTTCTGAGGACATCATCCTTTACTCTCGCCATGTGATCAAAAGGGACCCGCACATATTCGAGGTAATAGCCGAATCCTTAGAAAGTGGCTTCCAAGCTCTTAAGGAATGGAATCATAAATGGATGGTAACATTTAATTCTGCGCAGAAAAGTGTTTTCTATTCCCAACTACAGGAAACATTATCAACCACCAATTGCCATGGCTAATAACACGCTACTTTAGAGTCAACTGTTCAAACTACTAAGCCTTACATTAAGAGGTTAGATGCATTGGGAAAATACATAGAAATGATTGCCAAAACTGATGCAAAGAAAGTTGGCTCCCTCAACAGTGCTAGAAAACGTCTCACATCTTACATTATCCTATATCTCCACACAAATACTATCTACCAAGCATTCGCCCACGCCCTATCGCCGCAATGTTGCATACTTGTACTTGTTTTACAAATACTTCAATTTAATATGTTCTAGTCAAATTGCTTCTCTGGTACCCCTCGACGTAAATACACCCAACTAACTCGACACTCAGCTAGATCTTATCCGTTTACTGGGGGACCTTTAGATGGCAGAGAGCGCTCTTCTTTAATAGCTTCTTTTCTCGATCTCTCGGCATTGGAAGGCCTTCCCTGCTCCTTGTTTCCTCAACTGTACCGATCTGCATGAATTTAAAATTGATGTGAAGAAGCATCTCGCTGCACAGCTCCCGATTTAGGATTACCCCTAAACTGTCCTATAATAGTCTAGAATCAGATGATCAAGTTTGCGTGTGCTTTAATTTGATATTTGATTACAGCTTCAGTTACTTACATTTCCCTTACCGTGCTCCTTTTATCCAGGACAATACCCTTTCACAGACTATGCTGGTCTCAACTCGTCTCCCAGATCGGTAGGATCAGCAAGCTTTACTTCTCGACATATTTTTGATAACACTTCCCAGAGCTTGGTTGACGGATACACATAGTTCACTCGTGAACGCTGATCACTTCGTGAGAATGGTTGATATCATTCTAAACTGTTGACCCTAAGCCGGAGAGTAGTTATTCACAATGACGAAATACAACAAACGGGATGATAAAAGATCTATCAGAAATCAGGACAAAGTCGCCCTATGGAGGTAAACATTTTCTCTGCGTAAAAGAGGTAGCTGAATATGGCAGAGCAGACATAGAAAGACGTATCTTATAGCAGAAATTGTATAGCAATCTCAATTCTTCCCAATGGTCTGCTGCAACCTGTTAAGCTGATATTGCGAACATGCAGCAAGTACTCCGCCGGTACAACTGCCATAAGTCAGCTGAAAATAGACAAAATAAGTTAGCATCAATAAGTCATTCAAAGTCTATAATAGCTACAGTTAGAGTAAGTATGCCGAGATGACCTACAATGCATCTTAAAAATAATTTCTGAACGCATAGACTATTAACTTGGCAAGGCAGTTGACCCTAGAGTGGTAGCGTTTGATATATTCAAAACCTTTGACAAGGTGTGGTATGAAGGTCTTCTCATGAGATTTTTCTTCTGGGAAAATACTTAATATTATTAGATCCTTTTAACCTAAAAGAAAGAGGCAGGATGAGATCGGTGGCTGTACACCTAAACAACATGGCTTTTATAACGATGTGAAAAAAGTGGTCATTCTTTGGGCATTTATTATTACTTATATTATTTTGTTAGTTAAAGTAATAAGACTGAGGTGATACATGCACGAATATAAGCGCCACAAAACAATATATCTTTAAAACGCTTGAATCGAAATGTTTCCATTGCAAATACATGTTTGTTATGGCTCGTATACAATATCTCACCCTAGTTACTTTTTGTCAATTACGTGTATATAAAACATTGGCTATCGAACACATACCTGACAGTATCTACATTTTCTTAGTGTTACAGTATATTGCAGTATTAGTGTGAAGACTCGATTATTGGTATGCGTACCTCATTACGAGTTGGCTCACGTCTCGTTGACAGTTGAGTCTTCCCATTTGGTTAATCCGTATCCATCATTCTGTAAATTAAAATAATCCGGTGTTTGTACCAATGACTACATTTTACTGGTATATTTACAATTTAATTAGGTGTATTAAGTTCCTCTTAGTGTGTTATATCTGTGGGCATCTTTCTTGAAACTCATTGTATATCTACAACACTGTGTGTTTGCTGAGGGATACTACAATTTAGATCGTGCTGCAAGCCATCAATTTTAGCAAATACTCATCAGCCAATTTATCTGTAAGTGTATATTATGCTACGTATTGTTTTAATTCGGTTCTATTCGGCTGAATTCATATACAATATAGGATGGAAGAATTGTAGCATACCTTTGTCGCTTATTCTCGTATATTTACGACTACATGTCAATTATATTACATATATTATATAGAAAAAAAGACGAACCGATACAAACATATATTATATACCCACACGGTAAAGTCAATTTTACCATACATTTAGGCATATACATAGACATGATTCATGCGTATATGTGTTCGTCAGTTAATGCACTTACTTTCTTCTTTAATTTTCCTCTCTTACAAATAAGTAATATATACGGATAATTGCAATGTAATCATCGGCGAACTGCCACAAAGCAGATACGTAATCTTTATTCTCATCGCTTAGAATTGGACCTCAACTGGCAGGCACTAGATAATTATCGCGACAATCTTCTCAGAATGTACCCATGGATTGATGTGCCAGTCATTAATACGGCATTTACCATTCCGTTGATAAATGATTGGAAGTCAAATGATGGAAACGCCTTTGATACCGCATGATACTTTTACCACTAAGGGATACTTTATGATTGGGTAGCTGTTAAACAGGTAGCTGTAGTAAAAAAAACATAGAAAAAGATGCGAAACACTCTCAAATAAGAAAGTTCCATCTAAATATCCTGGTGCCGTAATAACGTAATAATTACCGTCCAAACATTGGAAGAAACCCTTCTTCTACACTATACAAATAATGTGTAATTCGTTGTTCTTTAATACCCGTTTGAAATTAGCTACTTAGGCACGGCAAATGTGCCCTAATATAAAAAATCTGCAATCATGACATAAATGCTGGGGTACCCCAGAGATCCATCCTTGGACCTCTACTGTTCCTGATATTCATAAATGACCACCTTGATGTTATTGAGACCGTGATAAGAATATTCGCCGACGACACCACGCTTTACTTTCGTCATGTGGGCAAAACCAACGCGCACGTGTCCGAGGCAATGGCTGAATCTTTGGAAAATACTTCCAGTCTGTAGTGCAATGGGGTAAAACATAGATGGTAACTTTTTAATTCCGCAAAGACAAAGCTACTCCCAGTTCAATAACTACAAGGAACGTCTTCAACAACAGATTGTCATGGTAAATACAATCCTACCTGAGAGTTAAGCATTCACACTCCTTGGCCTAACTTTTACAGATAACATGAATTGGAATAAATGCATTGAAAATATTGCCAGGCATGATGCAAAGAAGGTGGGGTCCTTCTACCGTACCAGTAAACTTCTCACACCTGACATTATCCTATATATCTACAAAGCCAGCATCCGCCCATGCATGGAGTATTGTTGCCACATCTGGCTGAGGCATCATCCACATGTCTCTCCCTCTTAGACATGGTCCAAAAAAGGTCCCTCACTATCAACCAACCTCTAGCCCCGCGCCATCGCCGCAATGTTGCTTCTTTGTGCCTGTTTTACAAATGCTCCAAGTCATTGTGTTCTGATAAGCTTGCTGCTCTGGTACCCCTACGAAGTATATTCACTAGGACAACCCGACAATCAACAAAATCCAATTCATTCACTGTGGAGGTCCCCAGATGCCGAATAGCTTTTTACTCCGACAGCTTCTTTCCTCGTGCTGCTTGACTTTGGGGCTCCCTCCATGCGTATACAGTGGTGGACTGCCTTTTTTGGGTAAACGTTGTTGAAAAAACATAATCTCTAAACGTTCTCATGACCAGTGGTAAAAGATGTTATGTTTATTTTGTAAGCCGATTTATTATAACTTCATCGGGGTATCGCATCTTCTAAAAGAAGCATGAGGATAACGCATGTACGCAGAGTAAAATGTGTTAGCGTATTGTTAAATAGATGAACCCACCCAAGAGCAGATATTTGCTTATTACATATATGTACATCTTCGAATGTGAAACGTTCTCGATATTAATATGAAAATAGAGTATTTATCTTTATTATATAATACTTTTGCTTTGTTGATTTGAAGTCTATGTTTTGTGATTCTTTGTTCGAAACTACAAAAAACACTCGTCGCCACCAAAATATATCCACCATTTCGGCAGTGATAGACAATGCTTTTACCTATATAGAAAATATAGCGCTACATCTGTCGGCTGAAAACTAATGTGATACAAATCAGAAATGAGGAAAATATATACAGACTGTTGAAAGAAAGTTGAATGCGTACAGAAAATGTGTCACTGTTTACTTTGAGAACAAATAAATATGCATGTATATTTATGCTTTCATTATCAAGTTTTGAACATATAATGTAGAAGTATAAACATAAGGGAAAGTAATGTTAACTAAAACAACATCCATACAATTGGAATGTATTTATTATTATTTTATTTCTATATATTGGTCACTTTACTCCTCGTACACACTAGCTTAAATAAAATATTAACACATTTAAATTCGTTCAATGTGAGAAGTACTCTATGAAATTTACCTTATACATCACCATGAGTTATGTCTGTATTTTACTTATCTGACCTTTACTTGTGGCTTAGTGGCACATGCTCTCCATAAAAGAATAGCACTATTCGAAAACACAGATTTTTATATTTAATCCGTTCAGCCATTGTATATTTAAGTGGTGGTTTAAACGTTGGAAAAAGAGCTACTAATATATTATAGAACCATTCTTCATCTTTCAATAAACTACATTGAAATAACTTTTTTGTATCGCATCGATTTATCAGTTAAGTTCGTATTAATTACTGTAGAATTTTAGCAGTTACGTGGTGAAAAAGTCACGTTTTTATTACAGATAATGGACACGTATCCACAATCTGTGGTGTTGGTACATACCTAAATGTCAGTATGATTTTTGTTAAAATGATCAGTTTTATTCAAAGTAATAATCGACGAAATATTGGTACTAGATATGGCCCCAAGATGCCTTCTCCCTATATTAATTTTACTTTCTGTCACTACGGTTGCATGATATATTGGACGGCACAATCCATTCTTATATTTCACCTCGATCTGCTTTATTTTTTACATATAATTTAACGACCACACCGATTTAGAGACCGACCTGCTTACTTATCAAGCTCCCAGAAAACAGTTGGCAGAGAGTATGAAAAACTCTACTAATCTACATTATTTCTAGCTTTATTGAATATGCTTAAATGTTGTCCCATTCCCCACGATGCCATTTCTTAAATAACATCTTTTTAAAACAAACTTGGGCCATTTAAGAAAGATCAACCCACGTAGTGAATGTTGTATTTTGGTGAGGGTGTCTAGCGTAGGGTAAGCCCTACATTTTTTATTAGAAAATTAAATGACTATCGACCCCTCTCTACCCCAAAACAAGTCGGGTGTCATGACTAAGTCGAACAGAGAAATTAATGATTATTTCTTTAAAAAAAAACACCTTGTTGTGAATATGTATTTTTTGCATGAATAAAATCAAAGACAGAATATTATTTTTTCAAAACATAAAATATACTTCATTTTAGACTCAATTATCATACAAAATTAGGCACTATTTGGGGCTATTGAATCTAACATATTTTGGGTTAGGTTTGTTGTTTACGCAATTAAAGAAGAAATGAACATTGTCATCGTCGTAGTTTTTATTTTATTTACCATCCAACGTTTAAAACACGCCAGCATGTGCTAGCAATAAACCAGTGTTTACTGGTTAACGCTGTTGAGCAAAAAAGTAAGTCAGTTACCATAGGAAGAGTGATATCTGTGTCTTAGGCTTTAATGCTTATTTCCTTTTGGGTACTATTAGCAAACTCCTTTTATTTACAGAATACGCCTTCTATAAAATATAGTCGCTTCCTTACAATACTTATTCATCATGTATGTATTCAATTTATATTCATTTCGCACTTTAATAATAGTTACATATTTTGTACTAATGTTTAAAAAGCTGGTTTAAGGACGAACTATTCGCTTTTCTTTTTAAATTAAATGCTAAACCTCTTGAAACTACTTCTTAGAAACATAATTTAGTTACACATATACTTATCAAATAGTTATTTCCGTGCAGTTGTTTCTGGATATATAGTATTTATTATGGTGTTTGACATCCCCGCGAATGCATGAAACTACCTCATATCTACTTCTGTATGTCCGATGCGAATACTCATTCGTAGTTGAAAAATAATACATAACGTGTAAATTTATATTCATTTCGCACTTTAATAATAGTTACATATTTTGTACTAATGTTTAAAAAGCTGGTTTAAGGACGAACTATTCGCTTTTCTTTTTAAATTAAATGCTAAACCTCTTGAAACTACTTCTTAGAAACATAATTTAGTTACACATATACTTATCAAATAGTTATTTCCGTGCAGTTGTTTCTGGATATATAGTATTTATTATGGTGTTTGACATCCCCGCGAATGCATGAAACTACCTCATATCTACTTCTGTATGTCCGATGCGAATACTCATTCGTAGTTGAAAAATAATACATAACGTGTAAATGTTTATTATCATTTATAATAATTGTTAATACTTAAACACCACTAATATTAATATTTATAGATATGTTTAAGATAGAGTAACACTATTTGTAGGAAGGCTAGAACTAGTCTCCGTTCTTGCTGTAACCATCCACGTCTCTCTCGGTGAATTTCACTTGAACGGAAAACAGATTGCTGGGTATGAGGCCAACATACCTACTATGTGTTTGACCTGTACATTAGCTCATTCTTTATTTTAGTAATCACTATAAAGCTTGCGAGAATGATATATACGTAAATAGATGGACAATTTAATAAGTTATCCTTCCTTCATCATTTCGTCTATCGCATTGATAGTTGCAGACAAGTTAGATTAAAGCAATGATTTGGAAACAGAAGTCATGTGTTCACAAAATGTCTTTATTTTTTTTTAATTTTCTGCCACTATTTATTAAAGAATTCTCTGCTATTCCAATTATTTAAAAAAAAGTTAATCGCTCGCTCAGACTACCATAACGATAACGGAACTGTTGACGTATTCATTGCGATAATTGCTTGCTACTTGAAATCTTTACTGTAGGCACCGAAAGATTATACCGATTAATTTGAATTCAAGTCATATAACTGTATATGAGTAATCAATTCGCATCGCTAATATTGAAAAAGAACCATTCGTTTGGGAGTAGAATGGGTTGTAATCTATTGGTTTTAATCACCGACATGAATAGCGTCCTATCACTATACCTTCAGGTGTTTGTTTGCGACTTGAGAAACGTAGTTGTAGTTCTTCACACTGCATATACACGTGGGTGAGTCTACAAGTTAAAAACTATTGGATATGAGTTATATAAAACCATGACATTAAATTATCAATTTATATTTTAATTTATGTGTACATGTCCTTATAGGAATCTCGGAAAAATACGATATGCGCGAGAAATCCGATTTAAAGAAAGAAAAACTAAAATCATCTATGTTTCGGAATTTTTTAGATGAAGGTTGATATGTTTTAGAATTTGGTACTACTGTACTCATCTTAGCTGTTTTTATCACAACCTTTTGGCCGATGTAACATCCTACCTTCTTCATGTGTACTTTTTCGAAAGGGTTCCGTTCTAAATTCTGTCAAGATTCCCGAGTTACACAAAACGATTCCCGATTTTGACAAAGTACACTTGAAGAAGGTCGGAGGTTACATCGGTCGAAACGTTTAGATAAAGATACCCCAGATGATGACAGTAGTCAAAATATACTAAATTCTACACAAATCATCTAACCAAATTCATGTATTTCTGTTTTTACAATTGTTCTGTTCTATCATCCCACACGTATTTGAACACAAAAATATGACTTAACAGAAGCCGACATTCTTCTAAATATCTGGTTTGAAATCTGCTGATATGTACTATGAACTGTATAATTCACAATTAGTCAATGCTCTGTGTGTAACTATGAAAGTCTGAAACCAACCTATCAACTTATTCCAGTAATTAGTTAGGTTTTCATTAAATTAACAATAAGTATAAGTGTTATCAATACATTTCTTGACTACTTTAAAATAGTAATTCTGAATTGTCCTAGGGAAAGAAGGGACTAAACGTATAGATTTATCTTTGAAAGTTTACATTCAACGTCTGTTTGTGTACATTTTTTCAAGAATAAAGAGCAATCAAGAAAGAAAATTAAAGATACTATGCATTAATATTTCGTATATTTATCAAATATTATCACATTTTGATATAATATATATATATATATAAATGTATATACATATACATATATATATATAAATGTATATACATATATATATATATAGAGAGAGAGATATATATATAGAGAGAGAGAAAGCGAGAGAGAGAGAGAAAGAGAAGGAAAAAGATAAACATAGAAAGAGAGAGAGAGAGAGAGAAAGGATGAGAGAATTAACAGATGCAAATAAAAGTTTTAAAAATACAATATCTTTTATACCTTAGGGATGTTTTTTTAAACCATGACTTTTCAAAGAATGGAATCTTTGTCATCAGAGAAATATATTTAATGACACGCACTATAGTAGCCATTATTTTGGACTTTTTACTTGTATGTATCATTTAAGTATGATACTCTTATTAAAAGTGATGTTTACCATTTATATATGGCTTTCATTCTTATTTCTTTTATTCTGACATTTTTTATCTCATTTTTGTCGACTTTTTATCATTCATCAATAATCATTATTATTTATGTTTATATTATACTCATATTATGTTATTGTTATGGACATATTTCTTTCACATTTGAATTCCTTTAATTTTTAAACCTTTTTTCGTTTCGACTTTTAATTTTTATTTTATTTTGTTGAGTTTTAATTTTACTAGGTTATTTAAAATGCGTAATCTTTAAAATTTTAGCTTATTCCTCTCAATGTATGTAACTAATGTTTAACACGTTGCCAATCTCGTGTTTTAATAATAATCCTCCAGTCTTCGCCCTCTAGTCTTATGCTTATTTAACATCTATTCCCATCACGTTTTGTTTCTGAACGTTTTTAAAACATATATTTTAGATCTGATAGAAGTCTGTATTTACGTAATCTAATTCCGATATCGTTTTACTTAAATAACCCCTCACACTATTTATCACCTGTTTCAACCTCATCCATAATTTTTGGTTTGCTTGAATTTGAAATTTCGATATTTATAACGGAGTTTGACTTCTACTTTGTATGTTCGATTTTCATCGCCGGCTCTGTATGTTGCCTCTTAGAACGACTTAATTCCATCCAGTTTTGAAATCGCATCCGTAAAACTCGATATTGAAAGCCCATCCTAGTTTAATTAAAATTGACTCTGGTACACAATAAAAAAAATACAACATTTTTGATCTGCAACTTCCGAAAGACTCTATTTTGTAGTTTCTTTATCTGGTTTCTTCAAATCTATGGATTTTGCAATTGTCTTCGGACTTACTACCTTTACCCCTTCTGCTGCATTTTCCATGACGCAGTTTATGTGTGAACTTTTTAATATGCATTCAATTTATCACCTTTGAATTAGTCACTCGAACAATTCTCCCTTTGACATTTCTCTCAAATGAGATTTTAACTTTTGATTTTTTTAAGATGGTGACTTTGTTATTTCTATTGCCAATTTATACCTCTGTATTCCTCTGATGATAAGAATTGAATTCTTTTAAGAGCCAGTGTCTTAAGAGAATATAATCCCTTGTTTTAAACAACTAAACATGTTATAGATTTTGATTTTTTTACAATTTGTGTCCTTATCCTTTAATTGTCTATATAATGTCTATATGCTCTATCTCGTATATCGAGAATCAACATGATAGGTTATAATTTTAATATATACATTATATCTTTAGTTTTATGTTCCATATATATATATATATATATATATATATATATATATATATACTTAAATATGTATATTAATATGGCTACTGATATCGATCCT
Organism: Sepiola atlantica; assembly: GCA_963556195.1. NCBI lineage: Eukaryota > Metazoa > Mollusca > Cephalopoda > Sepiida > Sepiolidae > Sepiola > Sepiola atlantica. The sequence goes on from OY744540.1 coordinate 50,441,148, forward strand.
GACCGAGTTTTCGTGAGTTCGATTCGGAAGCGTTCGGCTGTCCTATGCAAACGCCCGAGAGTTGACGAGCCGATATGTACCAGACGACACTTTTGATACCGTGCTGCGTTCTATGATAATAATGTTTTGCTTGTTGTGCTTGTTTTGTTTTTTGTTGTTGTTAGGGTTAGAGTTAGGGTTAGGGTCAGGGTGTAGGGTTAGGGTCAGGGTGTAGGGTTTGGGTCATGGTTTAGGGTTTTTGATAACAGTAATTTGGCTCTATTTTGCTTGTTTAATTTTTTTTGTTGTTTAAAATATTTCTTGCAACTATAACTAAAAATTATAGGACGCAGCAACGTATCAAAATAAAAAAAAAACATTTATTTGATAACAGTAAAGTCGCTATGTTTTGCTTGTTACTTTTTGTTTTTGTTTAGTTTAGAAAAGTTCTTGAAAATATAACTTACAATCACAGGACACAGCACCGTATCAAAATTGTCGTCTGGTACCATACGGCTCGTCAACACTGAGGCGTTTGCGTAGGACAGCCGAACGCTTCCGAGTCGAACCTCACGAACACTGTGTCAGGATCGATATCAGTACCTTAGTATGTGTGCGTGTATTATGGCTTAATACATCGTCACTAATAATTGCCATCTCATAACATTTCAGTAAACTATTTCTTTGTAAGCGACTTTTAGAACATATGCACATAAACTTAAGTTTTAGAATGGATTGCAGCAATATTTGTTTATTTCATGATATATTGATATATGTAAATAATAACATGTTTCTATGTGCATTACTGTTACTGTGAGCTTACGGCAGGTCACATTTGTACTTTTTACCAATCATACATTGCCATGCGACGTTTACTATAGTGGGGTAATATATAAGGTCGCAGAGAGACATTGGTTTGTATTTACAAACGCTTGTACAGCACGAGTTGCGTATCTGATCACCTATTATATTTAACTATGACATCTTAAGGCAATATTACTGATATATCACAGGAGCTACAGGTTTTACATCAGTCCCTCTCACTTAGATGAGATGTCAAATAGCTGCCAGAAAAGCCCTTAAATATGATGTTCGATACAACTTCTCTCTAGATCTGAAATATGTAAATAATTAATTTTCAAAAAAGCTGGTAAATTAAAATTTACGTCAAATTATAACGGTCAACTCTCGCTAAAGTCTAAGTGCGTATAATGACGTCAACACAACAATTATGATAACTTAATAACAGTCGTTGATGTGTCTTAAATATGCCGTATAGCAGATCCGATACTAATTGATCCGATTGGGTGTTTGGGTTGAACAGGTACGATTTACAAAGGATACAGATCAACTGAGCATAGAGAACCATCGCCGACCACATTCTCCAAAGCACGATCACACTTCCTTTTAGAACAATTCACTTTGCTTTTAACATGTATGAAAAAATACAAAATGTACTAATAATGCTATAAGAACAGAAAAACGACTATTTCATATTTGACACTCATTATTTATGTGATAATCTATGACATTTTACATTTTCTGCACAATATATATATATATATATATATATATATATATATATACTATTTTATGTATTCACATCCTGAAGGCATCAATTATTTTGTTAGAGTTGTTTATGTTTTAACAATGTCGTGTAGTTGTTTTTTGAAATTATCATGTTGTTTGTGGAATTCTAAATCTTTAATTTTATTTGAGACGTGAGTTTCAAAACAAATCGTGAGATTTGTTGGTATTGCGTTTTTTAGGCGTATAAATATGTAATATTATTTTGTATCTCCGTGTGTATGTATAGTATTAAGTGTGCTTGCCATCGAATTCGGCGTATTAGTTCGCGTGTTTTCAAAAATTAATTTTATAATGCATTCATGCTTGCTAAATATTGGGGTGTTTTTAAGTGGTGTTTCTAATTACACTTTTTCTATATTATTTGTTTCAGTTGTGAAGTGTTCTTCTACTTGAGAGGCAAGTATATATATATATATATTTCTATATAAATAAATATATATATATATATTTATATATATATATATATATAGAGAGAGAGAGAGAGAGAGATAGAGAGAGAGAGAGAGAAAATATAGATAGATAGATAGATAAATAGATAAGTGGAGATACGAGTAGAGCCCTGTTTCCAATGTTTAAATTCTTTGCTAATATAAGAACACAGTATCCCCTATTTCACAAAAATCAATTATTTGAGAAATTCAAAGTATTTTAGAGTTAGTGGTCAGTTTCCAACATACATTAAATGTAAAATAATTCTACATTTTTGTTTATTAGCGTTTTAATGGCAGTTAGCACCATTTTTGACTATGTTAGCTAAATCTGTTGCGTCTTTTTATCGAGGTAGCGTGATTTAACTTTTTAGCAGATGTAGTGGTGTTCTATGACATAGCTACTTTGGCAAATATGTTCTATCTAAAAGTTACCATGAAAAAGTTAACATATGTCTGAATTAGACTTTATCATCTGTAAATGATATATATATATATATATATATATATATATATATATATACTTTGAAAAGTCACACAATTTGAAGCGCTGGGTGGTTGGCAATAATACCGGAGATATTTTTTTTATAAAATATTTAGAAAACCTTGCACAACGCAGATTGTTTGTTTTTAAAAATAAATTATTTATTCATCTTAAAAACAGCGCTTCAAATTGTGTGACTTTTCAAAGTATCCTTCCACGCCGACCACATGACACACAGCCATATCAACACTTTTCTCTCTTCGTCAAAACACCTAGACGGATTTTCAACTTGGCCACAAGAATGTCTCAACCAAGAAGAAAAAAGAAAAAAAAGAAAAAGAAATATTCTTCTGAAGATGGTATATTTACCGAAAGTACTCAAGTTTATAAAAAAAAATGTTTTTAAGATGAATAAATAATTCATCTTTAAAAACAAATAATCTGCGTTGTGCAAGGTTTTCTAAATATTTTATGAAAAAAACATCTTCGTTATTATTGCCACCCACCCAGCGCTTCAAATTGTGTGACTTTTCAAAGTATCCTTCCACGCCGACCACGTGACACACAGCCATATCAACACTTTTCTCTCTTCGTCAAAACACCTAGACAGATTTTCAACTTGGCCACGAGAATGTCTCAACAAAGAAGAAAAAAGAAAAAAATGAAAACGAATAAATATTCTTCTGAAGATGGTATATTTACCGAAAGAACTCAAGTTTATAAAAAAAAATATTTTTAAGATGAATAAATAATTTATTTTTAAAAACAAATAATCTGCGTTGTGCAAGGTTTTCTAAATATTTTATAAAAAAAGTATCTTCGTTATTATTATATATATATATATATATATATATATATATATATATATATATATATATGATAATGATCACGCACTTTTAATTGCAAAATCATTTTAATATTTTTTCGACAACCTATTCCGGATGTCCATACGTAATTACCTAAACATAGTAGACAGCCATTATTTTCCTTGTGGTTCCTGGAATAAGTAGAATGTGATACTAAATTCATTTACCCCCAAAAGAGTTTATCTTTGTTTGGATACTTTGTAATCCTTTTTTTACAAATATTTAAACAAACAAAACAATAAAAAGAAACATAAACAATATAAGAAGTAGCTTGAATAATTCTTCTTTCAGTCACTTAAATTATTTGAATCCATTCTACTGAAAACGATGTTTTGATAAAAACGCCCCCTCCCGAATTAGATTCTACTCTTTTAGTGGCATATAAGTTTGAGGTTTGTTTACGTACAATTTAAATGCGAAACATATTCTCTATTTTAGATTCTGAAAACACTATTTTGTTTTGCCGCTCGTTTACAAATTATTATTTCGTTTGGGTAATTTAGTTGATTCTGTTAGTCTACACATATAGCAGTTTGACGTATGTGTCTCACAAAAAAAACTCTGAATAATGATGACGTTATGTAGGTGGATACGTTGTTAACACAACCCCGATAACCCTAAATTGCAAAAGGAAACGGTTATGTTAAGAATGTGTGTGATTTTTAATATCAAAACTACTTACGCGAAGTCCAGAAATGTTAATATACACTTCACACGTAAGGGAACATCGAGATTTAAAATCGTTCGACGTCAGCTGCCATTTGTTCTTCAATCGCTATTCGGACAATCCTATCAATAATCTGAAGTGTAGCTTCCACCGTGTTAATAGCTATGCAGCCAACACGACATAGATATGATAAGAAGTATAAACTTTAATGAAGATTTAAAAATGTTCTGGGTATCACATAAGTAATATGATTAACAAAAATAAGTAAAAAGAAAATAATGTTCAGAACATCTTGTTAACTGCCGTGTCGTTCCCTAAGTTGGACATAACACCAAATATTATGTGATAGCTTAAATGTGTAATGTATCATCAATATATGGAGTCGACAGTCAGAACCTGTGTAAGAATGGAAGTGTACTTCTAGAAAGCGGTGGTATTTATTTCATTGAAACACAAAATCAACTGTGCTAACGCATACTGTACTGAACAACAGTTCGCTGTGATTTCCGGGGCGTTGCGAATATATATATATATATATATATATATATAAATTCTTTGTAGAATGGTAGGAAAAATCCCAGCAGAGTGCTCGATTAATTAAGAATCAAAGTTAAAAATTAAGAGCATAATATTTATTTATTCTGGTACAGAAAAATTAGTACAACATTCGTACCGTCGGTTTCAAGCACGGAAGGTCGTACCCATCCGGCTCTCTTCAGCTTCTGTTGTCATCTGTTTTGGAAATGTGAGGTCACATGACACTCTTGTTGGGACGCGTTATTTGCTCAGTGTGTTGTGTGTGTTTGTTTAAATTTGAATTTAGTGTCATAAGACCGTTGAGATTTAAAACACGGGAGAAGAAAGAGAATTCGAGATTAAAGGGAATAAAAAGGGGAATAAAAAAGGGGGGTAAAAAATAAAAAAATATATATATGAAAAAATATATATATATATATATAAATAAATATAAAAAAACATATATATATATAAAAACATTTTAATACTAAGAATAAAGGAATAAAAAAAGGAATTAAAAAAAAAAAAAAAAAATGGATAAAAAAAGGAATAAAAAAAAGGAGTAAAAAAAGGAGAAAAGAGAAAAAGAGTATAAAAAGGTATAAAAAGAAGAAAAAAAGGGGGTTAAAAAATATATATATATATAGAGAATAAAATGTAGAGAATAAAAAAGAGCGAGAGAGAAAGAAAGAATAAAAATAGAAAGAATAAAAATATAAAAATAAAATATATAAATAAAAATAATAATAATAAAAAAATAAAATAAAAAATTAAAAGTTAAAAATTAAAAATTAAAAATTAAAAATTAAAGATTAAAAACAAAAATAATAAAAATAATAAAAATAAAGAAAGGGTTTCTCTGAAATTCCCGTGAGCCAAATTATGAATTTGTATCATTAGCCGTTATATTTTTGAAGGTATGCGTTCTAAAAACCGTTGGTGTGTAAGAATCTTTTCTCCAGAATGGAGTGATTTTTAATGAAGAAATTCGGAACTAAGGGAGGTAACTAAGATGGAAATATGAAATATTTGAGTTTGTTAAAATGGGTTTGTATATTAATCTGGTGGTTGATAAAAGATAAAAAATAAAAAATTTAATATTTTTGCATTTTGGTGAAAGTCGAAGTTTTTGCTCTTGGAATTTATGTGGATATAGTTTGTTTAAATGGATTTGTAGAGTAATCTAGTGATTGATGATTAATTCAATTAAATATTTTTGTATTTTTGTGAAGGTCGGAGTTTTTGCTCTTGAAGTTTAAGTGGATATAGGTTGATGAGGTGTTTGTTCGTTTTTATTGTGTTTATATTAGTAGAGGGGGGTAGTTAGACATTATGTGAATCGGTCAGACCAGTTTATAAGCAATGCTTGTCTCTTGTGTACACATCCCTTGAATATTTCATCGCGGACATTTAAACAGGCTGTATTCGGATCGATGATGGCTTTTGAAATGTGGTATTTTTCAGCGTCACATAGAGGACATCTGTTTATGGCTGGAGAGAAGGATGGTTTTCTCTCAATTATTTTCCATTTGATGGTGAAGGGTGTGTTTTCTTCTTTAAGCTGCCATATTCGGGTCGCGAGTGCCGTATTAGCCTTGTTTTTGTATCTGAAGGAGTTTCTGTGTGCATATAGCCTTTGTTTGAAATTTCCCTTCGTCATCCCAATATATTTTTCTGCATTACTGGTATTCTGGTCTGTGACGGTTGCTTCATAAATGATTGAATTGATTTTGCAATTTCCCTCCAGGGGGCAGTTGTTTTTGTCTTGGCATGAGCAGCCTGCGTTTGTAATTGTTTTGGGTTCTGCAGAGATAATTTTTCTTATTGAAGGGGCAGTGGAATAGCTGATCTTAACAGAATTTCTGTTAAAAAGTTTGTGTAATTCATTTGTGGGTGGGAAGTGTTTGTCGAGCAACTTGAGGAAAAGTTGGCCTACCTTTGTTTTGGTATTGGTCGAATAGGGTGGGGAAAACCAGATCACCGATCTCCTTCTATTGCGGGTCCCCCGTGGTTGGTCTCGGTTTTTACTCCTTTTTTTTATTCCTTTTTTTATTCCTTTATTCTTAGTATTAAAATGTTTTTATATATATATATGTTTTTTTATATTTATTTATATATATATATATATTTTTTTTCATATTTTTTCATATATATATTTTTTTATTTTTTACCCCCCTTTTTTATTCCCCTTTTTATTCCCTTTAATCTCGAATTCTCTTTCTTCTCCCGTGTTTTAAATCTCAACGGTCTTATGACACTAAATTCAAATTTAAACAAACACACACAACACACTGAACAAATAACGCGTCCCAACAAGAGTGTCATGTGACCTCACATTTCCAAAACAGATGACAACAGAAGCTGAAGAGAGCCGGATGGGTAAGACCTTCCGTGCTTGAAACCGACGGTACGAATGTTGTACTAATTTTTCTGTACCAGAATAAATATATATATATATATATATATATATATATATATATATATATATATATATATATATATATAGTAATCGAGGTAGAGTAAAATCCACAGGGTAGAAATCCAAAGGGAATCAAACCGGACTTACAAAAGAGTGCTCAATAAAGATATAGAGCTGTGTTGTGAATGTTTTTATTTAAACATTTACAAGGTCTGCTACACTGGCATGTCGATGTTATCGATCTACAGCTATCGAGAGCTGAGGTCTCATCAGGCAGAAAGTTTTTTTTCTTGATCCGATCCGGTCGGTGAAGTCCAGGAACAATGGAGTCCAGCAAAGAAGAAGAAGAAGAGGAAGAAATAAAAATCATGTGTCCAATTTAAAAAAATATATATATATGCCGTTAGAAAAGTTTAATTTACAGTAATTCATAATTTTATTTTTACTCAACTCTGAGCTGGGGTAGAGAGGGGCCGGGGGAAGGAAAAGAAATATATATATATATATATAAGCATCCAAGTTAAAATGCCTGCAACCTCTTCTGCAATTAACTGTTGGGAGAAACAGCAAACCCGGTAAAAATATACGTAATGATAAAATAGAACGAAACAAACGCATATTTTCCGAAACGCGCATCAGTAATTGGCTTAATGATTGGCGGAACGGAAAAATAGAAACGTTTTGTTCAAATTAATCACAGGCAAATAAATCAATGAATAAAAAAATGACCTTATTATATTATATATATATATATATATATATATATATATATATATATATATATATATATATATATATATATATGAGATAGGAATGATGAAGGTAATCCGACGTAATGGGAAATGAAAATGAAAAAACAAAAAAAAATGTTTTTTATGTATACATCAACGTTTATTTGTAAGACTTCTTCAGGATAATAATATTAAGAAAAATCCCATATGCATATGATGGGTTGATGAGAAGAAGTAGTAGCCACTACTAGAAGCAGTAGGACCGAGGCCCGGGCTTGGTGAGGTCAGTCGCATGCAATGAAATAAATGTGAACAGTTCTGAGTGAAAAAGTGGAGGGTTCGTGGTGATCAGGAATACTATGGATGGCAGTGAATGAAGAAGTGGGGAGGTGGGGAAAGAAAAGGGAGAATGTTTGACCAGCTGGCTATGTCAAGAATGTCAGACATGAGTAAGTTGGAAGGTTTAGGTTCGGGGTGAATGAAGATGTGTGATGTGGGGGTGTATGCGGAGAAGTGGAAGGGGGAGGAGGAGGGCCCTGTGATTTTGGTGAGTGGGTTATGTCACGGTTTTAGAGAAGATTTGAAAACATGAGGTGGTTTAAGAGTGGGATGTATGGGTGGGTAAGGGTGCGGGAGAAGTGGTCGAAAGGGTGAAATGGCTGTGGATGGAGAGGGATGAATTGTAATTAGGTTTGAAATATTTGAAATATTTTGAAAAGTAGGAATGTTCGACCAGCTGGCTATGTAATGAATGTGAGGGAAGAGTCAGTTAGAAAGTTCGGATTCGTGGTGAATGAAGAGGTGTGTCTGTGTGGGGGATGGTTGTGTGTGGGTGTGTATGCGGAGATATGTGGGTGAGTATAATTGAGACTTAAGAGAAAAATGGATGGTATCCATGATCTGGAATGGGTTTGCTTTCAGTAAGGATAATTTTCCTATTAAAGGCGATATATTATAGAAGCCATTTCGTTGTTTGATGGTGTTGGGGGCAGTGATTAGTGCGCTTATTGAGTAGTCTTCGCCGAGCTTTGTTGTGGATATATTTGGTGATTTTGGTTTGTTCAAATGTGAAGGCATGATCGTGCTCTAGTGCATGGGAGAAAAGTGCACTGAAAGGGTTATTGTTGTTATGTCCCTTTTGTGTTAACTCAATATTTTTTTACAATTCACGTTGTGTTTCTCCCACGTAAATTTGATGGCAGTTGTTGCATGGGACAGTGTATAAGCCGGCACATCAAGTCACTTCAAAAAACAAACTAATCTCATGCCGGCAAAACTACTACTAAGCAAACTACGGTGAAGGCCGACTGGGGAATGTACACAGTATAACATACAAAGGGTGTAGTCATCCGACTATTAAGAACACAGGCCTATGTCTTACAATAAGGGGATTACACTCACTACTGGCATATATATATATATATATATATATATATATGTATATATATATATGTATATATATGTATTTATCTATAAATATATATATATATATATATATATATATGTATATATATATGTATATATATATATGTATTTATCTATAAATATATATATATATATATATGTATATATATATGTATATATATATATGTATTTATCTATAAATATATATATATATATATATATGCATATATTCTACTAAAATAAATAAAACATAAGTTTTACTGTCTCTTCTACCCTTTTGTCTTTTGATCTCACTTTATCTCTTTCTCTCTCTCTCTCTCTCTCTCTATATATATATATATATAATATATATATATATATATATATATATATATATATATATATATATATATATATATATATATATATATATATACATTAGGTTACAAAACAACTCTTTACGATTTATCATTTTGGACATTATTTCCTGTCTCAATCGAGAAAGATAAAAGTTGTTTTCATATCTTTGTCGACAATATCATGAAAGCCTCCTTATTAAGCAGACCTGGTATTAATCATTGGCTGCACCTTTGTTAATTAACTCGTCTTTGCTATTTCTCACTCCTACGCAAACTACTTGCTCTGCGCTTTTAGCTGCTTGTCTCCCTCGTCTCTCCCGGTAGATAAGCCAGTCTACTATCGACCAGACCATCATTTCAAGATCGAATCTGGTCAAATCAATTTATCGATTCATATATGTTATTTCTTAGCTTGCCAAGTAAAAGAAAAATCTGACGTAGAAAACAGATCGATGACTAAATGAAGAAGAATGAAGTGGCACTTCATCTTGCGTAAACGGGCGTGCAGATCTGAGACGGGTGGTGTTTGGCTTGCTCTATGAAGGGCGATGCATACATCTGAAGCTGCGGTGTTTATTGTAAGAGAAGGGTGCGCGTAACATGTCAATATTTTATACCATATTTTCCTAATAAAATCAATTAAATGTACTTTTCTTTACTTCATTCACAACGATATTCTTGTCGATTGGCAAATTTACAAACGGACAAAATACATTTTCTTATCAACAAACTTTTATATTAACTTTTAAATAATAACGGAATTTGCATAAAGTCAGCCCCCCACAATGTGTCTATGTTTCTAATAAACTGTTTATGTAATGTATCAAAACATACACGACCGTCTACGGTGTGCACATTATGCACACACACACACACACACACACACACACACACACACACACACACACATATATATATATATATATATATATCTGTGTGTGTGGGAGTGTATTATGTTTGTATGCGTGTGTATATATGTGCGTCCTATCGAGTTAAAATATATATTTGAATTATCTTGGAGTCAGCGTGAGTACAGTATCTGTTCCGATGGATACTGCACCCCATACTGGTGTTTTCTTGGCCTTCGGGTCTTGATTTATGCCGGTCAATGGGTCTGTCCTGTGCAGTTCTGGGAGGTCCACCTTCCCAGGCTTTGCCTCCCCTCTTTGGGGAGGAGTAAGTTTATTTCTTACTGCCTGAGGCGCCCCTACCGGGGAATGCCAACGGACTGCCCAGGCAATTTTTAAACCCCACTTTCCCGACCCGACCTTGGGTCACATCTTACTTTTGGGAGTAAGATAAAAACTGGCCTTGTGCCTAACTCCTGGAGAGGAGTAAATCAATACTCTCCGTCAAAATAGATTGTAAAATGTATGCCGCACCCGTGTGCTATTCATATAAAATGGTAGAATTGCGTCATTTATTATTTTGTTTATGCATAAATTATCATTATCATTTCTCATGACTTAAAAATACACACTGTTGATTTTTATTAAAAGAGAAATCTTTGTTTTCGAATGTATTTCAAGCAGCAAATGTCGGCTGACTTAGCATTTGCTTTATTGAACCTTCTTACTTATTAGAATGATTTAGTTCGGGAAACGTTACAATAATGCGTATTGTATTACTCGCTATGATTTGTACGATGGGGCTAATTTCTATTCATCTATATACAAAGCATACACTTTGATGTTAATTACAGAGGTATGGATGTTTGACATGTATACATCGCACCTTAATATTAATATACCAACAACAGTTTTTATGAGAGTCATATAATGTCATCAAAAATATAATAAAATATTTTTTTTAAATTACTGTTTTCTCTTGCTGAGACCGAAATCAAAACAAGAGTACTATTTTTAAGTGAATATTTTAAAACTTATTTGTATATTACACCCATTACATTTTTCATAAGTCCTGTTCAACAATACAATCGAAACGAATTAAAGTGGTAAGTCCAGTTTTGCGGTTTAAGTTAGAGACGTTTATAATTATACGAGAAACATAGACACAAACACATGCATACACACAACATCAATATAGGCTTTCTTTAATAGCGCTGCTTAATAACATGATTAATGGAGAAGCTAGTAAATATCGTGTGAAAAAAACTGAATAGAAATGATTGAAATATAAAAGAGGAAGATGTGTGTATCAGTCAATCAAAATATATTTTTAAAAAGAAGTATCATTGCACTCCCACGAGAGCGGATTTGGATATAAGTAATTGTAGTGATTTAAGAAATCGAGCCAAATTATTGTGTGCATAGCAACAAGATACCTTTTGATATACTACTATCTCGCAGATCAAGCTGACTTCATACACATCGGACTGCCGTGACGACAACTGATCAGGGTAACTGCTACTATCCGGTATATCGAGGTTGTAATGATGACTAGTATGTAATAGCGTGTGGTCCGAAGTATAAAACAATGTAATACATGTAATGTTTTGTTCAAATTATTTTGTAATAAACATACATTTAAAATAACACACACTTATCAGTGCAACATACAACGTGTTCAATATAAAAAAAAAGTTTTAGTCAAGGTGTAAACACATTAACTAACAAGGCTGATAATAGGAATCGCTGAAGAAAATTACTTATCTACATATGTAAATAAATTAATTAAGAGTTTATTGATTATAAAATACATTTTTGGCATAAGTATATTTACGCTTGTTAATCATGTAGACGTTTATTTAATGCTGAAACAATGTAAATTGTAAATAATAGTATACGATTAGATGAACACGCACTATTATTATGCTGAATTATTTGTTGATTTGTTCCAAAATTAATGTTGGGCGTAGGGGCTTGATTGCCAAGTCTCGATCTAAGTCTTCCCCACTATTCGTTATTTTGGTGAGGCTCGATTGAATCCATACCCAAGGCTATCCTATCACGTTGATCACGTCGTTCGGTCGGAAGACACCTTGGGTCTGACAAATTTGGTGTTCCTTGCTGGCACGTATAACTGCCAGGCTTTAGTAATCCAGCAATTGCTGCGCTTAACATGCCCCAACTAACGTAGTTTGCTATTCTGCATGACGTCTGCGAGGCTTTTGAAGTTGGCCAGCGCGAGCAGAAAGAGACCTAAAAAGCATGATATGTTCAGGAATAACCATACAGAACCATCTGACAATTGGTGTGTAATTATGGTGCAGTTTTTTTTAGTGTGCCGGCAGAGACATCCATGGTTTTGAAGCCATACAGCAACACTCTTGTGACACATGAGGCGTATATTAGTTTCTTTTTAGCTGCTGGTAGGTATCTGTTTTTCAGAATTGGTAGCAGCTCTCTAAACCCTATCCATACAGACTTGCAACGTGTACCTGAAACGATTTCACAACTTCCACAGCACGTCTCGAACGTAAAAGAATTTCGTCATTACTTCAGGATTGTTGTTAACATTATACACCTCCGTCAGTGGTATGACATCCATTGGTCATGCTGCGCCGGTACCACGCATACACTTAAATTTAGGATCTGTTCTAAGAGCGCCCTTTATGCTACTGCACATTTTATGGGTCCATCCTGCACAGTGAGTGCATATGATTGACTTGCTGCTTGTTCTTCTCAGATATATGGCACATGGGTGTTTCTTGTTTTACTCAGTCAACTGAGGTTTTGACTAGCTACCACGACCTTGCTTTTACCCATTTTGAGTTTGAAACTTATCTCCTCCATGCTACTCTTCAATCGATCCAGACGTTTATTGAGTAATTAAATTGAAGTATTTATGATCGCTAGGTCGTCGGCATACAGGTGGTTCCATGGGCAGCCGGTGCGAATTTCCAGTGATAGAGCTTCAAGTACAATGATAAATAGAAGAGGACTTGAGACAGATACTTGATGGACGCTTATTTTAACATCAAATTCGTCGCTGAAGTTGTTGCCGAATCGCACCCGACTACGAACATTCGCGTACATAGACATCGCCACCTGAACTAGGCACTTTGTAAAACAAAATTTCCGCATGACCGCCATTACGATCAAACGCCTTTTCTAAATATACAGATCCCATGTACAGTGGTTTGTTAGTTGCTAGGTGTTTCTCCATGACTTTACGTATGATGAAATTTGTGGTGCTCCTACCAGGCATGAAACCAAATTGCATATCATCAATCTGTACATGTTGTCTGATCAATTGCTCAGCAATTATTCCCCAGACGTTGTTACCTGTTCAATAAGGTTGATTCCACAGTATTTCTCTGTGTTAAATACTTCACGTTCATCTTTGTACAGACTTACGAAGATGTCTTCCTATTCCTCAGGTATGCATCCTTATCTGACGATGGCTTCAAACAGTTTATGCACCAGACTAGCTCCCAGTCACCTGTTGACTTCAACATCTAAGTGACTATACCAACTGTCTTACCAGCTCCAATTTTACGGATGACTTCAGTGATCATATCCTGGATAATAAGCAGACAAGGACCCTCTACAAAAGGCTCATAGAAAAGCTCATCAGGGTATATAGTGCTGTTTCCATGATTGTTTTTTTCACTTCATCATCGCATGAAACACACCAGAGTCGTTCCGTATACGTTTTCAACCAAGATATATTGATTGTCCCAGCGCATCGTTTGCGAGCTTGTAGAGTTCGCTTGACTTAGGATTTATTTTGAGCAAAATCTCCCTATCGGCCTCTGGTTTAGCATGGTGTACATCAACTTTAGCAATACGCTTAGCTCCATTGTACGCTTTCCTACTCCTACCCGTTTACCAGGCTCTGTAGCATCGTCTCTTTTTCTCTAACAGCTTTATCAACAGTCTCATTTACCACCAAGTGTGTTTCTTTCAGTTGTGCTTGAGTGACACTCCCCCATCTCAGTCGCTGCATTATCGCAAACTTATTTGGGCCTCTTCCAGTGCTCCTTGACGCTCACTGTGTGTGTACCCTGATATGATGAAACCAATCTATCAGCAAACTCAGCCCGGATAATTGGATCCTTTAGCTTCTACGGTGTAATGCGTTGTGAAAACTTGTGTTTACATTTGCGATGAGCTTGTGTGTTTAGCTCACATAATTATAGGCTGCGTTAAGATACACATTCTCTACTCAGGCAGACTCTGACATTTGTGGCATGTCTCCTGAAGCTGCGCCGGAAAAATGTATGTAGTTTATCTTATTTTTTAAAATTATTTTCTTTGTAAATTTTAAAATGTAATTCCTTATTTATTTAATTCTGTGTATGCATATATATATATATATATATATATATATATATATATATATATATATATATATATATATATATATATAAATGAGCTTCGTTGAAGTGGAAGTATATATATATATGCATATATGTGTTTACATGTCTTTGTACACACACACATAAATATATATATATATATATATATATATAAATATATATATATATATATATATATATATATATATATATTTGCAATGTTAAACCTACAAGTAACCAATACTTAATGTTATGTTATTTTTGTGAAGGTGCCTAACTGATAACAGACTACTTGGACCCTTCTACTCCACATGCATACTGGAAGTACTTGCTTCACAATGCAATGTCTACACCAGCCCGTAAGAGAATTCAGTAACATCGGTTGCTGAAAGACTTCGAACTGGTTAATACTAGTATACGCGGATTGTATCTGTTGGGCTGAGGGATAAGAAATCTTAGGAGGTTGACCTTCCAGTCCCTGTTTCCTCTCCTTAGGGTAGAGTAAGTTGTAGGCGCCCTGCCAAGAAATTCGGACGGGACTGTCCGATAATTGTTGTATAAGACAGAGTGCGCTTAGTTCAGTGGTGCTGCTTGACTAATCCCAACATTCCGGCTTTGTGCACGTATACCTGCGGTGGAAACAAATACATGGGGTTACATCAGTCCGTTTGCTCTTCATGCAACGTAGGTTGTGTAGAAGCTTCGGAATGGTTTATACCAGTAGAAGTGTTGTTCTCGACAACCAGTATTGCTGGACACTCGGCTATTTTGATGGCATTCTGTCTGTCGGGCTGATGCATTATTCCGTGGGAACTCCTAGAAGGGAATCACTCCCAGGCCTAAGGCTCTACACAACTCAGGTTGCATAAGACCGGACGGATAATGTGAGCTCAGATATTTAATTCACTCATGACTATTGCAGGAATATTTGGCACCAGTTCGGAAGGTAGGGCAGAGTAAAGTAAGCACCCATGAAAGATGAGCTTGTAAAATATTGCCTGGGCAGCCCTGTTGGCATTCCCCGGTCACGGGGCTTAGCGTAGTAAGCTATTAACTTACTTTACCTCAAAGAGGGGAGGCAAAGTCTGGTAGGCTAGACTCTTAAGATCACATATGACTAATATCTACGCCCGACGGATTAGATCCCACCGTAAGGGCCCAGTTCATGCCGGACTGATTGTCCACAATGAATACTCTACTGGTATAAATCATCCCGAAGCCTCTTCGTAACTAAGATTGTAATGAATCCCACACGGGCTTTTGTACGCTAAGTATTTGATTACTTCCAACCGCAAGTATGTGTGACACAAAACAGACATGTCAAGCTGATGCAGGCCAGGTTTGTGTTCTCTTTCCGGTCACATTTGCAAGGCCACATGATTTTTTTCAAACATATTTTGATTCAATAAATGTTGTTCTTGCTGGATTAAAGTCTGTTCAAATGATTTGTCGTCGAGTTTGTGCCTGATTTATTTGTGTGTATATGTGTGCCTAAGATGCGACCTGTCAAAATTCATGAGCCTCAAACGTTGTTGTTACCCTCAATTTGAAATTAAGGCTATCACGTCTTCTTAATTACCACAACAATAAGTAAAATAAATTAATGACCAAACACTTGACGGTTTTTACTTTTTGTAGGTTACAAATAAGGTTTGATAGGTAAAACATTTGTTCCTTAAAAAAACAAATATAAGCATCTAACCTGACTGAAATTTTACAAAAATAGGTTTTGGTTTTGATGACACCAACTTGTTCTACTGTTAAAAATGTGAAGCAAAATCATGTTTTTATAAATAGATATTTTAATATATATATATATATATATATATATATATATATATATATATATATATATACATATACATATATATATATATGAGATTTCTTGAATGTGAGATGATATATATAATTATTTCCACAATCAGACAACGCCGCAGCCCACAACCTATGAAAACAAACAAACCGGAAGTCCTAGACTCGAGTTTCGCCCTCCTTTGGGCTCATCAGTAGAACACATCCGAACTCAGGATTCGAAACCCGAGTCATCTGCATGGTAAGCGAGTACTCTGCCACTGAGCTACCTCGCCACATACAAGAATGTCTATTAATTTACACAGATTAAGCGAACCGCGGCGATGACCATGCAAGTGACTCGGGTTTCGAATCCTGAGTTCGGATGTGTTCTACTGATGAGCCCAAAGGAAGGCGAAACTCGAGTCTAAGACTTCCGGTTTGTTTGTTTTCATAGGTTGTGGGCTGCGGCGTTGTCTGATTGTGGAAATAATTATATATATCATCGCACATTCAAGAAATCTCATATTTATTTGCTCGCTTGGTTAGCTTGTTGGATGACATCGTCCTAGCGAGTATAAAATCCTACTTGTGAGACATCGGCCTGGGTTCATAGTAGTTGGATGACTACACCCCTTGTTGAAAAGAGTAGGTAAATTCCACAGTCGGTCATCGCCGCGGTTCGCTTAATCTGTGTAAATTAATAGACATTTTTGTATGTGGCGAGGTAGCTCAGTGGCAGAGTACTCGCTTACCATGCAAGTGACTCGGGTTTCGAATCCTGAGTTCGGATGTGTTCTACTGATGAGCCCAAAGGAGGGCGAAACTCGAGTCTAGGACTTCCGGTTTGTTTGTTTTCATAGGTTGTGGGCTGCGGCGTTGTCTGATTGTGGAAATAATTATATATATATATATATATATATATATATATATATATATATATATATATATATATATATATATATATATATATATATATATATATATAGTAAGCTGTGAAAATATATTCATGGCGATAAAGCTACAAAGAGGCTCCCGCGTTTCATCCCCGGGGGGATCTTCAGGCTAAAATATATATATTTCAACCATACTATTATAACGAATACAGTATTTGTAGCGATATCATATCTGGTTGTATAAGGTGCACTGCATCAGGAATTATAATGATGCTCTCTTCATGAGTTTTATTCTTTCGTACGAAACCATGATTCCTCGAATAATATATATATGTATATATATATATATATATATTTATACATATATGTATATGTATATATATATTTACACATATATATAAGTATATATATACATACATAAATATATATATATACATATATATACATATATATATATATATATATATATATATAATCCAAATGGTATTATCTATTGAATGCTTTTCTTACGAGTAACATTATTTAATACGACTATCATGACTGGTCAGCGCCAAAAGTGACCCTTAGCAGAATCAATTTCTGAACACCAGGGTTTTATTCTTACGGTTTGTCCAGATATTTAATATGTATTACTACTATTACTACTATATGACTTTATTTATTAAGACCGATTGCTATAGTTTTAGCTAAACAGCATAACTTGTAAACGTGTAGTATTTTTTAGAAATATTTCCCATGTCTAATAATATTATATAAGTAGCAACAACGTCAGTATATGTATAGCCTCTATAAATGTAGTGTTATGCTACTTTAATGCGTAAGATATATAACATTAGAAAAAGAATCAGTAAATGGCGATTGATTTGAAATTCTTGGCTTCTTCATAACTAAACACGCACTAGTGCCGCTAGGTAAGTGAATGATGTACGTTAGTTATTTCCACACGATATAGAAAGTACGTATTTCGAATGCTCCTAGAATTATTCCAACGCAACGACAGTGGAACATGCAAAGTTTATGCTACTGGTGTTAGTAGAACAATAACACCGAACATGCCAACATGTGTTGACAGATATGATCTTCCACGAACGCACGCCTTCAGATACCTTTGTTCGACACTCAGCAATGATTGGTACATCTACAGCGAAGTTACTGCGCGCATCAATGCACGTGGCTACAGAAGCGCATCCCTCGTTACATACTCTGTAACCGCAAGATCAGCCTTCGTCTAAAGTCGAGGATTTACCAATCTACGAACCTTGCCTTTACACTAGAAGTCGACGAAAAGCAACCAACGGGTAGGCTGATTTTGAGAATAGGCAGACACCCTGCAAGAAGATCTCTGTACAATCTATTTTAATCCGGACAAAGATTAGTACATTTATTAAGGCCCATTTGTACGACAAAATTGTTCATTTTAGTACAAAAGCACCAACAATTTACTACATACACCTCAGATAGCATACCTTCAGATACTGGGAGCCACTCTAGTTTTTGTACGGAACCCTCTTATTTTCACGATGGCCACCGTTTGAGATCATAAAACATAGCGCAGCCCATCAGTGAGGTAGCAAGATGATTGTAGTGTCTCAATATACAATTTTGGGTGCAAAAAAGGGGTTAGAAAATAAATTAAATGCATCAGAAACAAAGTTTTTTCCCAAAACTTGCTTTATTTAATAATGGCCATCATATTTGGTTATTATCAAATGTTAGAACTCAAGAACTGTAGAAAGGCGAGTCTTCGTTTCTAAAAATGTATGAACTTTTTGACAAGACATATAAAAATGTTATTCATTTAATCCAATAGTTGTCTACAACTTGATTAATTTCAAGATGGCTGCAACTTCATGCTAATACCATATCCCAGAATTTAAATTAAATAGAAAAGTATTTTTAATGTTTACATATGCATGTGGGATGAGAAATCAGATGCAATAAAATATATTTATTTATTTTTATGGACAGTTTACACTGAAAACATTTAGGAACAAAAATACATTTATTTTGACATAGTTTGGCTAAGGAGAATGTTTGAAGATTTATAATACAAATTACCGGATCTACCATATTGTTCATCAGTAAATAATTGTAAGACTTTATTAAAAGCAACATTAAACACAACAATCTCATATTTCACTTATTAATACTTGCAAATGGTATGAATTCATAACCAAAATATTTAAATATAGTGTATCTTTAAACAATGCATACTGTCTGCTTATTTTCTTCAAAAGTCATTACAATTCCTTCATCATAGAATTGGTATCCTAAGAGTAACATTTTATTCAATGGCTTCTTAATTTTCATTCATCAGAAACTATCTGATATTATAATACATAAATTTACTTTACAATCACTATATAAAGTATTCACATATATTTTGAATGATTCAAAAAGTCTACATGATATCATGTTAAAATGAGATATGGAACTAAGATTACATGTTTATCACATAATAACTATCTTATATATAAATGCACACTGACTAAATCCTCACATATAATATCTATGGTTTGCTCTTGTGAGCATTCACCATGACATGAACACAATTCTGTACGAGGTAGATTGGCTGATTGGCACTTACATCGAACTATGCATTATTTCTTACATTTACAGCGAATGAGTTCAGTGCAGTGGTTTAAAGCTTCTGGGAGATCCGACCAGTAGGGTGTTCAGTAATCTCCATCTTTTTTCCAGCCCCATTTCTCAGGATTCGGAAGATCTGGTCTGATAACAAATCATTGTGACCAGACATGTCCTGCTTGGTATGTAGCGTGCTTAATGTGTTGTTTCAGTGCAGCCTTTGTAAGAGGCATACGGTCAATATTTCTTGATCCTGTGCAAAGAGCTGCTTTCTAGCTTGGTCAATATCTTCTAATTAATATGTTCTGTAGTACATAAAGATGATGAACTTTCAATCACAATAGCACAACGGTGCATGATAGCAGTCTGTTGTGATGAAAGTTCAAGTAAGGTATCGGTTAGTGAACAGAAGACTTGTCATGCATACCATGCAGAGAGTTTCCCACATCCATGGAAATATGACACATTGTCAATCCTGTTAGGGAATGACACATTGGCAAAGCTGTTACCTTTAGGGGCAATGAGGCAATAGTGTTTTCCGTTCCTAAAAGCAACCCACAACTCATCTATTTCCAGTCTATAGTAGACGGCAATTGCACGGACAAATACGTCAGTGTTTTAGTCCTTGTATTTCTTCCTAGCCCCATTGATTCTGAAATGCTGGACATGAAAAAAGATTCGTGTCTCTGTTTATTTCTGGCAACATCGTTGTAGGTAATTGATATCAAGGTCATTTCCAGCTAAGTTGCTTACAACCTGTACATCATTTGTACTGATGACTATCTTGCTTCAATTGTCAAACTCTTCTATCCTATGTTCTATGAATCAAAACAGTTCGGTCGTCTTCCTTCCATCTCTGATAAAGGTTTGCCAGTTCTCTGGAATCGGTGATGGATCCAGAATTCGCTCCCTCATAGTATCCTCTTTGTGTCCTCTTCTGTCTATTGTATGTTTCTTCATGCTACCAGGGATGTATCTGTCCCAAACTATGTCCATAGTTCAGCTGTGTGTAACTGGCTGAGCACATACGGCACACATACTATGTCTACATTATCAGCAAATGTCTTGCATTGTTTTGGTCAAAGCTAGTGAACAACTGCAGGGGCGTCAAACACTCTAATATCAACCTCAGGGGAGAGTACATCAGGCTCTGAGTCACTTTTATAGCAAGTCAGATTTCTCACCCGTTGTTTGTTGACCAATATTATATATTGAAGGTGGAGCTGGTTGATTTCCATGTCGAGGAAACTCATCCAAATTCCCTTCCCTCACTTGTAGGCTGATGTAGAATCTGGCAAAAAAATCACATGATGATTTGAGTAAAGCAATTTTTTTTGTCTCCGGATTTGACTCGCAATGGGGTCTTCTTGAACAGTAGTATACTGTTCTTTTTCAAGGTGTCGCTGACTAGTTGGGTTTGTTTATCAATTAATCTTGCTTTTGAATAGCTGTCATATTATGTTTGCCCCAACGCCTCTATTGTGTTTACAGTTTCTACAACAGTTCCATCCATAATGCGCGCCTTGTCCTTGTCTAGAGCAAGCTAGTCTACAGTGTGCTCTAGATAAGGTTTTTCCATATCTGCTAAGGTTGACACAAGGTTCATAACATCATTTGCAAAGCCCCCTTGAGTTGATGGAGTTTCCTTCTGATGTTTGATTAGTGATTCAGTTGTAGAAATACTGTTCTAAATTCAGCAACAGCCTGTGAAATCTCTAGTCCTGCTACCATCTATTTATGAAGTGCTTGGGGTTTTCAGTAAGCCCAACAGCTTCTCCCTCTCATTTGTATTGTCGCATTGCCTTGCTCATGAGATTGGTCTAAGGAAATAATTAGAAATGTTCGGGGAGTCTTCCTTGCAACTATATGTGTTGATCTTGGTGGGTTTCTCTTCGGCTAATGTATCTAATATTTACAGACAACCACCTGCCATAGTTGGCGTGGTCCACAGCGAAAGGCAATCGAACAAACTGTCCAATGGTATGCACGTACAGTTCGAAATTCCCTTTTCTCAATACTCTGACAAACTCTAGGTAGTAGAGCTCTAGATCCACAGTGAGTGCCCAATTGGGATTGATTCTGACACTGAAGGTTGTATCATTCTTCAAATGCTGGCATGTCTTGTTTTTTTCCAATGGATGCTAGTGTGTGCACTGTTAATTAATCTATACAGAGTTGCAACAGCGTCCTGCTGGTATATTCTTGTGACATGAGGACCTTTCAATATGCTATCAGCACGGCCTCGGGAGGTAACCACTACTTGGACAAGAGATGATGTCCAGCCACTGAAAACAAGCCAGTCTCGTAACATCTTGAGTACATTCATCTCTATGTGTAGTCTACAAATCATCACGACAATCTTTTTGCTGTCCATGTCACTCTGTCCATGTCCACTGGATAGTCTTTGCTAAGGCATAGATGGGCTGGTCTATTTCTATAACAGGTATATGCTGATCATTCAGATGATGCACATCATCTGTCACCACATTAAATGTATGCATTATAATCGAGGCAGTATATACTTGCTCGTGTAACATCGAGTGCGAACCTAATTTGCTTATGCATTTGTCAGACGCCTGTTAGTTACTTGCATTATAAACGACACAGGATGAGTTGTCGTTTGCGTCATAGGTATCCTTGCTCAATTAGGTCTCCATATGATTACACCAATCATACTATTAACATTTTGCTTCCCTAAAGAGGATTACAGGAGCCTTCACCACACTTGCAGCTGGCAATTGGGTATATGAAGGAAGGTAAAGGAGAATGATATTAGTCTTGACCTTTCCTTCATCCATTGTTAAAGTGGCCACATCACTACTTACTCGTCGATTATGTAGAACAGAAAATGCATCACCTGAATAAAAATAGACTCTTGCCAGTTCGGGAGCTTGGGTTGTGATCTAGATTATCTACTGCACCAACAGTAGATACATTCTTCTTTAAAGATGGCGGTCAAACAACATTTCCCGCTTCATATGATGCAGTGACCTTGTTTTCCATGGCTGTTGATATAGCCATGAGTCTGTTATATGAAATGCATAGATCAATGTTGTACAACCTGCCTATCAATTCCCGTTTTCTAGATTGAGCGTGGATCAGAAGGCCAATGTATATTGGTAAGGGGGACTCTCTCTCTCTCTCTCTGTTATGTCTTACAGTACAGGATAAGCGGTTGCACATGCCCCACAGTTCAACATGACCATTTCAGAAAGTTATAAGACAATGTTCGTCCTTGCTGTGTGACTGTGGCTCTGTTTATTGATCTTAGGCCCAGAAAAAAGCATGCTTACTGAAGCCTTGAGTGATACTGGAACTGCTTCTACCTCACATCCCTTTGAAATGAGCCATCAAAGATGTACTGTTTGTCAAACATCTCCTTCCTTATGATATTAGCTACTCTCACTAGGTGAACTGCATCAAAATCTTTATCTTCATGTGAAGCCTTTTTGAGGTCATCTGCAATAGCCTCATCAAAAGACAGGAGGCCATCCCTGCCATTGGGTTGTTCCCTCAATCCGGGTATTTTCATTAAAAGTCTCTCTTTAAGATGGGTCAGATTTAGCCTTGATGCACTACATTCACCAACTTCAGCCAATATATGTGCATACAGTTTGGATGCTGCCGACAATTTTAACAATATACGTGTAGTATCGCTTTCATGAGTTACCTCTATATATGCTACTTACTAGCCCAAAACTCTTACCTTTGGTGATTCATTTTGCTCTTCATTGGTGTTTGTTTCCTTTGTGCAGTCTATGTAGATTTCGTAGTTCAGTGAGGCAATTTAAGTAATACGTTGCATCAATGATAAACATATCACCTGCTGCCAATTTCGAAATCAGCTTAGAGTATCACAGCTCAGTTGCAGCCTGTTAAACAGTAGAGTCAATATTATCACTGGATGCCTGGTGCAGCTTTTGTACGCCCTGAAATTTCTCACGGAAAAAGCACACATTGTTGTTGTCTGGCCGATTACTTGCTGTAACCCCAAGAGCAACTCTTGTTTTTACTGGACTTTGAGTCTCTGGGGGATCTGTTTTTTTCCACCTCTCTGCTCGTTTGTACTTTGGTGCTGTTTCATGATAGGCGGCATATTATGACCATACTGCACCGTTTTCTTTTACTGTTTATTCAATCCCACTTCCATCATCAAGAATGTCAATATTGATAAACTCATGCACACTGCCTAGTTTTTCAAGGCTTTCAGGTTTTAAGCCAGCGATTCATAAGCTGATTATCCTTCTTTTCGTGTCCTGTTCAGGGGTTGCTCTAGTGGGTCACCTATCCATGTTTGGCACACTGCACATAGTGCTCAATCTACTTCCTTTTGACTCATGTTAACCACCATCAATATCTATGTCTACAGAACTACCTCAAAGCAAATAATAACACATTTATTAATAAGCAGTGACGCATTACTACAAAATTATAACAAAGAATTAATATATATTTATACACAAAATACCTGAAAAGTAATAATTAATGAAATAAATCCAAATGAAAATATGACTGTCGTTTCAGTCTTTAGTAAAAGCAAAATTTGATGAGAAAAATGCATTCAGTGACCTCCAAATAGGTGAAGAAGACATATTACAACACTATAAGCTAAAACTGGCACACATTATTACTGTAGTCTTACTGCACCGGGGATTCACCGGTGAGGGGACGAGTTACGACCCCTGGCGATGACTATGTTAGAATGTATTTTGACCGCCAATAAAGCTTGTTATTTATCCTAGACGTCCCTCTGTCTTACTACACATTTAACCCAGCCAATAACATTACATGGTGTCAGATAAAGGATACAATTTGTGGGGACCAAAAACAAAGTAAAAAAATCGGATATCGTAGTAAGAAAAACGAACGATTTCTAAGAGAAAGAAAATTCTACTATCGATAAACAAACAATTTACGGAAAACGATCCCACAAACAAAAACAAAAAGAGAGAACAGTACGTACAGAAATTTATTTTTTCTCATATATATCGTATACATTTGAAAAATGCCTCACGTGGACATGAAGCCATATTCTGCTAATATACCACCCCCGAACAAATGACTCTCGTTAGAAATATTGCTAATAACTGGCGAAAATTTAAACGAAATTTTCTCAATTATTCGATCGCTAGTAGATTGTCTAAAGAAGCAGATACTTCATATCAGACATCGGTATTTTTAGCAACTATCGGGGAGGATAGTTACGATATATATGAAGGGTTGAAGTTTGACTGTGAGGGAAAAAAGACGGACCTAGAGAAGGTGATGAAGAAGTTTGAGGATTTTGTCGTGGACGAAACACACGAAGCTTACGAATCCTATACATTCCATCTTCGCAAGCAAGAAGTATCGGAAGGTATCGAGACCTATATAGCTGCTCTTCGACAACTTACAAATAACTATAATTTCGGACAGCTACAGGATAGGATTATTCGAGACCAAGTCGTTGTCGGTGTTCGAAGCGATACGTCAGAGAAAAGTAACTGTCTGATAAACAGCTTACTCTAGACAAGTGCCTACAAATAGGTAGCGCCATCGAAACTTCGAAACAACAGACGCAGACCATTTCCTCCGGTGCCGATGGAACGGATCCTCAAATCAACCGGGTTACGAAGCGAACCTACAAGACAAACTTCACCAAACAACGACATCCGAAATCGAAAATGCTTAGCAAATGCACACGCTGCGGGAAATTTCCATTCCACAATAGAAATGACTGCCCAGCAAGAGTTGCACGCTGCAGAATTTGTTCGCTAAACCGATAAGGCGAAGGTTAGAGAAATAAGAGAGGAAGAAGAAAATCATTTTTTAGGTTCTGTCACTCTCGAAAATATAGGTACAATTACCACTGAGGATAATACAAATTGACAGGCTAAAATCAACGTGACCACTAAGACCTGCACCAAAATTATAAATTTTAAGCTGGATACAGGTGCAGATGTGACCGTAATCCCTGACCGGTTCTTTAGGAAAAATTCCCCACTCATCCAACCCACAAACAAAAGACTGTACAGACCGGGTCATCATGAGATAAACCTCATAGGATGTGTGAAGGTCAAACTGGCCACGGAAAAATAAGCTCGCAACAATACATTTATGTTATAAAGAGTCTGCAAGAACCTCTACTGGGAGGACCAGCAATCAAAGCCATCAACCTGCTGAAAGCAGTTAATAGAGTGACAAGCGAAGGCCACCAGTATAAGAACAAGTTTCCAGAACTGTTCACAGGCCTAGAGAAACTGGAACATGTGTACCAGATACGTTTGGATGCAAGAGCTCAACCCTTTTCCATTGCTATCCCTAGAAGATTGCCGTTTCCTATGAAACAGAAGGTTCAGGAAGAACTGAAACGTCTGGAGAACGAGGACATAATCCGTCCAGTCAAATCACCAACTGATTGGTGTGCCCCAATAGTCGCCGTCCAAAAAGCTAACGGTAAAGTTAGGTTATGCGTCGACTTTACCAAGCTAAACGAGAGCGTGAAACGGGAACAGTTTCCTTTACCCACCACAGACCAATTACTGGCCGAGCTCGATGGAGCCACAGTGTTTAGCAAGCTCGACTGCAACAACGGTTTCTACCAAATCGTCCTACACGAAAAATCGCAGCTCCTTACCACATTTATAACACCTTATGGGAGGTATTGTTTCAAACGACTTCCATTCGGAATAAGTTCTGGGCCAGAAATCTTTCATAGGGAGATGACATATTTTGTCCGGAATAACAGGAGTCCTAATAAGTGGAAGAAACCAGCAGGAGCACGACCAGCGACTAAAAGCAGTACTGCAGAAAATGAAGGATGCAGGAGCTACACTCAACAATAAATGTGTACTTTTTGCCAGAAACATAATGTTTCTGGGTAACAGTATATCAAAAGAGGGAATACAAATAGATCTCGAAAAAGTAGCAGCAATTATGGACTTGCCTAGACGTGAAGATTGTGTCCGAATTGCGACGCTTACTGGGCATGGCAAACCAGGTCGGAAAATTTGCTAGGAATCTAGCCGAAACCACCAAACCACTCCGAGAGCTTCTTAGGAAAGAGTCAGAATGGATCTTGGATGAGCCTCTGAATTCAGCATTCCAGACCCTGAAGAAGCAACTGCGTTTTGCACCAGTACTGACTCATTACAATTCCAACAAGCCGACAAGGGTATCAGCAGATTCATCTAGCTATGGCCTAGGCGGTGTACTACTTCAGAAGCAAGAACACGACTGGAGACCGGTATTTTATGCTTCACGATCTCTGACAGAAACGGAGCAGAGATATGCATAAGTTTAGAAGGAGGCACTAGCAGTCACTTGGTGTTGTGAAAAAGGTGCGGACTACTTGGTCGGAATGCCAAAATTCACAGTCGAAACAGACCACAAACCACTGTTGGCACTGTTGAAGTCGAAGCGACTCGACGAATTGACTCCAAGAATTCAACGTTTCCACATGAGGTTAATGAGATTCTCCTATGAGATCATATACACAGCGGGGAAATACCTCACAACAGCAGACGCTTTGTCCCGAGCACCTGGGAGTAGTCCCGTTATACAGGATATCCAGCAGGATACAGAGACCGACTCATTTATCCGCTCAGTTATAGGAAATATCTCGGCGAGCGATAAACGATTAGAGGATATCCGACTAAAACAAAATACTGACCAGGTCTGCAGTCAGGTAATCAAATATTATGAGATGGACCACTGGCCCGAAAGAGCAAGACAGGATCCTGAACTAAAACAGTACTGGTTTGTCAACCAGGACCTAACAGTTTACCAGGGACTTCTAATGTACCAGAGCCGACTTGTCATTCCTAATATACTTCAAAAAGACATTCTACAGCGCCTACATGAAGGACACCAAATGATTGTCAAATGCCGAGCACTAGCTCGCGAAAGTGTGTGGTGGCCTGGCCTCTCTAAATTAATTGCAGACAAAGTTGGGAAATGCGGTATCGGTGAAAAAGAACGAAAATATCCACCAGAACCACTATAACCCGCCAAATTACCTGCATATCCATGGCAGAAAATAGGAATGGATCTGTTCCCATTCATGGGACATCGACATTTTCTGATTGTCGATTATTTTCTAGGTGGATTGAAATAGCCCATTTACGGACAACCACCTCAGCCAGCGTAATAGAGCATTGCAAATAAATATTCGCTAGGCATGGGATCCCAGAGACAATCATATCTGACAACGGTCCCCTAATTCAGTTCTAGTGAATTCAGAAACTTTTCAAATGGTTTTAACTTCCTGCACCTAACAAGTAGCCCCATCATCCGCAAGGAAATTGAGAAGCTGAACGTGCAGTCAGGACAATAAAAAAAAACTTATTGAAGAAAGCAAGTGACCCATACATTGCACTGCTACATTATCGCATCACTCCTCTGCAAAACGGCAAGAGTCCTGCAGATCTGTTAATGAATAGAACACTAAGAACACGGACCCCTACCATTCCTCAAAGAAATTCATTTGATCAGCAAAATATCGAGGAACATAGAAGGGCAGACACCCGGTTCAAAACCAGACAAAAGCAAAACTATGACAAACGTCATCGGGCTAAAGATCGTCCTGCCTTTGAAAAAGGACAACCAGTCTGAATCAAGATACCTAAGACCAGTACAGCTGTAGTAAGTAGAACTCTGTCACCAAGGCCAGTCCTAGTTAAGACAGATTCAGGACTACACCGACGCAACAAAAGTAATCTGCGCCTAAGGAACGGAGAAACAAGCTTCCCGCAGGTGACTACCCCACTAGAAGCAAACACGTTACCATGTTCCCCTCGATATGGATATATGTATAGCTGTGATGATGACTCAACAGATATTCCCAGTAACCAAAGAAACATCCCACTAGAGAGTTCTAGAGGTCCTGACCAAGGGAAATATACAAGAAGCGGTCGACGACAAGTTCGACCACCTAAAAGATTGTCCTTGTAAATAACTTTACAACCGCACCGGGGATTCACCGGTGAGGGGACGAGTTACGGCCCCTGGCGATGACTCAGTTAGAATGTATTTTGACCGCCAATAAACCTTGTTTTTTATCCTATACGTCTCTCTGTCTTACTACTCATTTAACCCAGCCAATAAAATTACACTTACAATATTGACTTTTTAAAAAAAATTGGACACACATTCTACAATAATCATACACATTTTTATTTGAAGCACTTGTTAGGACTATAAGGGACTTTAATTGGCCATATTATGGACAGTACTTAACGAATGTGATGGTGTTTTGATAGAACAATAACTTATATAAGGTTTTTACACTTAAATGGCGGCCATTATAAAAAAACAGCAGGTTCTAGGGTGAAATTAGCGTGGCCCTTTATCGGATATGAGAATATACTATTGTAATTATCTATGCACCAAAGATGGCGAGTTTGTACCAAACTGAACGATGGTTTGGCTTAGCAGCTGAACTAGCAAGTGATCGGGTCAAGTGGATACGAGATCCCATCATTGCCGACACCGACATATCTTACAATTAACGTATAAACACAAGTAAACGAAAGTTAAAAAGAATAAGAATAAGGTGTTAGTACAGTAACGTGAAGAGTATACGTGAATCCCGTTAAAATATCATCGACACAAGTTAACAAAGGCTCATTTTTCTCATTAAGCTTCATTGAAAACAGAATTTGTTATATTAACAGTTTACTATAACCTATTTGTGTAATTTCAGCTGTCTGTTAAATTTGTGTAAACCCTGTAACATTGTTTATGTTAATGTATAATTGTATTCTAAGAACAATGATCAACAGTAGTGGTAATTGTGCAGAATAGCGCACAAACATTCTCGGGGTTCGCCGCCAAATTCCGAACTTGATCAAGATTGATAGATGATGAATTAACGGATACGAGTAAAAAAGCTTAGTCTAATGCCTCTTTCGCAAAAATACCACCGAAATAATGATAAATAAAAAAAAATTCTAAAAAAAAATTGTAGTTCGCTCACAATTTGAGTATCATCTTCAAGACACATACCTCTCTGTAAGTACTGTGATTGCTTGATGCGCGCAGATGCACAAGTACCAAAAGGTAAACAGGATTGTAAATTTAAACATTTTGAATAGCATTTGGAAGGTAACGAAGTGTATATTTCAATATTAGAATGATATTATGTTTTTAATAACAAGTCTTTAAAGTTCTAAATATTCTTTAAATAGTGTTTACTATTTGACAGCCTGTTGTTAAATAATCATTAACATACAAATTAAATGCTTATTTTAGTCACTAGAATCTCATTAAGTTAGTATATTAATTGTGGGTTGCTACTTAAAACAATTAATTATGTAACAGTATCCCGAAACGATAATTTGCATTCTAAATAATTTTATTTAAATCATCTGTTTATTAATTGTTTCTAACGGTCTTTCAAAACCAAAAGTCATTTTCACTTGCATCTCATAATAATATCTGCAGTTTAAGTTATTTTGAAATCGCTTTGTATAACTTTCATGTCAATTATGTTGGATGGTATGTTGTTCGGCTTTTCGGTACGTCTTTGGTAATTTTATTTGAAAGCCGCATGTATCTTTTGAAAATGATAGCTATAAAGATTAATGTTATATGCATGTCAATATTTGGAAATTAAATAGCCTAGAAATGAATGTCTCTATTGAATTCATATGTAAGACCAAAGCAACATCTACCAATCCGGCTCAGAGTGTGTATGATAGTAGTGTTAACAATTTTGACTCCATACTCCTACACTCGCAAAACGCTAGCCTCACCGGCAGATGTTCTGAAAGTTCATATCAAAGACAATATTTTGTTTTTCATACGAGTTAATTTTATGTTTTTATTATATAATATTGTATAATGTTTGGATCTTATCTGAACCAAGTGATTAAGTGCATATTCTTGTAAACTATAGAATATTGATATGCTGTAAAAACTAGAAGTCCGATCCGCTGTAGTCTTCATACCAGTTCTGTATGCTTTCTGAGAAATAACCTAACCTGATGTATTATTAAAATCTCATTAAGCGACTCCCAGTCATTCTAGCGAGCTAAGAAAACGTGATTAATTTGTTGAGAGTTAACCAGCCAAAGATTAACGAGACGACGATAATCAGTCAAAAATAAAAAGAGTACAACCATTACATTTTCCACGTGCATATTTTGGCAATCGATCTTTTCAATCGTTACTTCAATCTGTTACGCACTAATGTTCCCTTTCATAGCGAAAACTTTTATAAATTGTGACAATAATATTTGCATGTGCACATCAATCCCCTCGTTTTGATCCACTTAGTTATATTGTCTACATGGTTGTGTTTAATCTGCCTATTTAATAACTAGTATATAGAGTCAGCAGCGAATAAATATAGCTAATGTATCTCTGAATAGCCTAGTAAATATACATAATGATTCTTGTAAAACTGACCCATTTAGCACAGATGGTTGGTGGTCACTAATATGCCAGGAGAGGCATAGCAAAATCGCTGAATAGAACACTTGATGCCTCCTTGTTAAACATTCAATATCATAACATAATGAGCAAGTGTAAGTGGAGATATGTACTCCTCATCTACATCTCTCCAGCAGTCAATGTAAAAATGAGTGATTGGGTTGCCTTCGACTACGATCGATTACTATCGAATCGCAGCATTATAAGTAGTGTATTTACTTAATATCTAGCTTATATAACTCATCTCTATATTAAATGTCAAGCCCCAATGCCCATTTTTTCTCATTAATATAATTATAACTTATTCAGCTAGCAGATAGAAACGACATCAATCTACTAGATATATATATATATATATATATATATGTATATAAATGTATATATATATATGTATATATATATGTATATAAATGTATATATATATATGTGTATATATATATATGTATATAAATGTATATATATATGTGTATATATATATATATATGTATATAAATGTATATATATGTATATATATATATATATATATATATATATATATATTGCAAATAAAATAGGAAAAACAAGAGATGTTTAGTATATATTCGTCAACGTTTCGTATTTATTGTAAGACTTCCCTAGGATGATAATTTTAAGAAAAATGTCATGAAAGTACAGCGAAATATTGGGTTGACATGATGGGTTGAGAAGGAAAAGTAGTAGTCGTGGCTACTAAGAGGGCTGGACGAGGGTCCAGTTTGCGAGAAGTCAGTCAGTGGCAAAGAGTGAAATGAATAGAACATTTATTTCACTCTTGATGAATATATATATATATATATTAATATCTTTTGGTTTTTTCTTTTTCATACTTAGTAAACATTATTTCTATTTTTTAATCAATATCTGCTTCATATAACTCGCCTATATACTCACTATGAAGCGACTATACCTGTCCAAATTAAGCATATGGATGAAAAGAACCCAGTGCAGACAACATCTTTGCGCAATTAAACATTAAGAAAACATGTGTAATATATAACTATTGAATTGAGTTCATATCTGATGAGTATAATTAACACATATAGTGAATATCGAGCCAAGTCCTCCTCGTATGGCAAGTCAAACAAACTCGTATCACGTGTCAATCCAACTAGTATCTACAGTAAATATCTACATACTACATTACATAATATATTACGAAGTAGACTTATTATCTAGTTAATTTAATTAGTGTTCATTATATACGCTTGTTCCCCTTCGATATGTTATAGTTTCCTATTATTCCACCGAGAGTTGTGGGAAGAAGCGTAGAGGTCATACTGCCTATTAGGGGCAGTGAATAAAGAAAAACAGACCACATTCGAGCATAGCCTATTTATGTTAAAATCAACGGACAATAATCCCTTCTAATCTCATAGGAGACATCTGATATTAAGTATGTTCTTGACACATGCGACCAAGTAAACATGTACATACGTATGTTGTCTTGCTGGAGTCAGTAGTTCTATTTGACTACAGTGCAGTATAAGTAAATTTATATGTAAGGCATGTTTGAGAATCAGACGTTGACGAGTCTCTACTGATGAGAGAGCTCGTAAAAAAACAATTAAATTTAGCAACTATTGCTTGTACATTAATTGCATATACCGTCAAAATAAAATACACATTTCGGCAATACATAGAGTATTAACGTTCATATCTACTAAACATTTAGTAAATATTACTAAACTATCAAGCTGTTAAATTTAAATACAATTTAAAAAGTATATATAGTACCGAAAAACTAGATGTGGAATCAGTTGCTATTCCACTGATTAGAAGATAGCATCTACGTTTTTCGATCGTTTTCTTGTAGAAAACCCTGATAATGCCTTTTGTACGTTAGACACGAGTCGTCGATTTGTAAAAAAAAGCCGACATGAAGAATGCTTTTTCTAGAGCATTTTCAAAAATAGACATCATCACAAAAGTATAGTCCTAATGGAAGTACCAACTAATTTTATATTAATATTCACTATCATTAAGCATATTTTATGCAACTTCTTTGTGAAACGCAGGTAAGCACACATGCACCTGATTTTATTCATGTGGAGTTCTTTATCTCTCTAACATAGCATTGTACCTAGTTAATCTCAGTAAGCGTTATTTTTGTTTAGTTTGTGTGTTACATTCTTGTTGTAGAATCATGTTTATAAAAATTAACTTATAATACGACGTTGTTCTTTAACAAATATAATTGGGGAATGAATCCGAATACCTAATATGTATAGTACCAGTAATGTTTTACAATTTTGTATATCGCTTTTCAACATGGATCTATTTATTCTCAGTTTACATGAAGATGCACGTCGATGTCAATCCACGATGATTTGTAATTATTTTAAAAGTCAGCAAAAAGCACATTTCTAACATTTTGACGTGTGTGGCTTTTGCATGAGGAAGACGCGGCACCCCCTCCTCTTTTATTAAGCAATGAAATAGTTTTACATTTTTGATAAAATTAGCGTGTTGTCCATGACTCTCAATAATACTGTTATTTTTTTTTAAATAGAGATTACGTTTTTAGTGTTAAATTCTTAGTAACTAACGACCCACGGATATATTTGTCCAGGTTGAATTTTCGAAAATCATTTCCCAGTTTTGTTTTGCATTGTAGGATTGTTGAAATGTTTTGCATTAACACTTCTCCTGGCAAGGCAAACATAGCATAGGCCCGTGTATAGATTTATTACCATTGCCATTGCATTAAAAAACAAGAACGCAATGTAATCTCCAATTGTTATAATAAAAACACAGAATGCTGGAAATACGTGTAAGCTTGTGCCCAATCAAAATTCACGGAACATCACCTAATTATACCAATGAGCGATCTTTGATAATAACTCGTGTGGTAACTCTTAGTGTGTTATTTAGAGAGGATTATTGCCCTCCCCCTCCAAAATTCCATAGATGGCTAATTGTCGTTGCTAGCAAAAAATCAATGTAATGTGATTGTTACGATTAACTAAATCATTTGCAATAGTTATCAAATAAGAATAAGAGTACTAAAACTCCGAGGAGATTGTTGTCACTAAGACTCCAGGGAACACTATCAATTATTGTCAGTGAGCAATGACTCATGATTATTTGTGTGAACCCTCTAGTGAATAAATAATAATAATAATAATAATAATAATAATAATAATAATAATAATAATAATAATAATAATAATAATAATAATAATAATAATAATAATAATAGAACAAAATGATTGAAGAAGGGAAATATTACTGACAAGCCTCTATAAGAACCATGTAAAATATCCCGCTTAATTGTATCTGGTATGTGAATGATTTCCCAGAAGAATTGACTGAAAAATTACCAATCTTTGAGGAGGATCTGAAATTGATATCACTTAGACGTAACTATAGTACACTTCAGTTTTATCTGAAAAAAGTCTAGTTCTGGTCTGAAACTTGAGATTTACCACTAAAAGCACGCAAAATGTAGTAATCTGTCGATCGTGTCAACAGTTACTGTCACATAAGTTATCCGTTTTTCACCCCAACCATTCAATATCGTCGCTAATGAAACGGACCTTTGAACGGTTGTAAACAACTCATTCAAACCTACGCGCCATTTTATCGAAATGGCAGACAAAGCTGCCCGGACCTCGACTTGCTCTGGAGATCCTTCGCCGGCACGCACTTTCCGTTCCTTATATATATATATATATATATATATATATATATATATATATATATATATATATATATAAATATATACAATTATTAATGAGAAAATATGTATTAGAATATACTATCAGTCCCCTTTTTCTTTGCAGTCTCCTTAAAAGATTAAACTCGGTTATTGTCAATTAGTGACAACAGAGCAAATATATATATATATATATATATATATATATATATATATATATATATATATATTAATATATATATATATATATATATATATATATATATATATATATATATATATATTCGTGAGTATACCATCCAAACAACAAATATTTATTCACAAATATATATTGCACCATTGAATCATGATTTGCAAAAGAATGAGGGCAGACTTTACCACACCTACCTACAAAGAGCGGCTCCAAACGCTGAATTTATTCTCGGTAGAAGGAGACTTAATTCTGACGTTAAACATAATCCGAAAAACTTTTAAGATATGTGTTTTAATTTAGCGCCAAGTCCTGGTCTCAGGGGTCATCAAGGAAAAATCAACCACATTCTTGTTCGGTTCAATAGAAGTAAGGCATCGTTCTCTGTCCGTTGCTATGCTCCGCGGAATTACCTACCAAATCATGTCGTGACGAGACTACGATATCAAGGTTGAAAGCATAATCGTAGAAGTACTAGAAAAAAGGTTAACGGAGAGCGGCCGTCTGACGTAAATGCTGTGTGTGTGGGGCGAACCCAGAAAACGCTCGCTGACAGCAAAATGAAACAGGGGTGGGTGGAGAAAGGCGACAGAAAGTCTAATAAGGTTTTTATTTGAAAATTCGGACAGCGGCGTCGAGAGAGATTCATGCAGATTAATTTCGTTTGCATGCGTCGCATTTCTTTTTACCAAGAGAAGGTAAATGAACATTCGGTGACAGATCTGGAGATCGTTCTGAACGTGGGATCGTAAAGCGAACGAAAGGAGAGAATAGTGCTGAATTGGTAATGATTGGGAAAACATCAATAATCCCCGACTGAGGCAGTCGGGGATTATTCATGTTTTCCCAATCATTACAATTGCACTAACACACTAAAGCCTTATCCCCAGTTCCAATAAACATTTTGCTGCACTGCTATCCTTGCCAAACACTTTTACTAGTTTGAGGAAGTTCTATTGCTCATAACTATTCGAAGGGATGCTTCCCTCCCAATTCCATAAAAACTGGATGTAGAATTACATCCCAGTAGTGCATAGATGAAAATAAGGTTTGCCCACAACATTTCCCAAAGATTTCTTCATCTCTTTGATGTTCCAGACTTTTACAGTTTCTGCACTATCCTTTGGTTGTGACGTGTAGAAGATGGGGTAACCATTATCTTTATTGGTATACCAACATAGAAAGACAAATATAGCAGTGCCATCTGCTTTCAAAATAATTGATCCTGCCTGTGCCAGTTCTAGAGCAGTCTTCACAATCAATACGTAACGTCTCCAGATGCATGGACTATTTACAAAAAGCTTCCCCCAAATTCTTCTTCAGAATGTTGATGAACAATTGTATGTTTTCTTGATTAGCTAGGAAACCTCTTTTTTTTAACTTGAACGCCATTAAAGGTGTATATGACACGTTACAACCAACAGATCCCCCTGCGTGGCGTCGGTGAGTTGCGTCTTTAATGGATGGTCCGCTTTAATACCCATCAACTCCAATGCATGCTTTTTCATATCTAGTTGCGACATATCTGCCGTACTGGGCACAGATTTTATCTAATGTGATTTGTTTTACAATGAGAGGCGCTGAAGTAGTGCTCCCCTATCTAAGAGCTACTGTGGAAATGAAGAGTGTTGACCTGATTGTTCGATATTGCGTCTGCCAAAGCCGTGTTTTTCCTCTCGCGGTTGTCCGAAAGAATGAAAAAGTGCAGGTGGGTAACCACAAAGCTCATACTGAACATGATCTTGTTGCTGCATTAGTAGATTGCACACAAAGTCAGTGGAATAAGAGTTGTGGATCAATCTAAACTACTTCATCTTTGCTGAGCGAAACTTTTGACCGAAGTGTAATTGCCTGACCCTTTGGAAATGTTCTCCAAACACTGAAGCTATGATTGCCTCTCTCATTGAGTTTGCTCTGTCCACATTCACCTTTTTGTCTCCAGAAACTCCACTTGAAATGCTGTGAATAGACGAATCTTCCGAGAAAAGTTCATATGTCTGGAGAAACGCAAACAGCTTTCACGTATCACTAAGATCTTCTGACTTACGTAGCCTCTTGGCTCTGGCCACTAGTTGCATAACGAATTCCTGCTAGTTATTGCTTTGTAAACTTAATTCTAGTACACGCTGGCAGTGATAGCGTTTAAACCAATCGTTGAATTTCGTCTATTCTTCTGTCAAGAGTAATACTTCCAGACTTCTTCATGCTTCTTAGTAGCACCTGTTGAATAAGCAGATCCGTCGACGAGCCAGCCAATTAGTGATCCTTCCGTTTAATCACATGGACTATTTCAGAAAATTTCTGCTAAACATCAGGATTATTGTTCGCCAGCTCTTCAATTTGCTGCAAGTACAAATAGGCCGACTTCGCATATAGGATGTGTCATGCTGAAGCGAATATTGGCAGCATTTTCCTTAAAGCGTCAAGGTGCAATTCTCAGTTTCCGGTGCGCTCTGTCTTTATAAACAATTGAAGGATCTTAACCATATCAAGGTATTGGACCCACGATTTTGTTGTGCGCTGGTCAACCATCGCATCGATCACATGGTTGATTCTCTGGGCAATCCTGGTAATAGACTCTGATTACAGAACAGTATTCAATGTCTCAGTCCTATCAAGGAGACTTTTAAATAGCCCTTCAGATTCCTTCAGGTCTTCATTTTGTGGAAATGACTCTCCTGCATCACTGTTGGGTAGATTATCTTCAGTGCCATGTGAAACTTGGAAATCATAGATGTTCGCTTATGTCTTTTGCAATTGCCTTTACACTTAGCAGGTGTTTGACTGTATTTGCAGCATACATGAGTTCAAAAGGTTCTTGCAACAAAGCACCTGCTATCAAATGATTAATTGACCCCAGAAAGCTAATCTGCATTCAGAGCTTACCAAGTCGCAAGACACATTATTTAAGGAGACTGGAACAAGGCTGTTACTCGACTATCATCATTTCTTGGTACAAAAGTTTTTGATTGAATGTTACAATTGGTTTAATGTTATTTTTACTGGCTAACTCACTATGGTAACATAACATGGAGTACACGGAAGTTGGGTTACCAAGATCCATGTCGATCATCGGCAAACAAACTGTGGTTGATTTCCCAGAATATGTTGGTTTGTGCACTCACTGCATAAAGTCTGACCATGCGTGTCTAGACGGATGTAAAATTAGTGAAACCTCGCAAAGGATGCCAACATTAACAGTGGAATCGACAACTTTCTTGGACTGGAGCTCTTAAAGTGCCCCTGGTAGTTAGTTGGTGTGCTGTGAATCTGGGTACTTGATGTTGATGCTTCCGACTCTTATTA
Organism: Sepiola atlantica; assembly: GCA_963556195.1. NCBI lineage: Eukaryota > Metazoa > Mollusca > Cephalopoda > Sepiida > Sepiolidae > Sepiola > Sepiola atlantica. The sequence continues at coordinate 50,479,627 of OY744540.1, forward strand.
TATCTTCTGAAAGGGCATATGAACTCATATGAACTTGTTTTGCTTTAACTTTCCCGGGCATCAAATATGGTATGATGCCATACTGTGAAATGTGGTCAATCCATCAATACTCCTTACATTATAGTCCACGTTATCAACTACGAACTGCACAAATTTACTTTAAACAGAGGAGAGATTCTCAGCACCAAGAACAAGAGCAGCACTTCTTTTGAATTTATGGCCTTCCAAATTAGATGAAGAGAACCCATGCTTATTCAGAGTGTGAATTAAGAACTTCGATCCAAATTGGTTATGCATTTGCACTGTTAAACCAAACTGCAGATGTTAACTAATTACCCTGGCTCTAGCATCCTGCATAATCGCTTAGCTAACTGATGCAAGTTTCAAATCATTGTCTTCGCCTGCAAATATGTTCTTGAGAAAGATCAAGAACGTTTTAGGAACATATTCAAGAATCGCATCCTGTTCAATATAATTATTTGACGGGTAATATTCTGAACTTGTCTGGATACCTTTCATGAAATCTTTAATATGATTGGCTGCTGTCTCAATGATTCTAATGAGCCCTGATTCTGAATGGTCTGTTGGGCGGCTCTGTGTATCGAATTCCTGAAGAATACATTTTGGTGTACTTAAGAATGTTAGAGTATTATGTTTCCGTTTAATTTCAGTCACAATGTTTTTGTCTTAGAAATGTTCTAACAATCGAGACTTCATGTATGAGAGACTGTATGGTTCAAATCCAGTGTTCTCGAAATATCCTCTATTTTTGAACATATCGACAATGGTGAGTTGCTCTTTGTCATTTTGCTGAAATATTTAGCATATTCCAGGAATTTTTGCTTTTTCTCTGAATCATCTGGTCTACTAAAGTGTTGTTTCTTAAGAAGAATCAGCAGAAGAGAATGTCCTAGAAATCTTTTTATTGGAATCAAATTTGCAAAACATGTTATGTGATGATGTGCTTCGTTTGAAACAAGGTCAGCTACATAACCTATTTTACTATTAACAGTAGATGCCAAGCCATCATTTTTACGGAGTTTCTCACAAACTTTTAACATTCTATCCTTAAACTGAATAGTTTCTACATATCAACAACTCTTTTTATTTCATCAGATTTTTCTCCAGAACCACAAACTAAAAACATTCATTAAAGTTAAACACACACAAAGAACGGCTTGCACAGGATAGCATTTCATCGTGGCTGAACCTGTTTTAACTGTCAATTTCTATGTATTTAGAGTTGATTTTACGCTGTTTGCATTTCTTGTGAAGACGTTGACCAATGTGAATTAGGATCGTCTCTCCACGTTGTTCAGAAGCTCTGTTAATGGAATCGAAACCACACTGGCTGACAATGATCGTTTATTCATTACTGGATAGTTATTTTGAAACAATGACTTGTGTTCCTTTTTCTCCCGGGCAACACGTTTTTCCTTCTTTTAACCGTATTATCCAACCGCATGTGAACTTCGAGACGTTCTCTCTACAACTGCCGTCAACTCAAAAAACACCGCCTTTTATTTAGCGTTCATGCCGCACCTGAATTGCATAATGCAACCCCAAAAGATACCGCCTTTCATTTAGCCTTTTTTGCCGCACCTGATTTGCATAATGCAACCCTCACTTTGTTTCCCTCCGGATCCGCGTGATGGCTTCTATACTCCCCCCTGATCTCTTGATCACACATGATGCAGGGTAGTGGTGGCTTTTTGATTTGTGAGCTTCTCCCAAGTGGGACATGTATCTCAGTGTCTGCTTCTGAATCGTCCGATGAAGTTTCCGCTCTAAAATGTACTGACAAAGTTTCTACTTCTGAACTTGCTGCTTCATTCTTGTCGGGATAACTGGCGCTGCCCATTAATAGTTCATCGCCAGACGACCTATTACTTTCCCCAGTAGTTGAATGGTCCGCCCCCAAAGCAGGGTGGAGATAGCGTATGTGTCGTAGAATTCCAACCAACAGGACTGATTGCTGACTGACTATGCCTGTCACTCGTCCACGTTTGAATTTGGTGGTACATCGACAGACTGGCGGTGTCACCCAGACATGATCTCCCACATCATATGGCCCGTCCATCTCCTCATTTTCAAGTGACTGCACAATGTCGATACCTTTTACACGAGTCCGGTACGTGTAGATGGCATTCGCGGGTGCGGTTGTCGGGGACATGCCATCCTTCGGCGTAACATCGTACCAGTATGTTGCTTCCGCAACATAACACTTCTTTCCTGGCAGCAATCCTCTTTATGCTGCGATGGCTTTTTTTCCGCGATGCCATTGCCTGATGGTACGTAAGCGCATCGCAACACCAATTGAACTCCCCATTCAAATAAAAATTTTCTTACTCGCTGGATGCAAAATGCTGGGTCGTTATCGGCCAAAATCCCAGGTGGTGCACCCCTTTCATAAAAGACAGACAATAGTTGTCAAATAACGCTTGCCGAATCTTGGCGTGTAATTGGTCGAATAACTGCAAAACGGGTTGGTCCACAGTCGATGAGAGTAAGAAAGTGGTGTCCCACCCTTTGCCATGCGTCACTTGCTTTCAGTCGTCCTTTTTTCCACTGCATTGGTGCTGGGTCAATTGACTGACACATTTCACAGTGCTTGATGACTTGTTTCACCTCTGATTTTGCCAGAGCTGGATTTACGCGCCTCACGAAATATAGGGTCCTCTTGACGCCTGGATGTCCGCTCTGTTTGTAGATGTTTTCTATCTTCTGCTTGCTCATCGTGCTCACTGTAGCAGCGTATGTTTGCTGAACGGGCTCGGCCCCCACCTTCATTGCATCGTACCATTTGATAGGCACTCGTGTCAGTTAGTAAGCAAGATTACAGTATGACGGGGCCAATGTTACGCTGAGTACCAGGTCATACTAGCAGACCAGACTCTTTAACGTGTCTAACCTTAGTCTTATCAACATCTCACTTGCTGCCTTAGTGCGTATTCTTGCTTTCACAGTCAACGTGTAGGACACCCAGTTATAAACGCAAACAGAGTCAGTATGCAAGTGTAACCTCTTTGTTTGCCACTGTAGTGATAGGTTAACGCCCTTCATCACAGAATCTAACTCAGCAAGATTGATGTGCTGGGCGGTGTTTTCAGGCCGTAACCAGCAGGCATCGTCCAACATGGCTTCATCCTTCTCAAACAGGACTCCCAATGCTAGTTAACTAGCGTCAACCCATACATTCATTTCTTCTCCATTGACACACCACTGTCCTCGAGCCACATCCTCGTTCGTCGTTCTCTCAACACTTTCTGCAATCATTCGGGTGAGGAGGGCATCGCTTGTTTGATCATCCCACCCTTTCGTTACCGCATTCGTCTTGCGTTTTATTACACCCACTGCCACACGCAGCCAACCACACATTAGCAGGTGCCCCATACATTTTCCGCACTAGGAAAAATGGTCTTTCTTGTGAGAACTTCAGGGATGCCGGAAATCACATTTCCTCGTCTCCATCGCAGGGTGCTATCATCCCCTCTGACTTCCAGGCCAAGTACGCGTGCTCCGTCTCTAAGCCGCTCTGGGTCTTTGCACGTTGGACCAAACTCTGACAATTTTGCGCGGACGTGCATTGCCGACTTGACACCTTCATTGATGTAAATGTCGTCAAGGTACGCCGATATTGCCTTTTCGACGGCCTCATCCTGGGATAACACAGCACTAACGATGGTTTTCATGATCTGCGGTGCCACATTCAATCTAAAACCAAGTCTGGTTAGGCAGCATCTTTTGCCGCGAAATACCACCGTCTGGAATGGCCATGAAGTTTTGTCGACCCTCACCTGTAGATAGGCCTTCCTTAGATCGAGCAATGATACATTCGATCTTTCTTGGCGCCATTCCCGTGACTTGCTTGCACATACATCGGCATCAGCCGTGTAAGCTTCAATATATTGATCAAGCTCACGGTAGTCCATGACTGGTCGCCCCTTTGACTTGCTATGCTGTACCACTGCCATTAAAGAGATAAGCACATTTGGAGGTTCAAGCTCTTGGTTGGGGTACGGGATACACCAGCCATCATTGATCCAGGCGTCAAGCTCTTGTTCATATTCGGCTCTAACGTTCGCAGCCATGGTGTATTCTGTGACGCCATTCCGTAACTTGATTGGTACTTTATCGTCCGCCCATTTCCACGACGCAGTCCAGATCTTTCGGCGTTGATCAAACTCCACTTTGAAGTTTGGTCGATCAATACAAAGTGCGGCACACACCGGTGCCGTAGGGAATGTCAATCCCAGCTGGTGTAATGAGCACACAACGCATTGCTTTAATAGATCCATCTCCGAGCAGTAGGTCGAAGCCCAGTACGTCTTTCTGTGTAACTAGGACATTTACCTCAGCGGATACACCAGAGTCTGTGCAAATCTTTACCAATGATACTCCACAGCATGCCTGTGTCTCGGCATTTATTGTGGATTATTTTTATGCTCCTCTTGCTCCAGTTTCGGCATAACCTTGCACTCACTATCGTACGGGAGCAGCCTGAATCAAGAAACGCTGAGCAAGGCGTTTGGTTGACATGTACTCTGATGATTGGTTGCACCTCGTTTACATCTTGTCTGGGGAGCAGAACGGCGCTGACAACTTGTCCCCTGACTCGTTTCCCGAACAGCTTGAGGCCATGTGTCCGATCCCGCCACACTGGAAGCACCGTATGCGCCCCAGTCTTCTATCCATGCAATTCCTTGCAATGTGACCACTTCGACCACAACGGAAACTATTTACATTGGCATGCGTGTCCGTTCTCTGCGAATTTTTAAGCACTCTCTGGGCCGACTGCGTGCCCATTACGACATGCTACTCAAGTTCCGTTTCTATCCCTGATGATAGCACGGTCACGCGTAAGAATCTGTTATATGGGTGTCGCTTCTATGCTTACGGATGCCCTCAAAAGTTTCTTTACTCGAACAGGGAGTCCGGCCACAAATGCGTACACGGAAGTCTGTTCAGGTAACCCTCCAAAAAGAACAGCCAGCTTTTTTAATGCAGCAAAGAAGACATCAACTGTTTCGTCTGCCAATAGTTTCCGGGTAGTAAAGCCTTCGTATACTGTGCAGGGGTCTATCGCAAAAGCTTTGTAGAGCGCAGCCTTTGTCTGCTCAACATTGGCCTTATCATTCTCGCTTAGCTGCTGCTAAACATCTAGAGCGCCTCCCGTTAGTCGAATGGGAATGACCAATTCGACCTGCTTGACCCCACATAAACGACAGATTAGTTCCACTCTCTCATAGCGAATGTAAAAAAAAGGAAGTTATAGTAAACAAACAGAACAAAGTAAAGATTAAAAAATAAAAAGATGTACATAAAATATAAATGAAATTATAAAAACAATTGCAACTATGGAATGTTTGTTTTATTATGGATTTCACTTAGAGATATACTATTGGCTTCTCGGTCTTTGATGATACAATGGTTTTGAGAATAGTTTTTACTTTTTATAGAATACAGTTACACACATGAGGTAAATAAACAAATCTAAAAGTAAAAATTGTACTTCATGTTTGCGCAATTAATGTAGATTTGATTTTGTTTAATCTGTTTTATGAGCATATAAATAAGTGTTATACTGTGTAATGACGGACTTCATTACTTATTTTAAACAAAATGTTATGTTACTCTATAGGTAGTGCTAGATGTCCACACGCCGCAAACAATACTTTCACCCCGTATGTGGGGTGTAATGCGATAATAAATCGACTAAGTTGAGGTGAATCTTTATTGAATTCGGCACAGTTTAAGCAATGAGCTGGACTTAATGACAACTCAGCTCAAATGTGTCAATCCAGTACTACATTACACCACACGTGCACTTTATTTAACATACGCATAATATATCAATTTAAATCTACCAAGACTGCGTGAACATTTCACGGTTAATGTATTTAGCTATCTGCATGATGTATTGTTAATGATAATGTTCCTATTTTAATTATAAACATATGTATGGTGTAATATTAAGAAAATAAAAAATTGCATCACCACCTAAGTATGCTTTGGATTAAAAAACGCTCATGTCTCGTCTTCATGTATTTATTAGACGTTCATAAAATGTAATCTTTTAAAAACAATAAACATTATCTTTTTTAGCGTAATATCAATTGTCATGGAAACACTAATGTAAATAATGCCAACTATATTGACAATCTCTTGCGAATAGACAGCAATTGTCATTCTTTGTATTTATTTAAAATTTAAACAATGAGATGTATATGAAAATTATATTGAAACAAAACAAATGAAACGAGTAGTTGTTTTCACTGGTGTAGTGTACGTGCTAAGAGAATTCGATATTGAAACACTTTATTTAAAATTGAGTGAAGTCGATTGTTATAACCGAGCAACCCCAGCTACACTTCAAGTAATTTGGCCGTCTGACGATTGTTCTAATAAAATGTGATGAAGTACGTGCGATTGTTCATTATCCTATCATTCTAAAGATTATAATGGATCCTCTGAAAATAATGCTAACTTCTTCCATCAAACGTTTACATTTACATTTAATAGTAAACTTACTTAGACTACACATTAGTCATCATCAGTTTCCCTGTAAACTTGATGTGTCTTCTAGTAATTAAATATGCGTCGAATACAATTTTAATTCACAATAATTTAATCAACATTTTTAAAACTACATACGTATTTACTAGTGACTTTATTTGCAAAGCAATGTCGAGTTAGTTATATTTGAATTCGCTCATCCATCCTGCTCTCTAAATTGATGAGAACTCACTGACGCCTAACGGCGTATATTACATGAAATATTAACATACTAATGGTAGGTTGCTAAATAACTTCATTTTTCATGATAGTGGGCATTATTGCACTTGCTGTCCAAGTCAGCCATGTGCAGGGCAATGTTGTAATTCTTTAACTGACATAACTAAACACGACATCATGTTACAACAATAAAAGTGTTGTCTATGTAAGCAGGGTCCTTTTTCCATCTTCTAACTACGTTAATAAATGTGTTTACGTTATTTTAAAGAAATACACTCGCATATTAGTGTTAATAGATATGCTTATTTTCTTCACAGGTTTAATAAACTCAATCAGAAATATAATAATAAATAAGCGGAATTAAAAATAAGCTTATTTCTATTTTGTTGTATTTGTTTATGACATTACACTCATGAAATACATATTTTCTCATTTACAGTTGGGCTATTTACTAACAATACGATTACAACACCAAATTAAAAATGAAACAAGATAAGTGCAATACATTTATAATATATTGGCCATCCATATGCTTAAGATGTCGTTAGTGTAGATAATTTTCATATATCTTTGCAAAACTACATCTCATTAATTAAATATGCGTTTTTGTTTTTATACTATAATGCTTGTTTTGATTTTACAATAATACCTCATTTTTTGTTAGGAATAGTTTTAAAGCATTGTATGTTCCGATCAATTACATTCTCGGGTCGGACTTGATTTCCAGCAAGTTTTAGGTCCCCTAAAAAGTTAATAATTTAAAAAAAAATATCCAGCCTAAACACGTAAACAGCAACACGCCACTGGTAAGCAAACAAGTCAGTCATTTTATTATTTAAACAAAAGAATATATTTGAATTTAGCTGTCTCTCACAAATGACTTCTACAACATCGTCTGATTAAAATTAATCATAGTTTTATGATGGTAAGGTTCAATTTCCAACAATATCAATTTATTTCAGTAGGGTTTACGTTCGCGTTGGACAACCATAAATAGCACAGAACTATGTTTATTTATTTTGACATAAAACATTAAAATTGATACTTATAGTAAGTGACACTCAATTAAAATAGTAATTGTTGTTCAAGTGTGCGAGAAGGAGTTACCCTGTTTCCTAAATTTTCCCTGAGAAGACCATAACACTGGTCTCGCTAGTTTTAAATTAAGGCCAAACCAACATGGTAAAATATCAGAATAAAATGCATTAATTCACATATTACACATGTGCAGGGATTTAGGCGCTCGACCCCCTTTGGAGCTGCTCCTGCACTTGCTCCAACGCCCCAAAATTGGAGCTGGCTCCTCTCACACTCCCCTATTTTACAAAAAGGAGCCCTCCAGCTCAAACTTCTATAAAAAGGAGTGGCTCTTTTTCAGCGCTCCATGATGAAAATATACTTTCTATCATGAACGTTCTATTCTGCCACTAAGTGGTCGAATGATAGGGGTGGGCGTTAAAGGATCTTGTCAATATGAGTGGGAGTGTCACTTTAAGTGTTAGACCGTAAGATAGTCTTTGACAAAATCTCGCTAATATTTTGAGATGTGCTAAGGGTTATAGGAGAACATGTCGGACGAAACATACGTAACTTTTCTTTTCGTGTTGTATAAAATAGAAATAGAAAAATCCTTGATGTATTTTAAAACAATTTTAATTTTCAATACATTAACAACTTAATTTTTCAAGGGGAGGAAATTTTGACCCGTCTATTTACTTTGGAAGGGAATTTAAGTTTGTTTTAAGTAAATACACTTTTACTTGTAAACATTATTAGTGATTATTTTCTTATTAAAGAAAACATTTCTCTATGAGGGGAGAGACAGCCAGGGCAACATTAATCGTCGTGGGGTTGTTTAATATTTGTTTGTTTTAAGAACCTACCTATATTGTATAATGTATATTATTATTTTTCACATAGAAACGCGCAAGTATTTTCAAACAAATCGATTTGGAGGGTTCCGTAAAGCCCTGCACATGTGATATCGTAGTGTTTTCTATAATCGTATCCATGTGATGAAATATATAGCTCTGCATTTAAAAGTAGTCTCTTTATGTTAGTCTGAACTACCCCAGTTAAATAGCAATACACACCTTACTATTATGTTAAGTGAACACCATCGTTATGTTCTATAAACGAAACTATTTATGAAAACACGTTTTATTTTGAACGGTTCATATTCAACAGTAATTCAGTTCTAAACCAGTATTTGTAAATCAATCAGAGAAATTGGATAATTAAAAATCAATACGCTTAATCTATGAATGTGTGTCAAGACGATGCCCTTTTAAAACAACAATATAGTTTCTTTGGAATATTAGCTATATTATCGTTTGATTCATTGTAGTGTTTAAGTAAGTGAAAATAGCCAAGAATATTGAGGGAATTGCGATCTTGGAGTATCATTATGGATCATTTTTGACTTTAAGCTCGATATTAAAAGCAGAAACAGCTTCGTTTGAAGCGTAGGCCTTTTTTCTATTTTAAATGATTTTTCACGTTACCTTTGTTCTATTAAGATAACATTTAAAAGAAAAATAACTCACAACAGAAATGTCCGCAACATCTCTTTCATCATCAAGGCAGGAAACACATCGGGTATCGATGCATATATCCGCTTTTTGATGGAACTGAAAATATAAAGTTTTTCATAACACGGTAACGGACGTCACTCAGATCAGATCCACTAATTTATCAAACATTTCACGAAAATATATATTTATTTTAAATTTCTGAGGCAACTCTAATAAGCGACTTTAATTTTACAACAGTAATTAAACAAACACATAAATAACTATGTTAGACGCAATTATCAGGAAGAGAAATTATCAGATATCATTGACGAAAACAGGTAGTTTTCTGCAACAATATATTTAGAATGTAATTATTTGTGACTACTACAAATTGCTAAGATCAAAGTCTAGTATCTGTTCCGATGGATACTGCACCCCATAGATTGGTATTGTCTTGGCCTTCGGGGCTTGATTTACGCCGGTCTATGGGTGTGTCCTGTGCAGTTCTAGGAGGTCCACCCTCCCAGGCTTCGCTTCCTTTCTTTGGGGAAGAGTAAGTTTATTGCTTACTGCCTGAGGTGCCCCTACCGGGTAATGCCGACGGGGCTGCCCAGGCAATTTTTAAACCCCACTTTCCCGACCCGACCTTGGGTCACATCTTACTTGTGGGAGTAAGATAAAAAATGGCCTTGTGCCTAACTCCTGGAGAGGAGTAAATCAATACTACAAATTGTTTTTATTACAGACTAAATTCTCCCTGTTACATATATATATATATATATATATATATATATATATATATATATATATATATATACTCGTGCTGGTCAAAAAAATAGAACATATGTATAAAACTGTAAAAATCATTCCGTTTGAGATGAATTTCGGCTTTTAAATTGTGTAGGCGAAATGTTCTATATGTAAATAACAATTACAACTATTTTTAATCATTTGTCATAGTTGCATATGTCAGACTTTATTGTCACAGAATAGTTTATTGTCACATTGGGAAATTCAACGTTTCAATTTAATAGAACATTATTCGTTGAGTAATCTTAAACTAAAAAAAATTCTGTGTTTAAAAAGATTTTGCAAGTAATTTAATCATAATTTCTCATTCTTATTGAGGACAATCTGTGAGATGTAATTGGTGCTAAAATATTCCTATCACGCTAAACTATCTGAAATAGTTGTTTTACAATAGAAACTTTTTTTCATATCTATTGCAATGTCAGTTTTTCAATATTTCGCGTTTCAAAATAGAACAAGACAGCTAAGAAAACAAAATAGTTTTTTATTAACTTAAATACAAATAAAAATTAATCAATATTTAGTAGCAGCACCTTTTGCTTTGATAACAGCATCAATTCGCCGGGGCATGGAATCAACAAGCTTCTCGCAATCATGTGTAGACACCGAATCCCTGTGTTCTGTATTGCAATATTCATGGCTGCAAGGGTAGTAGGTTTTTCTTTGCGAAGCTTCCTCTTCATCTGATCCCACAAGGCTTCAATAACGTTCAAATCTGGCGAGTTCGCTGGCCATTCAAGAACAGGGATCGATCGTTCTCGGAGCCAGGAAGTTGTGGACTTGGCAGAGTGTGCCGGTGCCAAGTCATGTTGAAAAATGATGTCTGTGGCGTCACTGTCAAACTGATTATCCAGCACTTGCAGTAAATTAGCTTCCAGGATATCTTGGTACACTGTTGCGTTTATATTTCCTTTGATGAAGCAAAAATTACCAACACCCTTAGCACTCATAAAGCCCCAAACCATGCAAGACTGCGGGAACTTCACAGACTTCTTGACGCATTCTTGGTTATACCGTTCCGTAGATCTTTACCAAACACGTGGCCCTTGGTCGCCGAAGGAGATACAAAATCGAGACTCATCTGAAAAGATCACACGCCGCCATTCGTCTGTAGTTCAGGTTTGATAGGCAGTTGCCCATCGTAGCCTCTTCAACATCTGTTTTTTGTTAAGGAGCGGTTTGGTGGCAGCTATACGATTTTGGTATCCCAGTTGTCGGAGCCTTTGGTAGGTAGTGCTTCTTGAAACGTCGGCACCAGAAGCCTGTTTCCACTCTTTAGTAATGTGGCTTGTTGACTGGAATCGACTTTACTTTGCCACCTTGTCCAGTGCCCGGTCTTGTCTTTCAGTGGTGCTTTTCTATCGTCTGCATTTCTTGCGATTGCTGTTGGAAACACCCTTAACATCTTTCTGGAGCACTTTGGTCACTACCGATCTTGAACATCCGATCTTGGTTGCGATTTCCATGTGCGTCTTTCCTACTTCTCGCAAATCGAAGATTTGCTGCTTCTCAGGCAAGGATATGTCTTTAGAGCGACCCATAATGAGAGATTATGATTAAATTACTTGCAAAATTTTTTTAAACACAGACATTTTTTGAGTTTAAGATTACTCAACGAATAATGTTCTATTAAATTGAAACGTTGAATTTCCCAATGTGACAATAAACTACTCTGTGACAATAAAGTCTGACATATGCAAATATGACAAATGATTAAAAAGAGTTGTAATTGTTATTTACATATAGAATATTTCGCCTACACAATTTAAAAGCCGAAATTTATCTCAAACGGAATGATTTTTACAGTTTTATACATATGTTCTATTTTTTTGACCAGCACGAGTATATATATATATATATATATTTAAGTGAAATATTGTTTTGTAAATAAACACATGCTGCAATTTAAATACACAACTCATTTATTTATTTATTTAATTTTTGCAAGCTTTCATTGTAAAACAACTTTGACGGGTAAGACTGTCTTATAAGTGTGTTTCTTTCTTTTTCTCCCTGATTTTGATGGTATTACCACCGAGGGGTCGAATCCCGGTAGGGGCAGAAAAGCACGACAAGTTATAAAATACGTTGGGATAAGTAGTGTCTGGTCGATGTTTGGTACGGATTGGCGCTTTTCGAATAAAAATTGTGTTTACTTTGAAGCACGCATGGACATGTGTTTAAATACATTTTCATGCGTGCTTCAAATATGTCGTCAAGTTTGGCATGAAACACATGTGTATATTAGTTCATTTGAAAAATATTATTCATAAATGATTAATGAAACCTTCGATAGGTGAAACAATTTAAGTAGGTAAACAACACGTCATCATTTACAGCGTGATGCAACACTCTAGTCCCGCCTATTGAGTGTTTTGATCGGCTTATCTAAAGCCGCCGAATTAACTATTAAGACGTTAATTAACTCTACTATTTCTAGACAATGCGTTGTGTGTATTACAGTATTGTTTCGAAATAAAGTTATGGATGACTCCCCCCTTCTACAATGGTAAGCAGGAGGTTATTAGTAAAATTAAATACTACTTTGACCTACACCACCAGAAATAAATAAATGTGATGAAAAATATGCGTGAAGCTTTCTAAGGTCAATGAAAGACAATGCATTCGATACTGAAACAATGTGTATTTAAATCCGCAGTGTCCATTTTGGTTTGAGATACCACTTCGAAAAATAAATAAACTAAAAATAAATGAATTGGAAAATCTACAAACTGTTTAATAGAGGAAGAGTAATGACAAAAATAATTGCCACAAGCGAAACAGATTGCACGTGTCCTGCCCGAGAAGAAAAGCGATAAAGTAACACTAACATATATAAGGTTACATATATTAAAAAAGTAAATATGAATAAATAAAAGTGAACTAAAGAAAATACACCTTTTTATTGTAATAAACAGAGAGAGAGAATGAGAGAGATATCGGGGTCTAAAATTTATCTCATTGCAAAAATACTGAAATTACCGCAGTCTAGAAAGATCTCTTCTTCACTGAGCGAGGAGAGCAAATAATAAGTATATTATCATAACATTTAGTAATACATAAACAAATAAAACAACAAGTAATGAACTGTAAACTTGAAGACGTATCACATAAAATTAAAATCCCTCAAGATGTTTTCGAGAATTGTAAAGGAGAAAAATAAACGAATTTAATCACCCTTTTCTTATTGTAATAAGTAAGTAAAGATAAAAATAAGTAAAGTGAGAAAGGCATAGAGGGCACAGAATCCATCTGTTAGATAATAAATAAACATTGTCGCAGCTTAGAAATATGTCTTCTTCACTGACTGAAAGGAGAAAACAATACGTATATTATCATAACTTTATTAAAAACTAAAAATGAACCTAAAAAGTAATCGAAAAGCTAGAAGACGTATCACGTAAACATATACTACTGGAAGATATCGATTTTTATACATAATAGTAAAGTATAAAAGCAAAGGGAAACATATAATAGTATTTATAAAAAATTAAATATAATAATTATAATAATGATAATATCATTAATCACACTAATAATGATAATGATAATAGCAATAATAATAGTAATAATAATACTTATAATTATTATATTTTAACATAATGTAACGAATGTACGAAAAGAATTATGAGGTGTTGTGATTGTTCGAATAATTTTTGATAATATGGATGGTCAACATTGAAACAATTTACATGTGGTGTGTGTAAATTAGTACTAACAGCGTCGTGTAAAAATATAGTGCATGCATCCATAAGAGTGTTATAAGCACTTGATGTTTTTTAACCAAATACCTCTATTTGTTTTACTCTGTGATTTGTTTGTAATTTATTATTAGCATTAAAAGTGTTAAGAAATTACCTAAGTGTTTATGGCATAAATGTCGAAGTCGAAGAAAGTATACATGTAACAATCACATATTCGTTACTGAAATGTATTTACTCGATGAGATTGATAGGTAGGTGTCGTTATTTTGAATCAATGTGCAATAGAACTTACTTACTTTCTTAATTTTATTTTTTAATTTTAGAATGGTTGATAGTTATATGTAACGACGGACAATACATCGTATACGTGATCAAGTAATATCAAGGAGCGTATATTACTTGATTTAAGGATCTTGTATATTTTATTACGAAATTTTTAGAATAACGAAATAAAATAATCACGGTGATAATTCTTTAAATTATTGATGTGAGTTATTTCCTGGCCTACATAGGAAAAGTGGTAGTATGAACATTTTTGAGAAAAAAATTGTTGCTACCATCTGTATGGAGCATGTGTTTGTGAGAGTTTGTGCTAGCGGTCTGAATATAACATTTATTGTAATATGGTGGGAATAGTCATACATTTCTTGAAACAGACTTGAGTTCATGAGTTTAATAGAGTCGTGAGTTTATTAGTTTATGATGATGAAGTGATATTTTTTCTTAATATATCACAATTTTGAGAAGGAATACACGTCTTTACTTTATATATTTAGATATACTATTATGTCAACATTAAAGATTATTATTATTATTATTATTATTATTATTATTATTATTTTTATTAATATTTTTATTATTACTATTTTTATTATTATTAAAATTCAAGCTGTACCTAAACACTTTTCTTTTCCTACCCAGGCAGGCCGTATGTAGAAGTAAACATAAATTGTCTCGTCAATCTCTTTAAGCCATTTATGGTGGTTTTTTGTTATGGTTCCAAGCGTTCTAATTACAGTGGGACTTACCTTTACTTCTTTATATTTTCATAGTCTAATTCCTATTTTAGATTGTCAGTTATTTATTTGTGCCTTTTCTTTCACTTGAACTCTGGTATCGCAGGGGCAGCCTATAAATATGATGAATCACGTACCATAGTTTTTTGTTCAGAAAGACTAAGTCAGGTTTTGAATGTTCAAGAACCTTATCAGTCTGTAGAAGCTTTACATTGTTGTTCTCCTGTACTAATTCTGACTTATGTTCATACTACTTCTCATTGTAGTCCAGTTCATAAAGGGTGCATACCTTCTTGTGTTTGTTGGGTCTTAATTAGTTATACTGGTGTTGTGCTGCTATAAGGCATTCAGACACAATATGCGCTAAGGTGACTTCTCCTTCATTACACAGTTGTCATATTGCTTATTTTGCAGTTTTGTCCATGTAACATTTGATGGGCCTTGTGTGGGTGGCTTGAACCTGGCTGCCATTCAGGTACTCTCGATAGATCTTTTGAGAGCATGCTTTACCAACCAATTCGAGCTGTTATTTTCTCTAAATACAGTTGTTCTAGGAATACACTCTGTAGTTCCTTTCCAAATACTTTATACCCTATCTCCTGTAATCTTTGATTCTATTTAACACAAGTTCTTAGTATACCCTCTCTTTACAATTTATAAAGAAGAATTTAATTATTTTCAGAAAAATATTTATATAAACAATCTGTTTCTACATTTACAACATCTTCAACACAAAGTGGTCCTCGACCACCTTCTTTTCCAAGTAGAGACAACTGATATGCTTCCCCGTTTTTTGCAAACTCTCTATAAATTGTAAGTATGTTCCGTATTTTTGTATCCAAACATTTTAGTTCATATACATTCCAGTCAAATATACCAGCAGTATATCGACTTATAGCTACTGCTCTTGCATTGATATCATAGTTTGTACTTCGACTGTTGAGGTGTTATTTAAGAATAGTCCTTGCTTTTCTGTTGTAATCAGATGTGACTTTGTGTTTATTTCCCTTGATATAAATTGTATTTGCCTCTACAATTCCTAAGTATGTGTAGCCCTTTTCACTGTTTAAATTATTTATCATGTCTGTTATTGGGAGTTCAAGGCAATCTGAGTGAACAAGTTTACCCCTTTTCATGACGAGAATGGAACATTAAGTGATGGCAAATTCTATTCGTATGCCGTTACTAAATAATTTAACCGTGCTCATTTGGATAAAAAGTTGGATTTCATTCTTCCAAAAAATTTCAAGGGCATCCATGCATAGTAAGTGGTTTATTATAGGAAGTCTTTTGGTCTCCCAAGTCCATACACTGCATTCACATAACGTAAGAGAATTGTCATTGGGGTCAAACTAATGAAAAAAAGCAAAATTGAAAGACCATCCATCCTAGAAAATGCCTCTCCTGGTTTTCACTTTAACTAATGCAACACCTCCTGAAGTTAAATTTGTTTTCCACGTCATCATGCTGTTCTTTAAAGCTGTTTGAAGGTTTGTGGTCATCCGGATATCTCCAGACATTTGTGTATCCATGAATAAGGGACCATGTTAAATGCTTTCTTAAAAGATTAGTAGTTTTTTGTTTGTAGTTTCTAAGGATCACTTTTTCGATTAGAGACTGCTCTTTGGTGCCATGTGATTTTTTCGGCAGCTTTTCCGTTCTTTAGGCAGCACATTGTTGTGGTACACATTACCATAAATACTTCCCGACAATATGCTAGTGGAAAGTTTTCTCATAACTGAAAGGCACGTGATCGGTCTAAATTTTGTCACTCAAACCCCTTTTGTTTTATCTTTTATGATCCAAACTGTCCTGCCTTTTGTCAGCCATATATATGTTGTAAAACAGCCATTTATCATTTCTGCAAGACGTGTATTAAGAGCCTAGAAGTGTTTATACCAGTATCCCTTGACTCCGTCATGTCAAGGTGCTTTACAATTGTAAAGCTTTTTACTCCTCTGTCAGTATCCTAACGGTGTAATACTATTGCGCTGTTCTACTCAGGAATACCTCTCCCTTTCTATATATATCATTCATTCTGCATCCGCTTGATGCTTTTCCCCCATTGCCTAAATGTATTCTTCTAGAATGCACTAGATTGGGCAGCATCAAGTATAACCTCATTCCCTCTTTCAATTTATTTCTAGTTGTTCAAAAAGGAAATTCTGCTTGTTGTCAAACAGTCTGTTTTGTCGATACTGCCCAATTCTGTCGCTGTTACGTTTAACTTTGGATGTTGTGGCTACGACCCGCTTTTTTAGTTCTGCAATTACACACTTGAAACCTTATCGTTGTATGTAAAACTTACTTTCTAGTAGTGCTCAGACTTTTGAGTACCACCATTTCTGAGAGTTGCACTTAACTTAAATATGTTATAAATTGTTGTATCTGAGCATTCACTCATTTTCTTCCACCAGGGCTATTTGTTTACTTCGTTTTCCCGTTTTCCCGTTTTTCTACTCCGAGATGATTTGATACAGTTTTAGCAGGAGATTTAATAACGTTATTACACTTATAAAGATCATTAATTAATTAAAAATGACAAACCATCATTCACTTCGGTCGGGGCAGTTTTAAGTATGTTCTTATTGACAAATCTCAGCTGTTCTAAATTGTGAACTCATAGACTCTCGTCTAAGAATCTGAAAATATCAATATCTTCTCCTGTTATCACATGTTCTATCATATATTTTACGATTGCATATGGGGAAAGCGCCTGGTTACCATTAGTTACATTATTATTAATATTATTATTATTTACTCACTAGGAGTTCTCACACAGGTCATCAGTGATTGCTCACCGACAACCAGTGGTATTCCCTGGAATCTGAGTGACAACAAGTCTCCCCAGATTTCCAGTATTCTCCACCTCTTTTCGATAGCCACCGCAAATAAATTTGCAGTATCACAACAGCCGTTTACCATTGATTACTCGCCGGCAAAGACCATTGGTGTGTTCTGGGGTTTGGGTGGCAGTAAGCCTCCCCGATGGCCCAGCACTTTCTGCACTTCCAGTGGAGGTCTGGTGTGTGCTGTCCCTCTTCGGTCTTCTCATCCTCCTTGACCCTATGCAGATATTTTGTGTGGTGTCAGCCTAGACTGGTACCATTTTTTTATTATATATATATATATATATATATATATATATATATATATATATATATATATATATATATATATATTATTAATTTTTTTATTTTTTTTTATTTATTATTATTATTTTTTATTTTGTATTTTTTATTTTATTTTTTTTTTATTTACTTATTTTTTTTTCTTTTTTAAATATTTTTTATTCATTTTTTTTGGAGGGGGAGCTGATTATTTTTTGTTCATTTATTTTTTGAGGGGTGCTGATTATTTTTTTTTTATTTATTTAGTTTATTTATTTAGTTTATGAGTTTATGGTGTTACTTGCTATTTCTGTTCATTGGTCCATTTTTGTGTTGTGTCAGTTGAGGCCGTACTAATTTATTGGGGGGAGGGGGGCTTATTAAGTGATGTTTCTTGCATTTTCTGTTTCTTTGTTTGTGGTGTATTCTTTCATTAGTTTTGTTTTTTTCCTGTGTTAGATTCCGTATGATCCTTCGTAGCTTATGCGGGTTAGTTTCTGCATTCAATATTTTTTCTTAAGATTGTAGCTGTTTTGATCATTGCTGTCCTTTGTACAGTTCCAATGATTCCTTTGATCCCAATTTCTCCCAGTCGTTTTTTCCAGGTTTTTGGGGATTGTTCCTAGTGCTCCTACGATTATTGGTATTATACTGACTTTCTTCATGCTCCATATTCCTTTCAGTTCTCTGGCTAGTTCTGTGTATTTGCTTCGTTTTTCTGTTTCTTTGCTTTTCACTCTGTGGGCTGCTGGAACGGCGAAGTCTACGATTTTGCAAGATCTTTCCTTCTTGTTGATTATTATAAAATCCGGTATTCTTGCTTGTATGAGTTTGTCTGTTTGAATATTAATATCCCAGATGAGTTTGTGTTTTCCGTTTTCCAGTACTGTTTCTGGCTTATGTTTGTACCATTTGTCTGCGTATTCGAAATTCAATTGTTTGCACAGTTCCCGATGTACTGCTTTCCCCACACAGTCATGTCTGTTCTTATACTCGTTCTGGGCTAGTTTTCTACATTCACTTATTATATGATTTATTGTTTCGTCTCTTTGTCCACATAGTCTGTATTTAGTGTTTTCCTGAGTTTTATCTATTTTAGCTTTAATGTAGTTTGTCCTAATTGCATTGTTCTGTGCAGCCATCAGTAGAGATTCCGTTTCTCTGTTCAAGTGTCCTTTTCTTAGCCATGTCCAGCTGTTTTCGTTGGTTTCTTCTCTTGTCAGTCTTCTGAAGTGTCCATGTAGTATTTTTCTTCACTTTTCTTTTCTTGCCGTTTTGTTTCTGGTTTCGGTGCTTCCCGAGTTGTTCGTTGGATTGGTGTCTCTTGCTGCAGTGATAAGGATTTCCCTGTGTTGAGTTATGTATTTTTCCAGCTCTTTTGTGAGTCTTCCACACAATCTTCTATATTTACCAGTCCTCTTCCCCCTTCGTTTCTTTTCATGTAGAGTCTGTCTGTATCGTCTTTTGGGTGTAGTGCATTGTGCATGGTCATTAATTTTCTGGTCCTCTAGTCAAGGTGCCTGAGTTCCTCTTTGGTCCAGCCTATGAATGGTCCAGAGTATCTTATTAGTGCTACTGCGCAGGTCTTTATTTCTTTTTACTAGATTCCTGCTATATAATTTCGTTTCTAGGAGTGTTCTTGTTCTTCGTAAATATTCTTTTCCAATCTTCTCTTTCATTTTCGTAGATTTGATGGCGTCTGCCTCCAGAACTCCAAGATATTTGTAACTATCCTGTTCGTCTAGCGCCCTCATTTCCTCTTGGGTGGGGAGTTCTATTTTCTCTGTTGTCTCCAGTTTTCCTTTTTTTATTTCTAGTAGTGCACACTTTTCCATTCCGAATTCCATTTGGATGTCCTGGCTGAAGATTCTGGTCATATTTATTAGTTTTTCCAGTTCTTTTTTGCTTTTTGAAAATGGTTTTAGGTCATCCATGTACATCAGGTGGTTTACTCTTATTTCTGTCTCTGTAAACTTGTATCCGGCATCACATTTTCTGACTATGTAGTTAAGTTGCATCATTATGAACAGTAGTGGTGATAGGGAGTCTCCTTGGAAGATGCATCTCTGTATCTTTATCTCAGTCAGCTGTTGTCCTCCGGCTGGCAGTTCCAGTCTCCATGTTTCCATTTCTTTCTTAATAAGAATAATCGTCCTTTCAGGTATTTTGTATATTTTCAAACATTCAATTATCCATGCTTGAGGGATTCTGTCATAAGCTTTTTTGTAGTCAATCCATGCCATGGATATGTTCTATTTCCTGTTTTTTTTTAACTCCTTCAGTATCTTTTGATCGATGTATAGGAGGTCATGCGTCCCTCTTTTCCCTTTACGGCATCCTTTTTGTTCTTCGGGGAGTAGTCCACGTTTGTTTAGGGACTGGTAGATTTGTTCTCTCAGATGTGCCGTCAGGATTTTCCACATTGTTGGTAAACAGGTAATTGGTCTGTAGTTGCTTGGGGTTGTTCCTTTTCTGGCTTCTTTTTGTATACGCGTTGTTGTTATTATTATTATTATTATTATTATTATTATAACCATTATTACTTACACATTAAGAGTTTTCAGACGAGTCATTATCAGAATTTCCTTCTTGGAAATTACAGGTGAGTTGTCCATGATTCTGAGTGACAAAAAGTATGTCCAGTTGTTTTGCACTCCATCTGTTTCGAATCTCGTTGAAAATCACTTCAACACCCCAGTAGAGTGTTGCGTGGTGCTCATTCCTCAGTTTTTTTTTCATTCGTTTTATGCTTTAATACCATTGTTTGTGTTACTAACCGAAGCTGATTCCAATTTTTGTGTAGATGGCGGCTTAATATGAGTATCTCGTTCTTGTTATATTATTTTTATTATTATTATTATTATTATTATTATTAGTAGTAGTAGTAGTAGTAGTAGTAGTAGTAGTAGTAGTAGTAGTAGTAGTAATTGTAGTAGTAGTATTTGTACTGACTCGGAGATCTAACACAGGTGATTATCAGTATTTGTTCACTGGAGTCTGAATGGCAAAACGTCTCCCCGGATTTCAAATATTCTCCATCTTTTTCCATAACTACTCCAAATGACTTACCACCGATTTTCGCTGACAACGACCATTGGTCTGCTCTGGGCTATGGGTGGTAATTCGGGTCCTTACGACCCTAGTACTCCCCAAACTCTTCCAGTGGAGTTCTGGTTTATGGTCTCTCCCCTCGGTCTGTCCATCCCCCTTGACTATTCATGACTAATTGTTTGCAGTATCAGCCTAGACACGTAGTATCATGTTTAGGGGAGGATATTTTATGGCATTTCTTGCAGTTTCTGTTCCTATGTTCTTGTGGTAGTGTTTTATGTGTTTGATTTGTTCATATGTAAACTTGCATTTGACCCATTCTTCTTCGAAAATTATGTGACTTAGTTATCGCATTGCCTGATTGTTTTTAAGATTTTAACTGTTTTAATCACTGCCGTTGATTATATGCTCCCAGTCTTCACTTTGATTCTAATTTTTCCTAGTCTTATTTTTTCAGTTTGTTCAGAACTGTCTTAGTGCGTTAACCAATATCAGTATTATATTGTGTTTTTAATAATTCATATCCCTTTTAAATGTGCGCGCATGTTCCCTGTATTTGCTTCGTTTTTTCCTTGATATTTACTCTATGGGCTGCTGGGGCGGCAAAATCAACGATTTGGCAGGCTTTATTCCTTCTTGTTGACTGATCAGAAATTCAGTCACCTAGCTTATATGAGTTTATCTGTTTTTACATTTATGTCCCAGAGGATTTTGTAATTTTTTTTTCACTGCTGTCTCTGATTTATATTTGTACTATTTGTCCACGTGTTCGAAATGCAGTCGTTTGCATAATTCCTTGTGTACTACTATGCCCACACAGTCATCGATGTTCTTGTATTATTTCAGTGTTAGTTTCCTGCATTCACATGTTATGTGATTTACTGTTTCATCTCTTTGTCCACACAGTCTGCAATTATCGTTATCTTGGGTGTTATCTCTTTTACCTTTAATGTAGTTTCTCCTAAATCGCATTGTTCTGTGTGTAACTGTTTGTAGTTATTTTGTTTCTCTGTTCAGGTGCCTTTTTCTAAGCTATACCCAGCTATTTTTTTTCTTTTTTTTCTTTTAGAATTCTTATGAAATATCTATATATAATTATTATTATTATTATTATTATTATTATTATTATTATTATTATTATTATTATTATTATTATTATTATTATTATTATTATTATTGTCGTTGTGGTTATTAAAGAGGAATATAGTGATGATGGTTATGACGATGATTATGATGATCAAAATTGCTTCTTTGAGATTCGGAATAAACCTCCATCTGAAGTGTATGAAATGATTTGATTTGTAGCATTATTAAAAATTCAAAGCAACTCTGATGTTTAACATCAAAGTAAAGACTTGCAGGCGATGAATACGAGCGGGCATGATTTATTCAGGCTTTGATAACATCAGAAACGAGATATAATATTTCATTTTACTTACTAATTCAATTCTTCTCGTCATGTTTACGGTGAAGTATGAGAGGTAACAAAAAAAGATATTCACTGGGAACAGAGGAAATGATTCTGCCTTGTATTATTGTGACCTATTTTTTGTATTCATGATAAAACCGCTCCGAAAAATAGGAATTCTAAAACTTTATTAAAATAAGTAAAGTGCTGAATATCAAAGATGGGGCTACTATAACATGAAATAGACACGTTTAATTCCAACCGAATTAGAGAAAGCATAAGGCGCCACACAGATGCTATTTTAAATCAGTAAGAAACTCGTTCATAAAACGGTAAATTCACCCATATATATATATATATATATATATATATATATATATATATATATATATATATATAGAGGCTAGCTCTACAAACAATTCAAAATGATACACTAATATATAATATGCAAAATGAAAAATCAATAAACCACCAATAAGTCAAATAATGTTATATACGGTCCGTGGAATCAAATAAATATCAAGCATGGAATGGAATGATTTAAGTTATACACAAATATAATCCATATAAGTTTTAATTATCATAATTACTTAATTGAAACACTTAAAAGAAAGGTCTACCTTATCTTAATTGGATTTTAATCAATAGTTATTTCACCGCATGTTTCAAAAAGTACACACAATTATACACATAAAAATAGGGAAATAAGATTGAAAACATGTGAGAGTTAGAAAATATATAGAGAAATAATTCCTTTTTAAACAAGTACAAATAAGCTATTCCAATACATAATATGGGAAATAGAATCATATGAAGATCACCGATAAGGAATAGATCATAAATCAGACTAGTTATGATGGTCGTACATTCGGAAGTTTAGCATGTTCCAGGAAAAACTTTCCACAAGTAAATAAAAACGTGTTAAAACATAGATGGGAAAGTGCATTCATCTTGAGGGGTATTACTTTGAAAAGAAATTGCATATGTTTCTTATTGAACTAACTTGTGTGTGACACTATTTTGTTGATTATAATTACGTATCTATGTAAGTGAAACAATCTAGACTATGTATGCATAATTAGTGACAACATTATAATTATCTTCCTCTCTCTATTTGGTTTCTGTCTCAGCTTTCTGTGTGTTATTAGTCCATATACTCTTCATTTGCTCGCTAGTCTCTCAGTCAGATCTTTCGAAATACACGTTCATTTTGTTCTAATGAGAAACATACTTTCGAGAAAATGGATAACAATGACAATTCCATGCAAACGTGAGCTTTTGCTGCGAACCACTTCATATGAAACACGTAAGGATTAACCAAGATGTGCCTTTATAAAGACATACACTGCTTCCCAACCACAAAACATTTTACTTTTTGAACAAACAAAATATACATTGATTTATAGTCGTTTGCTTTATTAAAAAGGTTGGGTGTCACACATGCTTTATTTGTTTCAACTTACCATCCATTACTGGAACTCATGACAGTGATACACTAGTATACATTGCTTACTTACTGCGAATTCCTCACTTTTTAATTTTATTTATCTGGGCCTTACGTCTTCGTAATAGTAGGATCACTAATTATTAAATATTGTAATTCGCTGTGTCAACATATTCTTTATTTAGTCTAATTGATGAAAAAAAAACTTGTTTCTGATGTCACATCTGATGCATCATATCTAAGTGCAATGTAGTGTAAGCATTCAGACGTTGACGAATTAAAGGATTAAAATGGACATATCGCCAGAGCGCGTCCTTAACAATTGACACAATGAATTCGACTTAATTAACACTCAATACACCCACCTGCAATTTAAAGCATGCTTCTCACTCATTCTTTACCGCTTTCTCCTGTTCGCTTTCTTTCTCTCTTGTCCGCTCTATTTTAGCCATTCTTTCTCTATCTATCTATCTCTCTCTCTCTCTCTCTCTCTTACTCTCTCAAATGTATATTGTAATGAATAGGGCAAATTAATTTATAGTCTAGTAGCAATAAGTATACGTTTAAATGTTGAAGCTATATATATATATATATACATATATTTATATATGCCTGTGTGTATATTGTATAACACTACATATACATATATTGTATCACACCTCCCGGACGTTTCAATTCTAAATGAGGTATGATCAACTTTAAAAGTTATTTCACGTGGTAGTCATGCCGTCGAAGTCATATTACGGTTTTATGTAGTAGCTATTCCAAAGTGAACTTTCTTCGATGTAAAAAGTTTGTCGTAAGTTCGTTTATGCGGTTAAATATGTAAGTATATATATATATATATATATATATATATATATATATATATACTTGATAGCTAGAAAATTGCCTCTGTGGTACCAGTCTACAAGAGTTCTGGGCATAGAACCGATCCCCTGAACTATCGCCCAATCACTCGGCTGCCGATCTTTGCTAAAATCTTTGAATCCTTAATCAATCTAGCGATAGTACGGCACCTAGTTAATGCTAAACTTCTTTCTGACCGCCAGTATGGATTTAGACAATCACGATCTACTGCAGACATCCTAACGGTCATCTCGGAACGCATGTATCATACACTCGACAAGGCAGGTGAAGCTAGGGCAGTAGCGCTTGATATATCCAAGGCCTGCGACAAGTTATGACATAAAGGACATCTCCTGAAAATACGCTCATACGGTATTACTTGGCAATTACTAAATATAATTAGATCCTTCCTAGACAAAAGAAAAATGCACGTTGTATTCGATAGCCGTTCATCTAAGCAACATGACATAAATGCTGGTGTATCCTAGGGATCTATCCTTGGACCTTTACTGTTCCTGATCTTCATAAACGATCTCCCTGATTACGTAGAGTCTGAGATTGGTGTATTTGCTGACGACACTACGCTCTACTCTCGCCATATTGGTAAAACAGACTCGATCATATCCGAGGCAATGGCTGAATCTTTAGAAAATGACCTCAAGGCTGTAGGTGATTGGGGTCATAAATGGTTGGTAACTTTTAATGCCGCAAAGACAAAGCACCTTTCCTTCAATAACTACAAGAAACCTTTTCAACCATCGATTGTCATGGCAAATAACACCCTACCTAAGAGTTCATCATTCAAACTCCTCGGCCTAACCTTCACAGGTAACAGGAATTGGAACAAATACATTGAAGAGGTTGCCAAGGCTGCCGCAAAGAAGGTAGGCTCCCTCTACCATGCTAGTAAACTCCTCACACCTGACATTATTCTTTATCTCTACAAAGCCACCATTCGCCCATGCATGGAGTATTGTTGTCACATCTGGGCTGGTGCATCATCTACTAGTCTCTCTCTCATTGACAAGGTCCAAATAAGAATCGCCAACCTAATAGGACCCTCACTGTCAACCAAGCTTCAGCCTCTGTCCCATCGCCGCAATGTAGCTTCCTTGTGCTGGTTTTACAAATACTTCAATGGGTTATGCTCCGATGAATTGGCTACACTGGTGCCCCCTCGACGTAAATTCACTTGACTAACTCGACAATCAACTAAATTTCATTCATTCACTGTGGAGGTCCCCAGATGTCGGAGAGCCTTCTACTCAAATAGCTTCTTTTCTTGTATTGCTGGCCTCTGGAACTCTCCCCCTGCCCCCTGTTTCCCCGACAGAACAGACATGCAGAAATTTAAAACTAATGTAAACCAACATCTCGCTGCGTAGATCCCAAGTTAGGTTGCCCCCCTTCCTTATTCCCTTTTCTTTTCTCAGCAGCCCCTTACGTCTACAGTGGCGGTCTGCCTTGTTTGGGGGGAACTATGTTAAAAAAATATATAATGTGTTCAGATTCCGAACTTTGAGAATATAACACACATAAAATAGCATAGCATTACAGAATAGTATAACTCATCCGATGTATGCCGGTGAGTACAATGGTCAGAATAATTAAACAATCAGTGAAAATAAATGTGTAACATACAGACTCTTACCCGCTCTCAGCGAATTCATACTATATTTATATTAATCTTGATATATTGCACATAGCTCAGGCAATATATTTACGTTGATAGAAATCATAAAATAATCTATGTTAAATCTACAGTTATTACATTTTCTTTCTCGTTGAAATTATCGTCCACCTTAGAGTAGATTTAAAACAGCATTGGCAACATCTTTAATAACTTTATTACACTGATTAATATTATGTATTAAAGAAAATCGCAAAGCATTGTTGACTTTGGTGGTGAAAGTTTTTATTTTATTTTCCTATTGCCAAATCTCAGGTTAGGCGGCTAGTTCTTAGGTGCTCGTCTAACAATCTGAAAATACCATAGTTATATTTTCAGATCCTTTTCTTCTTCTTTTTCTTCTTCTTCTTCTTTTCTTCTTCTTCTTCTTCTTCTTCTTCTTCTTCTTCTTCTTATTATTATTATTATTTATTATTTATTATTATCATTATTATTATCATCATTATAATTAGTATTAATAGTAGTAGTTGTAGTAGTAGTAGTAGTAGTAGTAGTAGTAGTAGTTTTACTCACTAGGAGGTCATCGTCAGTGATTGCTAACCGACAACAACTGGTGGTGTTACATGGAGCTACAGTGACAACAACCCTTCTCCAAATTTCCAGTGCGCCCAACCTCTTCTCGATGATAAAATAATTTTTTGTATCGTAACGGCTGCTTACTATTTATTTTCCACTGGTAAGGCCCATTGTTCTTATCTGGGATTAGAGTGACAATACACCTCCCCCAGGTCCTAGCACTCTCCGCACTCTAGTAGAAGTCTGGTTTGTGATACCCCTCTTCGGTCTTCACCCTCTACGAATATTTAGTGTGGTGTCAGCCTAGGCCGGTACCATCTTTTTAAAAGACGGGGAAGCTATGAAGTGTTTTTAAAGTGCCTGCCTCTTGTTTATGCGGTGGTGTTCATCCTGGTGTTTTGTTTTCTTCTTGCTGTAACTTACATCTGACTGGTTACCATCATGCGTGTTGGTTTCTGCATTCGAAACTTATCCTTAAGATTGCAGCTCTTTTCATCATTGCCGTCCTTTTTATGGCCTAAGTGACCCCTTTGATTCTAATTTCTCCAGGTTTATTTAAACTATTCTTATTGTCCCTACTTTTATTAGTATTATTTTGACTTTCTTCATACTCCATACTCCTTTCAGTTATCAAGCCAGTTCCTGGTATTCGGTTCGTTTTTGATCTCCACGCTGTGGTCTGCTGGAAGTTCGATAACTAGCATTTTGCAAGATTTAGCCCTTCTGATCAATTATTATTACATCCGGTCATCTTGCTTGTATGAGTTTATCTGTTTGTGCATCGATATCCAAAGTGAGTTTGTGTTTTTCGTTTTCCAGTACTGTTTCTGGTTTATGTTTCTACCATTTGCCTGCGTATTCGAAATTTAATCGTGTGGGCAGTTCCAAGCGCACTGCCTTTCCTACGCAGTCCTGTGTGTTCTTTTATTTTGACAGGTCTAGTTTGCTACATTTACTTTTTATATGATTTACTTTTTCGTCTATTTGTCTACACAGTGTACATTTATTGTTTTTCTGGGTTTTATTTATTTTAGCTTTAATGTAGTTCGTCCTAATCGAAGTCGTCTGAGCAGCTGTAGTGTCTGTTCAAGTGCCCTTTAGTTAGCTATGCCCAAATTGTTTCTTTAGTTTCTTCTTCTGACAACTTTATGAAGCGGCCATGTAGGTATTTTTCTTCCCATTCTCTTTTTCTTGAATTCTTGTTTCTGGTTACGGTGCTTCCTGAGTTGTACTTTGGCGTTGGTGTCTCTTTTGATGCGGTGATTAAGTGTTCCGTGTTCTGAGTTATGTATTTCTCCAGCTCTTTTTTGTGTTATCCACACAATATTCTATACTTACCAGTCAGATTCCCATTTTGGTTCCATTTATGTTGAGTCTGTCCGTATCGCCTTTTGGGTGTAGTGCGTTGTGCATTGCCATTAGTTTGATTAGTCATCTGGTTAAGGTGCATGTGTACATATTTAGTCCAGACTATGAATGCCCCAAAGTATCGTAGTAGTGATACTGCCCAAGTTTTTTTTTCTTTTACTAAATCCTTTTTTTCTGTGAGTGTTCACATTGATATAGTTCGTTCGAATCGCAGTATTATGTTCGGCTCTTTGTGGCGATTATGTTGCTTGGTTCAAATGTTTTGTTTGTTCATATGTTTTCGTGTGTGTCTTTTCTGACAAGTTTTATAAATCATATTTGCAGCTGGTTCTTTTCCGTTTTTCCTTTTCTTATTTTTGTGTTTCAGTTTATCTGCTCTTTGTATTGTTCATTGTAGCGGTGTATCTTGCAGCGAAGATACGCGTTTCTCTGGGTTATATATTAAAAACACATTTAACGTGCCATACACACATACTTCTCTAGTTACATTGGTTTTCCCTGTTCTTTCATGTATAAGTAGAATCGGTAAGATTCATCAATCGTATGTAGTGAATTGGCCATATCCATTAGTTTCCTTGTCCGTTGGTCTTTTTTTGACTTCTTTTGTTCAGTGTTGTAGAATCCAGTATATCGTACTAATTGTACCGTCAAACTATTTTAACACATTTATACTATATATTTGAGTTCTAAAGATTCGTCGTCGCCTCATATATTTACTTTTAACCTTCTGTATTATTGTTGTTGATTCGATGTTTTTTTTCTACCAGAACTCCCAGATAGTAAAGTATGTTTGTCAAGTGCTGTTCCCTCCTCTTCGTTGAGTAGGTCAATACTACTGCTCTCTTGTGTTTTCTCGTGTTCATCTCTTGTAGTTCAATATTTTCAGTTCCGATTTGCATTCCAATCTTCTGACTGAAGATTCTGGTTGTATATTAAATCTTTTCTCGTTTATTAATTCAAATTGATACAGATTGCCCATGTATATGAAATGATTTATTATGTCTAATGTCGGTGAGCTTTTCTCAGAATTACACTTCTTTAGTTGCATCATGGCTGAGTTAAATAATAATGGTGATACACACTCTAACTTGATCGGTCTCTGTAGACTTATCTTTACTTAATGTTCTTCTCTAATTGTCATGTTTAACTTCAATATTTTCATTGCTTTCTACATAAGGTTGATTAATTACTCGGATATAGTGTACATTCTAAAACTCTCTAATATCAAAGTTCCGGGGATTTTTTCGTAAGTTTTCTTGTAGTGGTCACATGTAAAGGCTATGTCGTTTTTCTAGGTGTATCTCAATTCATGATGTTTTTCATCTGTGTATAGCAGGTTATGTGTCCATTTTGGCGGCTTCTGACGTGTTCGCTGTTCATCATTGAGGACTAACTGTTCGCTTTGTTGTGCCCTTAAAATCTACAACATGCTTTATTATTATTATAAGTGTTGTTAAAATTATTAATTATATCATAATTAGCATTATTATTCTACTAGTATTATTACTACTACTCGGTCAAATAACATTTCATGAGTACCGTAAAAAAAGGGATGGGAACGCTGCAATAATGTATATATAAGACTTCGTGAGTAGAAAATATTCCCATAGCATTTACGAGTAATTTGCTAAGAATCGTCGCTAGTATCGCATACCAACCAATTACACACTCACTGGGTTTACTGAATGAAAACCATTACAACGTTAACATTTCTAAAAAATACCCTAGAATCAATCAGCATATATGAGATAATTCAAAGTTGCCCTCCTTTTAATTTATACCATTTTTCGTAATTACTTTTTTTTTATTTCTGACAAACTATTCATCTCAATTTGGTTTAACGCGATTTTTGTTTAAGATGTAGAAATGATCTACTTGTAATTAGAGTGTGCGTTGCTAATCGTTTTACCCAGTTGTTTTTTTTCTGAAATAAAACATATTTATTGTTGTCCATTAGGAACTATTAACACGTATTTGTATAATAAAAAAATGTTATTGTTGTATCTGCTGAAAGCACTAGATATATACATACACATCTGTATAATACACAGTGTAATGCATACTTCTTAACAGTAAAACTCCCTCTGATTAACGCACACATATATATATATATATATATATATATATATATATATATATATATATATATGAAAATGTATGTTGATATATTTGCATTTTCCACAAGTAGCTTCTCACTCGTTAACTAATTTCTCACTCACTCATATATATATATATATATATATATATATATATATATATATATATATATATATGCATATATTATTTATTCAATCGTTATTAACTCGTATACGCCTACATATCTGTCTATATGGATATGGTCACCCACATACAGCCTGTTTTGATGTAGCACAACTTTTCAAAATCGAACCTTTGACTACTGATATCATAGTCGAGGAAGCTAAGCATTTCACCATGAAGTTGGAGCTGGCTTAATGTGACACTCTAATCCTTTATATAAACATTGGCAACTACTACAGAGTGCCAGATATTTTTTTTTACAAACAAGTTGCATTGACGTTAATATTAGTTGACGATATAACTTATAATAGTACTATCTAGATCCAAGTTATTAATCACCTAAGTGATCGATACATTAACTCAGAAGAAATAATGTTTTGCCATACTGGTGATATAATATTACAAGATTTGTTTAAAAATTATTCTTACTGTTTTAAAAAATGTAACTTCTGCAGATAACGATCTTGTTATACATATGGAAATAAAAAGAATATCACACCAAATAACACTCACACATACACACTCACACACCGCGGCAAATACAATTCTCCAGTAAGTATTCCGTTCCCCAAATATACTTCATTGAATAAAAGTAAACCTAAACCTAATCCTAAATCACCCCCACACACACACACACACACATACACACACACACACACCCACACACACACACACCGCGGCAAATCAAACACTCCATACTTATCACCTTAAAATCCCGTCCAAAAGCTGAAGAGCTGTTGCTTAAAACGACGAGAAACTATAAGCAGTCTAATTTGAAAAAACTCAGGGATCACATCAGCGACGCCCCATGGGATATCACCTTCTCACTCATGCAGATCAGTGTTAAAATGAGCTAACCGAATGAGTCAGAGCAGGCATTGATGTTCATGTCCCCACGCAATAATTATTACGCAAACACTACTCTCCTCAATGGTTCACCTCAGAATTTGCAGCTGCTATTGCTGATCCCCACAAGGCATTCCGAAAACTGGGTCGTCATAAGTCAACTGCGAACACACAAAAATGTGTAGAGGCTAAACATGATTGCTAAGTAGTGATAGATGAAGCAAAGAGAACGTATACAGAGATAACAAAAACCACATTCAGTCATATAAACTAAGTACTCGTGATTTCTTGAAAATTTACAATAGTGTGATTAACAAAGGGCAATCAACAATTCCCCCATCATCAAATCACAACGATGTTGTTTGCACGGAAACTTATAAGGCTGAACTACTTGCTCATCGTTTCGCCTTAAAACCCCACTCTGGACTCGGCAAACTAACCCCTCCTTAACTTGCCATTGTCGACTGAAGCCGCACTTGAGAACCTGTTCATCACAGTGTCTTTAGTGAGAGACATTATACAAAACCTTAAAACCTCCAAAGCCTATGGGGCTTATCTTATACTAGTAATACTAATAAAGGAATGATCTGCTGAGCTTGCTCCTGTCCTCTCCTAGCTATACAACAGATGGCTTACTCAATCCGCTTTCCCTGATCGTTGGAAAATTGCCCCTGTGGCACCAGTCTTCAATAATTCTTAAGATAGAACTACTCCTCTAAACCACCGCCCAATAAGTTTACTCCTGATCTTTGCTAAACTCTTTGAATCAGTAATGAATCTAGCGAAAGTCAGTCACCTAGTTAATGCTAAACTTCTTTCTGATCATCAATACGGATTCAAACAAGCACGATCTACTGCAGATATCCTAACGGTCATCTGTGAATGCATATGTCATACACTGGGCAAGGCGGGTGAAGGTAGGGCGGTAGCCCTCGATATATCCAAGTCCTTTGAAAAGGTCTGGCATGAAGAGCTTCTCATAAAACTGCACACATATGGTATTACTGGGAAACTATTTAATAAAATTACATCCTTCCTAACAAAATGAAAGATCTAGGTTGTACTCGATTGCTGTCTTCTGAGCAACATGGCATAAATGCTGGTGTACCCCAGGGATCTATTCTTGGACCTCTGCTGTTCTTGATTTTCATAAATGACCTTCATTATGTCATTGCATCAGAGATAGGAATATTTGCTGACGACACCGTGCTCTACTCTCGTCATGTGGGCTAAACCGGCGCGCCCATATCTGAGGCAATGCCTTAATCCTTAGAATATGACCTCAAGTTTGTAGTGAAATTAGGTCAACAATGGATGGTAACTTTTAATGCCGCAAGGAAAAAGATACTTTCTTTCACTAACTACAAGAGACCTATTCAAGCATCGATTGTCATGGCATATAGCACCCTGTCTGAGAGTTCATCATTCACACTCCTCGGCCTAATTTTCATCAATAACATGAATTAGAATAAATACATTGAACACATTGCCAGGGCTGCTGCAAAGAAGGTGGGATCCCTCTACTCTGCCAGTAAACTTATCACACCTGACATTATCCTATATCTCTACAAAGTCACCATTCGCCCATGCATGGCGTACTGTAGCCACATCTGGGCTAGGGTTTGTCAACTAGTCTCTCCTTCTTAGACAAGGTCCAAAAAAGAGTCGCCAACTTTATACGTCCTTCACTATCCACTAAGCTCCACCACTTGTTCCATCGCCGCAATGTTGCGTCCTTGTACCAGTTTTATAAGTAATTCAATGTGTGTGTGGGTCTGATGAGCTTGCTGTTGTGGTACACTCACGATGTAAATTCACTAGACCAACCCGGCAAATCCCATCCATACACTGTGAAGGTCCCCAGATGCCGAAAAGCTTTCTACTCTAAAAGCTTCTTTCCTCGTGCTGCTGGAATCTATAACTCCCTCCCTGATCCCTGCTGTCCGACGTTACTGACATGCTAAAAATGTAAACTGATGTAAATAGGCATCCTGCTGCGCAGCTCCTAATTTAGGTTGACCCCTCAAACCATCACCCTTTTTTTAGTGGCCCCTTACGTCTACAGTCGCGGCCTGCCTAGATTGGGGTGAACTATGATAACAAAGTATCGTAGATATACTGTGGGAAAGAAATATTTCCAGTTCTTATTTGTAAATTTGCTTCTGTGGTTGGGATTCTTAGATTTCTAAATATTCCCGCACAGCACCGTGAGACCTGTGTTTCTAGTATATATATATATATATATATATATATATATATATATATATATATATGTATATATATATATATATATGTATATATATATACATATATACATATATATATATATATATATATGTGGAAAGTTTACATGAAACGAGAGTTTCTACCAAAATTGTAAATAGGTTGAGGAAATGTGGAATAAGCGGAGTAGGATAGTAACAACAATATGGACACATACACATCATAAAGTAAGACCAAAATATCTGCTAAAAATATCAGAACATATGTTTCTAATGTTATTTTAGGAAATTCTTAATTTCGATAATAGATATAAAATTTTCGAGAATATCTTACATTGAAGTTAAGGTGCTTAATTCAAATCAGGGTCTTGTTTAGCTTTAAAAAAATCTGTTTAACTTCGACACACTTACACATACATAGAGGATAGCTTTATATATTGAGAGAGATATGCAGATATTAAACTCTTATACACTGGTTTAATAATTTCAATTCATTTTAATAATGTGTATTACAGTGCAGTAAATACTCATGTATATGAATAGAAGTTTTTTTTTCTGAAGAGATATTCAGATTTTAGCTGTAGTATGCTATGGTCCCAAATGTAAAAATCACTCTAGATTATGTGACCTTGGTTAGGGATGGAAGAATACATGGTGACAAATGGATGCAAATAGACTCCTGAACATCATACTTTTTTCCCAAGCATAAATGTTGCGCATTAATGAGAACGGCGGCCATCTTTAAAAATGGCCGACAATCATTCAAATAGAACATGATGACTTACTTAAACCCTAGTAGCACTCACACCAATAAAGATTAAAAAACGTGTTGTTTAGCACATATTATTCCCAATTATATTATGCCTAATTTACTATATGGATATTCGGCTTAATATGTTTACTCTGCTTCAAAGCTAAGAATATTAAAAAAAAACAAAAGCGTTTTTTCAGTAATTTTCTTTGATACGGCTTCAATACTTACTGTGTATGACTTAAAACAATATGTTTTTGTTAAATTTTGGTATTTTTCATGTAGTGGAACGTATATTCTACCAATATTACTAGTCACACAAAATTATTCTTACATGTTTGTATGTAGTAATATCATTTTAACTTGATATATATTTGCAATTTTGTGTCATTTTAAGTTCGTTCATTCACACCAGTGATAAACTATGCAATAATTGTCAATTTTTATCCGAAAGAAATTTAGCCCATATTTTGTTCATCTTCAATGTGTAAACAATATCACTCCTTATGCCATTTCATTATTACTATCATCGTCATTATCGGGATGATGATGATGATGATGATCATCATCATCATCATCATCATCATCATCATCTGCTACAGCATTATTTCCAGTGATTTTATAGTTGCATCTCTAGCACATTTCCATGTCCAGATAAGGTTTCCTCGCCAAAATCATTATTGTCACAGACAAAAGTTGTTACAATACCTGCCTTGATAGTGGATGGGATACACTTTTTTCCACGATTAATCACAAGTTTAGCTTGTGTTGTATCGTGATTTAAAATAACCGAGTGAGAAACACAGTGCTCCAAACCATTTAATACACTAATCAATTGGGCAGATCCAGACAGATGGCGCACAGCCATACCAAGTGATAAGTGTTTTGGCATTAATGTCCGTCCATTAGAAGCCAAGAATATAAGGTCTTGTGAAATGGGCAAAAGCTTTCTGTGGACAAATGCAGATATGTCCTATGCCCACTATTTTTTCTGTACATAACTTTTTTAGATGCCCCAACTATTCATGCAAGACAGTTCAATAAAATATGGGGTACTGACCTTTCAGCCTCTTGCAAATATAATATTTCTGCTGTTGGTGGGCATAACAAAGAATGTTTAACTTGTCTAATAGTGTTTCTCAGATTCATATCAGTTAGGTACAAGTGAGATAAAGGATTTGGATCCGAGTGTATATGACTTGTTTGCTGTTGTGATTGCAAGTTGGTCATATTCTCTTACGAGTCTGTTTCAGTTTGAGTTGTGGAATGTGTTTCTTCATGGGGTACTGTTTGTTCCTCTACAAGAGAATACACTGTAATGACATTTACATAGACGATATCACCTTGTGAGCTTATTTAAAGAGTGATGAAGCACGGTTGAGGAACTATTTTCATCACCTTTTGTTTTAAGTAACCTGTTTTATATAAGTGAGCATCAACTCCATGCGTTTCCTTTATCTGTTTGACAAACAGGTCTCTCAACTTTTTGAGTCTCATTATTTCCTTGTTTACAATAATTCGGGTTCGAACTAATTTGACAAACACCGCCAATGCTTTACTGTATGAAGTTTGCTCAGTCTGTTCAGTTTTGGTTGGTTTGCTCAAGTAGAGGGTGAAGTCACGGTAGCAGGAGTAATGGTACTTCAGCTCGACGGCCACACAATCTTCATTTCTTATTTGCATGAGGAGTGTTTCATTTTCATTTTCTTCCGCTGCTCGTTTTTAATCAACAGCTTCTATTGTTGAACATTGTACAAGATTTTCCTTGTTTTACCAGATCCTTTGCACACTATAGTTTTCATTTTTTGGCAGAGTATACACACATCTGGTAAAATATGCTTTAATCTAGATGGTAAAGATGGTCGATCAAAATTTGAACGAAAACCCGTCTTTTTTTAGCTGGTGGTTCATCTTTTTCAGCAGTTGTTGCACTGTTGTGTTCTTGAGAAGGAGACCCTGTGAGAATAAATATATTCATGGGTTTAATGTAAATTTTCAGTGAATAAGTAACACAAGAAAAGGATATGCAAAAGTTCAGATAAAAAATAATATCCATCAGCTATTTGATAACTCCATAACATTTCATTAAAAGTTTAAGAATTAATTAAGTAAATAGTAAATACAATAATATGAGTAAAACAAGTAAATAGGAACAAACGCTAGTTTTTGGTTTAAAAATATATTTAAAAAATTTAAGCCCCCCCCAAATATTTTAGAATTTAGAGTGGTAACTCAGTTTTGCATATGAATTAAAAGTAAAATGATCCCATTTCTGAACCATTCCAGCGTTTAAGGGGAGTTAATCATTTCTTCTTTGCTATGGGAGATATATTCTGTGTGGGTTTTTTTTTTGGGGGGGGGGGCTATTTTTGGAGACGATTACGTGTGGGTTTACCTCCGTGCCACTCGGATTTTGGGTTAGTAGTAAACAATTAGTTAACAGCAGCCATACACATTAGAATGGCCAGGAACAAGTGGATCATTTTACGTTATATTTATATACGAAATTATTTTAAAAATGGTAAAAACGCACAACAACGGCCGGGAAGAAGACACCTCTCATGCAAATTAAATTAATTCATAGAACATTTAACGAAGAAATAACAATTTGTGAAAATCAACATTATATTGATGTAACATTTATTGAAGAAAAACGAATGTGGTAAAATCCACAGTATATGTTTTCATTTCAAAACGAACCGTCTTCTTGTTTAGTAAAAGGATTTTTGATTTTATTCTTTTTTCTTCAATAAATGTTACGTCAATATAATGTTGATTTTCACAAATTGTTATTTCTTCGCTAAATGTTCTATAAATTAATTGAATTTGCATGAGAGTTGTCTGCCCCTTCTTCCCGGTCGTTGTTGTGGGTTTTTACCAAAAATATGTTTCCTTCCATTAAGTGTTTCATGGTGTTCAGTTCACACGTAATCACCTGAAAAAGTAGAATCTCATTCTTTTTAGGGGGATGATTTACCAACGAAAAATAAAATCATCTCTTCTAAGATGTGTATCAATAAAAATCATGACACTATTAAAAACTTAAACTTACCTCATCAGTATTCTTTTTTAGTTTTTTTCTTAATTCTTTAAATTGTGTGACACTCCGTGAAACGCGAATAGCAGCTTTGCTGAAACCCAATACGAGGTGGTATAGTACTTTAATCACAGCTAAAGTCGAAGCTTTTCGAAATTTTTACTTTTGGATCGTCTAAAACTCTTCATTGTGGAACATATTCTAGAAAGCGCGTCCATGTCTAATCTGAATAAGATCTAACTTTCCATTTTGAAATATGAACATAACGCATACATGTGTTGTCCTTGTTTACATACATTTCGTCTTCTCTGGAGGCATCCATCTGTAATTTTAACAGGCGCTACACTGGTTGTGATTGATTGATTGTAAATAATAAATGAAGGAAGTATTCTGGTTGGCTATTTTTTTGTACCAAAGCAACTGATCAGTGAGCATTTTTTTTTGTAGATTAAAGTTAAAATTATTATTTCATGCACCAACATCTTGCATGGGAATGTTTTTGCCCACCCCTTTTACATCTTATTCAAAGTAATAGTTATTGCCGACGGCCTATAAGTCAAAGAACACAAACAAATATGTTACCTCTCGGGCGTAAAAAAGGTAACACTCGAACAGGCAAGACTACACACGCCTGTCTACTTTTCATGCTAGAATTGTTGCTAAATTTGTCAATAATATATATATATATATATACATATATGTATATATATATATATATATACACATGTATACATATATATGTATATATATATGTACATATATACATATATATATATACATGTATATATATATATTTATATATTTATATATATATATATATATATATATATATATATATATATATATATATATATATATATATATATACATATATCAACTTGTTTACAGTTTTTTTCCGGTTCCCTAATCTCGTGAATATCATTGGAAATGTTAATTAGTTTTAACTCTCAGCTTTAATTTTACTGAGTTGATTAAAATCATAGAATGCAAATTAATGGCAAAAAGGCAGACAACAAAAAACAAGTTTCATTAAGACTGTTCTAAATTAAAAATGTACGTAAAACAAAAACACATTCTGGAATTAATTGTCTTTCACGAAGCTTCAGACAATGATATATCTAAATATATATATATATATATATATATATATATATATATATATATAAATACATATATATATATATAACTATTCATATATATATATATACATATATAAATACAAATATATGTATAACTATATATATATATATATACACACATACATCTATACATATATATGAATATATTTAAACACATATATATATATATATATATATATATATATATATATATATATACATCCATATATGTGTGTGCGTATTACTATTAATGACACATAAAATGAATTATGCATGAGCTTAAATTGCATCATAAAATCAATACTCAATTGCATACAATGACGTCACGTAGCAAATACGAGGTCTTCTTACATGTAATTATTCACCAGCCAGTGAAATGTCATCTAATGAAAATGTATTAATCAACAGAAACAAAGCAACTCTTAAGCCTTCCGAGACGAATGTTGAAATTTAACAAGAAATTTGATGTATATTCAGCATATATATATATATATATATATATATATATATATATATATATGTATATATATATATATATATATATATATATATATATATATATATATATATATTTATAGAGAGAGAGAGAGAGAGAGAGATATCAAGTACAAATGTGTTAATAAAGTGAAAATAACACCAAGTTGTTTTAGGAGTGCTCAATACCAACATTACGAGCTTTCTCTCTCATATTTGTATGTTTCCTCATAAGAATAAATTACTAAATCAACAAGGCAATATAAGCTTTAACTGTAAGGAGTTCAGACGGCTACCTATGGATAATGTCGTGGACAACCTAGAAAATATAACATACATAACTTAACTGTATAGCGCCAGCTATTAATCTGCCCCACAAGAGTTAGAACCTACTATAAGGGATCGAATCCAAGTTAACTAATAAAAAAGCAGGAATCAAACCTGTTAGGATCGAGGGTCGTGTTCCCCCGATTATAGACGTGTTCAGTAAAATCAAGCAATGTTGCATGCAAAGACAGAGTAATAATTAAGAAACACAAATAACGTAGTTCAAATAACGTTTATTGAACGTGTGTGTACGTGGAATGATGAAGTGTGTGATGTATGCATGTGTGTCGATGGAAAAACAGTTCTTGAAAAAGGTATAAGAGGAAATGAATCCGGCGAGAGGAAAGTCTTTGAAAGCCGTACACAAAGAAAATGAGTTGAGAACTCTTACCGTTGTTTGACCACGTGTGTTGATATTTGTTATGCCGATGCTATTTGAATAGAAAAGCGTGAGACGAAGCGCTAGTGTATTAGCGTCGTTCTGCCGAGGTCAATCGACCAGAAGAGAAAAGTGAAACGGAACGCTAGTGTCAGCGTCGTTCTGTCGAGGCCAATTGAGTAGGAAAAAGCGAGTGACACGGAGCGATGGTGCCAGCGTTGTTCTGCCGAAGCTGGTCGGTGAAGAAGAGAGAGATGGATTTTCCGTTTGCAACGGTTTTCATAGTCAGATGGGCAGATAACTCTGGTGTCGCTTTACAGTGCCACCTGTCGGTGAAAAAGCGACACCTACCGGCAAACCGGTGTAGTTATGTTTTGAAAGGAGGAGGTAACCCTAACCAAAAATATAAACTTTAACCAGAAAATTCAAGTTAAATCATAGTAAAGGAACCGACATCAAATTAGAAATGAACTTTTATAAAATAGATTATAAGATTAAAGATATATATTTAAACCTTGATTTTCCTACTTTACCGCTAACACAATAATAATGGTAATAATAAGAAAGGGATAGTGATGGTGTCGACAGTAGTATTTGTAATAAGATATTTAATGAAAATAAAGTAAATTGCTATATCCAAAAACAAATATGATAACTATTAGAATAGTAGTAATAAGGCAAATATGTTATATACCAAAAAAGTATACTTATAATACTTATTATAATAATACAATATATTAATGTTGCCTTAATAATACTATTACTACTACTACTACTAATAATAATAATAAAAATAATAATGGTAATAATAATTATAGTATAAATGATAATAAAAGTGATAATAAAAATAATATTAGTAGTTGGAATAATAATTATAGTAACAGTGATGATAATAACGATAATGGCAATATGGCAATAGTTATTATAATAATTGTAACTACCAAATTAATTACAGAAATACTTAAGTTGAACACTTAGATATATATGTATCTCATATCGTGATTAGGTGTTAGCTCCAGAAAGGGGTCACTTGATTTCTGAGAACTTACACTGTAGTATAAGTTACAAAATACACAAGTATTATAATTCATCACCATTGTTATGACTTATTAATTATGATAGCAAGAGCTATACTGTTCCGTTGAAAGGGAGATACTCCTCGACTAATGTTCAGAACGGTTTGCGCCGGTGAATGACCGACACAAACAAATGTGTTTAGTTCAATAACTACGCTTAAATGGATACACTAAACAAGACAAGCATATTTACTTCTTCGAAAATTAAACTCGAAAAGGCAGGAGAGGGACTAACTCACAGACAAGATTATAACATTAAGTAAATCGTTAAAGAAATACTCAATAAACGTGATATTGGAACACATAATTTTTTTTTAAAAACACGATTTCATTCATCCGCATATTATAATCTTAATAGATAAAAATGATCGGTAATTTTTACGATGCGTATGTCCAATCTTCTTGGTTTATGATACATATGTTATTTTAAATGTAAGCATGACATCCGACTCGACCATACACCTATTTATAGGACGCACATAAACGCGTTATTTTAAATGAAAACTAGAAAGACCCACAGATATGTAAGCGTGACAGAGCAAACTCTCTCCGAAACAACTTCCTAAGACCAACAGACAACGGATAAAGACCAATATAATGCCTTCCCATGCGTCTGTGGACAAACAAGTAATGAAGATTCATCGAAGCAAAATATGATGTGCTTCTCACCCAATGACCAATATTTTCAAGGATAACACGTCGGAACACCAAGGCCAGGACGCAACCTACAGTGTCGAGGATATCAATGCACTCAATGAGAGTGAAATGAAACTTCCTAGGATTAAATTCCCACCGGCTAGCAGTTCGAAAGAATGGTGCATGACTGACCATACAATAAACACTGCAATACATAAAGGATAAGATACAAAAGACATATGATCGACGGTTGGAAAAATGTGATCATGTTATATACCGGATTTGTATGGTATTGTATGGTGAAAAAGGAAATTCTACTAAACCCCCAGTAATTAAAAACAGACGACAGAGGGAGGTGAAACACTTGAGAAACAAGAAGAATCATTCAAAAATACAACTTCGCATCTCAACTCCCGATCAGAAGGAGGGTTTACTAAAGATATGGAACGATCTCAAAGACAAACACAGATCTCTCAGCAGAGCAGAACGCGCCAGAAAAATAAACACAGACACTGAGACGGAGGAGAGCGTGAGGGGTTCGTCAATGAACCATATAAATATGCAAGGAATCTTTTCGATCAGCCCAAATGAGGAATGCTAAAAACAGAACACAACTTTTTAGAAACGCGCTTAAAAAAATACATACTCAGACCATCAACGGCGCATCCCACTGGAGTAAATTAGCAAACGAATTTAACATGTCAGTAACCAATGGATGGAAGCAGACGGTGTGTACATACCTAAGAAACAGAACTCAAAAGCCATGAATCAATTTCGGCCAATTTAACTCTTAATGTGCCAGGAAAAAATCTGTTTCGCATTAATGGCTTGACAACTAACAAAATACCTACTCTCAAATAGATATATTGACCCTTCCGTGCAAAAAAGTTGGTGTCCCTTGAATATCAGGTTGCCTGGAGCCTGGAAGCATGATATGGGAGGTTATCCAAAGAGCGTGAGTTAACAACACTGATTTGGATGTCATATAGCTGGATTCGGCTAAAACATATTGATATGTGTCTCATCAAGTAATTCAAGGATCCCATTAAGATGTACCACAATCCAGAGGAAATACAAACGATTCTTGTAACATATTGCGATGGGTTTTATATGATGTTAACCACAAACGACTATACAACAAACAACAAACTGGATCAGACTCGAGGTGGGAATACCAATGGGATGGACAGGGTCACCTATACTTTTTTTTAACGATGCAGATAATTCCTTAAGCAGCAGAAAGTAATGCAAACATCATTATTTTATCGGGAGGTGTGAAATATCACCACTGAAGGCTTTATAGATGCTACCACGATCCTCACATCAAAAAAAGCTGAGATGCGCAAGTTACTCAGTATAAGGGATGACCTGATAATCTCGTCAAGGCTGAACTTCAAGCCTAAGAAGTCCAGACGTCTCTCTTCCAGGAAGGGAAAGGTTCAACGGGAGACCTGCTTTGCAGTGGGTGGTCACAAAATACAGTCGTATTCTAGAGGTATTTCATTCATTTTGCATTTCAGAGTACGTGTGAGAACAAGACTAATACTATATAATGTTAATAATATCTAAATCAGCCGAGACATGAATCATGTGGATGGTGTTTTTCATTGCTTCAACGACCATGAAATCGAACAAGTAACGAAAGAAGAAACTACTTCTGTAATTACTACTGAGATAATGGTATATACGTCCAAACTGATTGCGCTTATTTATACTGTGAGTCACCAAAACAAAGCTTGGTGTTGATTCGCGAGCCGCCATATTTGTTATTCCCGAGGAAATCGCTACACTATGAGGCGTAGTGCCTTATGATGCACCTCGATGTTTTAATGTCGTAACATTACATTTAGTGCAATAATAATCTCGATTAGATTTGAAGTAGTTTGAATGATATTTACTGAAACTATAAAAAAACAGAAGACCACTCGAGTATAGCCCTCTACATATTGAAAAGTTTGTGTACTACTGAACTCTGACTTTTTAAAATCATTTTTAGTTTTAAAGTAATATATAAAATTGTGTTTGACATGAACGTTGACGCTAGGATTAGTAAAGCATAATTATAAATATATTAATACCATCTTTGGTGTTCCGTAATATTGAATTCAAGAAAAGTTGTGTTTCGTCATATATGATTTTGTTTAAATTTAAGCTTTGCAGATAGAGAGAAATACATATACATCACATGTATATGTTATATATATTAGAAATAGTTACACATGTATCGTCTGCAAGAACGCATATATGCATAATTGGAATAGTCTGATTCTTGAATGTTGAGTATTTGCTTACAATTATTGACGGAAATATCAATTCACAGTAAGAGATTAAGTAAATAATTTGAAAGAAAAGTTGGCTGCTATATTTCCAAAACCGTAAACATTTTTTTCGGGATAACATTGCCAAACATTTGTGTGTATAAACGATTGATATTTCTCATAGAGTATGTTATCTCACCATACAGTAAAATATAACCATATCACACAATACCCACTTTATTTTAGTGGTTGCCTCTGTTATACAGGTGTTTTTTGAATGCGAGTTTGTATGGATTAATGAATATGCTATTCATCTTTGTTTACGTGTCTGCGTGTCTCTGTAGGCGGTAGTGTGTGTATTTTTTTGTGTACCTGTATTTGTGACGTAGTGTGTCTGTATGTGCGTGTCCGTATTTACATATATGCTAACTAATCTCACAACATATTTTAGTATGTGTATATCTAGAGTAACTCTATTAGAATGAAATACGCATCGTGATTGGATCGCCTATGCTAATATCGAACGACT
Organism: Sepiola atlantica; assembly: GCA_963556195.1. Classification (NCBI taxonomy): domain Eukaryota; kingdom Metazoa; phylum Mollusca; class Cephalopoda; order Sepiida; family Sepiolidae; genus Sepiola; species Sepiola atlantica. The sequence continues at coordinate 50,523,753 of OY744540.1, forward strand.
ACGTGCATGTGTACCAATAAAATGGTGAATCAAGATATTGTTGCTGATTTGTCTATTAAACTATTCGTTTAAAAACGAACGCACTGAATCGAGTTTAATGTCTAGAATATAACACGAAGCTATGACTGACACATTCGTTTCAATAGAAATACCAACGTCTTAACCAATGTTCATCGATATCACTAAAGGATACAGTATCACCCTCAAACCACTAAATATATATATATATATATATATATATATATATATATATATATATATAATTTACTTATACTCAATCTCGTATAAGCAGCTACGGCTATGTTACGTCATGCAAAATGCCAACGAGATCATCATCAGCAACACCTTTAATGCAACAGCATCATGCTTAGAGTATCAAAACGGAGCTGCTATATTTTCTTATATGTCATTCTCGTGCGAATAACATTTGACGCAATTGGCATCAAACGTTCTAAAACTTATTTTTTATCCGTTTTTGATTGAACTTACAATGTTGAAAATAGTATATACACACGCACGTGTACCCACAGAAATTGCGACACTGTATTGCTTGTATATACATATTATTCATTACCTAAATTCTAAAATGTGTCCATTTCGAGAGTTGTTATGTGTGTGTAATATCTATTCTTTTTAAATATTTAACCGTGCGCCTATTTGTGTACATGCATTGGTGTACTAGTGTGTGTGTGTTCTGTATAGTCTGATTATACGCATGTTACATAGTACCCCAGTTTATATTAGTGTCTATGTGTTCTTGCGTCTGTTTTTATGTGGATGAGATGTGTGCATGCATGTATCATTAGGACAATTGTTTCTGAACTTTGACTCTTACACTGCCCTATTTATTATACATGATATATTACTTACACTTTGGGTCTCATCAACATGAGTTTAATCTAGCAATTCATGTAACCTCAATGTGAACAGTTTCCTACTACAATCAGCATCAAATGAAACTATGCTGTCTTACCTAGTAACGGGATGAAATCAATATAACACAACACAGTTGGCTAATATTAGAATCTTTCATGCCCATATTTATGTTTTAAGTGTTTTCTGAAGGTCAGTCTCAAAAGGCGACGACTTTCAGAGACAGACTTAGAATCATTTTGACCGGATGTCCCTTCCGTTAGGACAATTTAAAACGATGCTCAGAAACCGTGAGGAACAGAGGTTTGTCAAATGACTTCAGTATAAAAGCAGCATGTCCCCCCCGTCTGCTGATAAATAAAGTAAAGAAAAGGAAATCCGTAAATTTACTGAAAAAAAGAGTGTTAACTCTATGAAAGGAACGGGCGAACAGAAGACAGAGTTAGTAGAAAGCAACTTTTAAAATAGATTGCTTCCCATAAAAAGGCGTGGACAGAATTAACATAGAGCGAAGAAATGGCATGAAAATGGATTAAAGCCATCAATACTAGACAAAAGATTGAGCAGTGCAAGGAGACTCGATCAATATAAAGATCGAAGTAAAATAGACCCAGTCTCAGTGTGAGGGACTAAAGTAATGGCTGCTTTATAAAGGTTTCCTGTTTCTAGGCGTCATTAAATTCGTTCCTGTATTTTATAAACGTTGTAAAGTTGAGATTAAAAGAAAATATCTCGGCGAAGATATAGTTTCATAGAGTAATTATAAAACTAATAGTTTACAAAATGAGTTTATAAAATAATAATATGTTCACCTTGTTAATCTTTAGATCGTTCAAGGTTAATTAATATGAATATTAAGTTACAATTTTATCATTGATTAACGTTATCTTTTTTATGAATACCACTACTAATATCAATTCTATTATCCAAGTGCATGTGCCTGATAATTATGTTTTTAAGATACTTCTCTTCTCACTGTGCAGATTGGAACATCTACATAATGACTAAATAATATATTATCTGAAGAAACATTGAAGTTCCCTTTGCGTATCGAGCGAAACATCATAAACTATAAAAGTTTCACTTACAAACCTTACAGATTCTCATACGGTATGTCGCGGAGCTGGTTATCGTAAAGCGATACACTAATATTCTACAGATTTATTGTCACTGTTATACGAATTGATGGATATGTTATGAGACCAGAGTATGCGCATGGTAACGACAAGAGAAAGTGTCCGAGACGATGGGGTTCGTTAAATGACTGATGACATTGGGGGTGTAAGTAACGTGTTAATATCATATACATAGATAGCCAGATATAAAAATGCATGTATGAGTTGAATAATTACAAATGATAGAATACATTGTTCGACAATAAATTATTAATCTAAAAGTCTTACAAACGAAACCAACATATTCATCCGAGCGACCGTTTATTTTATTAGAGTCATCCCCATTAGTCAACTCTTATTTATTACATCCGATAGATAAATAGCGGATACATCTCCTTTATACATCTCTCAAATGTCTGGTTTTGATATTTCAACAAAAAGAAATTCCCTAAGAATGCTGAAGCAATTGTAAAAGCCTTGAATGTAAATGAATTTACATTTTACAAAACTTCCTATCAAAAAATGTTTCTAAAATCATTGATGTCTCACTTAGCATGACCTGTTATTGGCCGTTGATTACAGGCACACCCAAATAATACTATTATATGATTTAATTTAGCAATTAATACGGAATATCATAATTGCTATTATTGTTGGATAATGTAGTGTTCAACGATGTGATCCTCCGTATGTTGATTTATTCCCCTCTGCTCAATGATTAATGTTGATGTTCATCCCTTTTTATTAGTGATTAGAAAACAAACTAGTTAAAGTAATTATGTTAATCTTGTGTTATCTTATTAACATTCACCTCTGATAGAAATAAATAAAATCAAGTGTCATGATATTAGTATGTAACTATATTATATATTTTACGTCTCAAATACAGCCAGACAAATATGGAAGAGAACGAACGTACCCTTATTTGTTCCGGTCAACTAGCCCATACAACTTAGTTACTTACGCATTGCATATCTGCTAACATATATACAATTTTTCAAATAACTTTCCCCTTATCTGATGACGTAGGTCTAAATATACGGTGTTACTTGATTACGTCACCTCCACTCAGGCAACACCTGTTTTATGTCTAGTGTTTGATGATAAGACCCGTTTTCGGATTTTGTTTTTATAATTTTATCACGACATTGACATTTGTAGTGGTTCAACACTATGAACATTTTGTTTCTTGAATATCATATCAATATTTATTTTCGATAATACAATGTAAACAGAGCATTGTACATTTCTTTATTATTTTCCATTTTAGTGAAATATTACCCGAGACGTGATCTTAACTGACGTTATCTTAGAGCAACTGGCAACATTTTTCTTCCAGACACCGAAAAAGAAAACAAACGAATTATTTTCGAAAGGATAGAAGCTGATTTGTCCCCCAAAAAGGTAAAAAAAAATGAAATCCTGGCATGAATTTCAAAGTAGATTGAATTCTTTTGGATGCCAAAAACATTTTTATGTTTACGTTGCGGCTGTTTTAGTTTTTAGCCGCATTTCGTTTTTCACGTTGATCTTCATTTGAATACATCTTAGAATGTGAATAGCAGCAAGTTCAGCGAGGAAACAAAATAAAGTCGATGTCCGAAGGGGAAAATACAATATATTTACAACTTATTCAATAGAATTTGCACTATTCCAAACCTTGTTTGAGAAATAAATATTCTAATACCGTTTCCGAACGTAAACATTACGTCATTGCGCAATTCAGTACCACATTACATGTGTGTAAATATTACTTCATGTGTACATGTTAAAAGTTACAGTGTAATAAATTACGCTAAGCAGACAAATAGTTAGAAATGCATCTTTCTTCATAAACCAGATCAGCAATGTAGTTCTTCAAATATTTAACCAGCAACGTCTTTAGAAATAATTGTGTTAGATAAATAAACGAAAATGCAATAAAATTAACCTTACATATTGCTTAAATAACATATAATAATTTGCTTTTAGTTATTCCATTTGGTAAAAGTATTTTCTGAGTTAATTATTAACATTAAAAAAATAATGTGCAACATTGATAACTGAATAAAGTGTGACTCACAGAAACACCGTACATGCAGATGGTGTGACAGAATATTTATTCCCAGAAATTAGTATTTTTAAAATTGCATTGCATTTGGTTTAAATATTGAATTTTACACTATCATATATAGATACATGAATATATATATATATATATATATATATATATATATATTCGTGTATCTCTCTCTCTCTATATATATATATATATGTGGGTGTGTGTGTGTGTGTGTGTGGTGTGTGCGTGCGTGCGTGTGTGGATATGTGTGGGTTATTCTTTTACGCACATATTTGTCGACTCAGAAATAAAAATTCGTATAGATGTTTTGGTCAATGTTGATTTTCATTGTTGTTACTATAATTGTTTGGTGGTTGTTTGTATTATCTAAACATATAATCTATTTCATTAATTTCACATATTTAAAATTATAAAAATACCTTGCGTTAGCGGCTATGTAATATATTTATGGCACACAGACATGGCAATCAATTAATCTGTTTAACTATTATGTTGAGATGTACAAGAATACTAGTATCCAGAAATGTAAAATATTTCCGGCAATAATCTCTCAAAGCAAGAACAGAAAAACACAAGTAGAAGGCAGCGATCTTCAAAGGCAAAAGTTTTCAAACAATGTATATTTAGTTGCCCGAGAAAATCTGTGATTTCCTAGCTACATTATGTATAGTCAGCCCAAGTAGTTGCGACATATGTTGATGACAGTATACATATATATATATATATATATATATATATATATATATATATATATATATAGCTAAATAAAGAGAGATAGACATATAACGAGAAGTACAGAGATGTCTCTTTAGTATAAGTTGTGTTTACTGTTAGATAAAATAACTGCTTCCACATCGGCAATAAATAATAGTGTTCTATTGGTAATTGGTATAATAATATATACAATTTTGGAGTTTTTCTTTGCAAATGCAATAATGTTGAGTATGTTTATATGTATATTCAAAGAATATGCTCTGACAAAATGTGTGTGTGCTTTTTCCAATAAGAACACGTGGTTTGATTGTGTTATTTTCAACGTTAATTAGCAATAATAATTACTGCGAATTGTGCATACGCACGTTATAAACCGCAACAAAATCAAATAAACTGTCCTATTTATTCTAAATGATGTCATGGGTTAAGTTCTGACCGAAAGACTGCTATCAATCTCTCCTCCACTCTTTCATCAATACGCAAAGCAGAAACGGTTGATTGAACTAAATATACACATCGATATAATAAAATGTTACGAAATGTCATTTTTCCTGACTCGGATCAATCTATATTGAAAATGATTGACTGAACGTTTTACACTATGAAAGTATTGTTTATGAAGCTATACTAGTAAATAACCTAGGTGAACTCTCACTTCACTTTATGAAAATATATTGATAGTTGTAGGATTTATCAGTTTAATTGTAAATTATTTTTGATGAAGTTAAAAACAGCAGCTGGTTCTTCCATCTACATATAGTATAACCATTAAACACTATAGAGCCCCCTTTTTATCCCCCCCAAAGGAAAATTAAGAAAAAATTAAAAATTAAAACATTTAAGTAAAAATTAAAAATTAAGAAAAATATTCAAACAAACATTAATTAAACACACATTTTTTTTAAATAGTGCCGGCCTAGGCTGACACCAGACAGACTATATGTAGAGGGTCGAGGAGAATAAGAATACCGACGAAGGACAGAACAAACCAGACCTCCACTGGAAAAGTGCGGAGAATGCTGGGATGTTGGGGAGGCGTATTCCCACCCGAATCCCAGAGAAGACCAATTGTATTAACCAGAGAAAAAAATCAATAGTAAGAGGCTGTTGCGATACCACATCGTTATGGAACAGAGGTGAAGAATACTGGAAATCTTAGGAAAGCTTGATGTCACTCAGACTCTGGTTGTTGTCGGTGAGCAATCACCTACGATGATCTATGTGAAAACTCCTAGTGAGTACAAACAATAATAATAATAATAATAATAATAATAATAATAATAATAATAATAATAGTAACATCATTTTACAAGTTTTTCTATACCTTTCCCACGTCCGGCATATCATATCAAATCTTTTTGTTATGAAGTGTAGTTGTGCATCATACTAATGTCTAGCTGGCCGACTGACATACTCAGAAAACATCTACAATTAACCTGTCAGTATGTGTAATACTCCAGGTTGATTATTTACAACTGAGTTTGTGATCGATAACATATTTAATAAGTGTATACACCTCAGTTATTATTGAGCATAACGTTAATCAACGTTGTGACTAGCACTTACTTAAATGGGTGACTTTTAAAGAATAACTACGTTTCTTAAGGTAGCAAGTTAATGTGGTTAAACGGTTAATTGTGTTCAACTTTAATGGGGATTTCTTAGCAACACTCAGCAAACGTGCACATGAATATCTCCTCCATATGCGTAAGTTAATTGCGAATATATCATCACCAACACATATAAGGTAACGAATTCACGAGATAAAAAAATCCGAAATGACATTCTTAACTAATCTCATAGTAATTTCTGATCATCTAGAATGTATCTTTGCAACTTAACCAGCACTTATGGATCAGCAAAAAACAGCTTATAAATGCGCAACTTTAATACATTCTAGTTGTGGTTCGATTACAGTTTTCGTTAAATAAAACAATGTAAATAAAACAAAGTGTATGCATTAATTTGATTGCGGACACAGTTTAAATATATCTTCATTGCCACTTTGCTTTAAAAGATGACGATATTTATTTATTAGATTTTAATGGTTTTAATATATATTTTATATAGTGTTTTCTATTAACAATTGCGAAAGCATCTGTCTCTGTAGTGAAATATTTTCAAAGCAGATTTCAGGATCTGTAAGTAGCTAAACCAAGGCTTGACATGCATTTCTTGACAGCTTCAATAATATAGTGTGCCAAACTAGAAAGGTTAGCGCACTATAATTGGGAGCAATTTATAAGAAA